>NW_020868713.1:91302-108802 GCF_003789085.1 Penaeus vannamei
AAGAGAGAGAGGGATAAAGAGAGAGGGATAAAGGGAGAGGGATAAAGGAGAGAGAGAGAAAAGGAGAGAGGGAGATGGGGAAAGAGTCTGGAAGATTGTGTAACACCTCGAGTCGTTTTGCTATTTTATTGTTTATTTACTTTTCACCCGAACGTCTTCACTGCCGTCTTCGCCCGCTGGGTTCAGTGCTGTTGCCTCTCATTCCTCTTCCTCATTCTCATCCTCATCTTTATTCATATGCTCTTTCACCTCCTCTTCTTCCCTCTCTCACCCTCCTTCCCCATTCTCTTGCTTCTTCTTTATTATTCCTCTTCCCCCTTCCTCATTATCCTCATCTTTATTTATATGCTCTTTCACCTCCTCTACTTCCCTCTTTCACCTCTTCTTCCCTCTGTCCTTCCCCATTCTCTATCTACCTTTTCATTCCTCCTCTTCCCCCTTCCTCGTCTCCCTTTAACTATTCTTGCCCACTCTTACTCTCCTCATTTTTCTGTGTCTCTCCAGATTCCATTCTATTTATTTTTCTCATATTTCTGTTTCATTTCCTGTTCCGTCTTCATCCTCTTCCCAATCTATTTTCTTTTCATCTTTCATCTCCTCCTTATCTTTATTATCTGCCTCATCATCTCTTCCCTCTTTATTGCCAAGGCTTTTCTTCCTCATTTTCGTATAGCCTCAACCTCATCTTCCCTTACCTTGAGCGTCCTCACCCACACGTCGCCTCATACCCTCCCCTCACCTCCCCTTACTCTGTAGAACACCCACATCTTCTTCCCCCTCCCCCTTTCCCATACCCTCCCCTCCCCTTTCCCTTCCTCATCCCCATCCCCATCCCCATCCCCCCCCTCCCCCCCCCTCCCCCCCCCCCCTCCCCCCTCCCCTCCCCTCCCTCCCTTCCCCCTCTCCATCCCCTCCCCTTCTCCAAATCCCGCCCACGCCCTCAAACCCTCCCCCCGCCCACCCCCTCTAGGCCGCCGCGCCGAGGACAGGCCAGGGTGTGGTCGCTGGCCGAGTATTTTGTTCTAAATACAAGTTATAAACAAGAAAAAAGAATCTAGTTGCAAAAAAAAAAAAAAAAAAAAAAAAATTTTCCACGAGTATTGAGGATTGGTTATTAAAGTGCCGGAATTTCGCCCTTATGTGGGGGCTGCTAGGGGAGGGGTGGAGGCGGGGGGGGGGAGAAGAAGGGTGGAGGCCAGAGACGAGGAAGAGGGAAGGCGAAAGGGGAGAGGCGAGAGGATGGGAGAGGAGGGTGGAGCTGAAGATGGGGGAGAGGGGAGGGGGAGGGGAGAGAGGAGGGAGAGGAGGGGAGGGTGGAGGAGAGAGAGAAGGGGAGGAGGGGAGGGGAGGGGGAGGGAGGGAGAGGGGGAAGGGAGAGGGAGAGAGAGAGAAGGAGAGGAGAGGAGGAGAGGGGGAAGGGGTAGGGGGGAGAGGGGAGGGGAGGGGGAAAGGGAAGGGGGAAGTTGATTACGACGCCTGGTTAGTGGCGAGAGTGTGCACGGGGCGGGTAATCACGGCCCGCGCCCTGCATTCCGTCCGAGACGCCCACCTCGCCACGCCCGTGCCGTTCGCAAGGACCACGCCCAGGATCCCATTGTTTTTAATCTATTTAAAGAAAAAATAATTGGAGTATTCAGAGTTGTGTTTTGTAAGTGCGAGTTGTAGTGTACCGTGACGTAATTTCAAAATGAGGAAGTATATGAGGATGGACTTCACAGGCTAACCCATAAACGCATTGGTACAATAGCAGGCGTATAGGCCTACCCGCATTCGCTCTTACATGCGGTTGCACTCACTTTCACATTCAGTCTGGGTGATTTAACTTCCTCTCGTCTTCACGCGTTTCTCATGCAACTTCTCTTACTCTTACTCTCATTTTCATTCTCATTCTGTCACTCACTCACTCAACTCACTCACTCACTTCAGTCACTCACTCACTCACTCACTCACATCACTCACTCAACTCACTCACTTCTCACTCACTCCCTCTCACCATTCATTCACTCACTCACTCACTCGCTCACTCTCACTCACTCACTCACTCACTCACTCACTCACTCACTCACTCACTCACTCACTCACTCACTCACTCACTCACTCACTCACTCACTCACTACCTCACTCACCCCCTCCCACCTGCCCTCCCCACAAAACACACCAAAAAAAAACAAACAAACAAACAAAGAGAAACAAAAAACAAAGTGAAACAAAACGCCCCAAGAATGCTCAGTTAGAAAATCGCGCGGCCATTCTGACATGATCTCTGGCGGCCGATAAAAAGCTGGAACCGCAGCTGATGAAGAAAGTTCGGAGGAGGAGCCCGACCGTCTTGCCGGCGGAGAAAGCGCCGCCGTCACTCCGCGGGCTGACGGGGAGGCTTGTTTGTGTGTGTTTGTGCGTTTATATATGTGGTGTGTGTGTGTGTGTGTGTATGTATATATGAATATATTTGTGTGTGTGCATATATGTGTGTTTATAAATGTATGTATATAGATGTATGTATATACATATGTATATATACACACACAACATACACACACACACACACACACACCACACACACACACACACACACACACACACACACACACACACACACACACACACACACACACACACACACACACACACACACACCACACACACACACACACACACATATATATATATATATATATATATATATATATATATATATATATATAATATATATATATATACATATACATATACATATATACATATATATATATATGTTTATGTATGTATATGTATGAAGACATTTATATGACTTATACCGAAACACACACATGTATACGTGTTTGTGTGTGCGTTTACGCGTAAGGCACCGACCAGTACGAATGCTATGCCGGACAGACCATGTTCAGACGGATACAGAAGAGGAAGGAAGGACTTCGTTATCGGGAAGTCAAGGACCGGCCTCAGGTGCTGCCCTCTCGGTGCGCGATTTAAGGCAGTAATTAGATAAGCCTCACCTGTTTGCTCTCAGGCACCCATGCACCGGACCCCCCCCCCTCCTCGGTGGGTGGGCGTGGGGGGGGGGGGAGGAGGGGGATTCAGGGGGCTTCGGACTTTTTCGGTTTTTGGTTTCCCTCGCGTTTGGTTTTGTTGCATTCTCTATTTGTTTGTTGGTTTTCTCTGCTATTGTCTCTATCTTTCTCTATATTCTCTTCCTCTCTCCCTCTCTTATCATCTTATTTATTTCTTATTTTTCTTTCTTTTTCGTTTTCATGCTTTCCTCTCTCCTAGCCCCTCCCTCCCTCCTTCTCTCGCTCTCCTTCTCTCCTTCTCCCTCCTCTCTTCCTCCAATCCTCCTACCTTTACTCTCCCTCTCTCCCCCAATCTCCTCCTTCTCCCTCCCTCCCTCCCTCTCTCGCTCTTTCTCTCCTCTCCTCCTCCCCCAATCCTCCTACCTTCTACCCCCTCCCTCCCTCTCCTCCCGTAAACTATGACATCGGTTTTGAGACCCTAGATCAAGAGACCCCCCTCCCCCACCCCCCACCCCGCCCCTTAACGAGTCCCATTCATGCAATCGATATTATCGTCCGAATCGGCCACCGCGGGATCTATTTTTAGCCTCCTGGTTCCCGACACGTGAAGCGGCGGTTTGTTTTGAGGTTCTCGGCTCGCGGTGGAGGGCGCGGGGCTGGTGGCCGGCGCGGTTCTCCTTTTGTGAATTGGGGATGCGTATGTGCGTCCATACATACACACACACACGTACACGCACATACACGCACATATACTAACGTGTGTGTGTGTGTGTGTGTGTGTGTGTGTGTGTGTGTGTGTGTGTGTGTGTGGTGTGTGTGTGTGTGTGTGTGTGTGTGTGTGTGTGTGTGTGTGTGTTATATGTATATATATACTCACGCACACACACATACACATAAATGTACACCTACACATACATGCACATACACCTACACATATACATACACCTACACATAAATTCATACATACATACATACATATGCACACACACATACATGTACATACCTGTATATGTCTATTCGCATACAGATATACATTTCTATTTATATACTGCAAAAGTGTATTAAGATATTTTTGAACCCTAGTGACTGAAGATTGTGATTGTTGACTAAAAGTATCAGTGCAACAGGAAAAAACGCTAGCTTTTACTTTGTGTGTGTGTATCTGCATGTCTTACGTTGTATGTCCTTATACACATATGCAAATGCGTACACTCATACTCAGTACGTACTTATTGTTTTATTGAAGCGCGTTTAAGTTCAATATAGAACCCCAGTGAATATTAATAAATAATCAGAAATATTAATATGCCAATCCTATCCAGTGACCACAAGAAAACAAGGCAAGGCTGCCTGACTTCCGGTAGTGAGGCAGTGATAAGGAGTGTGGACTTGTTGCCAGCCCGGCCCGCGAGGCACCGCCCGCGAGGCACCGCCCGATCGCCCGCCCTCTTGCCGGCGGGGCGAAAGCGGGCGGGGCATCGGGCGCTGGTTTTCAACTGGGGATTGAATGTCCGCCTTTTTCGTCTCTTCGTGATTTCGGGATTGGTTCTGATCTGCGCGGGGTTGGGTTGAGTTGTCTGTCTGGTTTGGGGGAGTCATGGCTGGGCTTGAGGTTGCGGCCGCCATTATCTCTGCGTGTGGCTCTGAATTGCACTCATCGCGGGGCTTTATTTATTTATTTGTTTATTTATACGTGTATGATTATTATTGTTGTTTTATTTTCTTTTTTTTTTTGAGTAGAAGAGAACGTGTTCTGAGAGGACTTGTCAGGGAGGGGAGATAGGATTTGTTTACGTAGCCGAAGGTAAAAAAAAAAAAAAAAAAAAAAAAAAAAAAAAAGATAGTTCGACTCGTATATAATGTTGTGTATGTAAGATCTTGATTATTGCATATTTCGGCCCATGTGTCACGGTGTTTGTGCGTGTCTCTTTCTCTCCTCTCCCCTCTCCCTGCCTTTCTCTTGCCTGTCCCTCTTCCCCTCCCTCCCACCCCCTGCCCTCCCCTGCCCTCCCCTCCCTCCCCTCCCCTCCTCTCCCCTGCCCTCCCTCCACCCTCCCTGCCCTCCCCTCCCCTGCCCTCTCCTCCCCTCCCCTCCCCTGCCCTCTCCTCCCCTCCCGTGCCCTCCCCAGCCTCCCCTCCCCTCCCCTGCCCTCATTGGCCATGCGACCCCAAGTAGTCACGAGGGCTCGGCGCGCGCCCGAAGGGAGGCTGATGATATGCAGATGCTCAAGATCACTGCTGGAGATAAGGATTCGCTTCCCTCGTACTTTATTACGAACGCAGATGTCCGCGCGGAGCTAGGACGGACGAGGGTCGGGGAGGTGGAGTTGCAGACGGGGGGGAGTCACGGACCAGTGTTCGGGGGGGGGAGTCACGGACCAGCGTTCGTGTTCGTGGGGAGGTGGAGTCACGGACCAGCGTTCGTCACGGGATCGTTCGTGGGGAGGTGGAGTCACGGACCAGTGGACCAGCGGTTTGGAGTCCAGCGTTCGTGGGGGGAGCACGGACCAGCGTTCGTGGGAGGTGGAGTCACGGACCAGCGTTCGTGGGGGTGGAGTCACGAACGAGGGTTAAGAAGAGGTGGAGCCACGACCAGCGTTCGTGTGGGGGGGTGGGGGGTGAGTCACGGCCACGTTGAGGTTTGAGGGGGTGTTGTTCTAGGTAGTCCCGCTGTCATAGGAAACTCTAGGATTTATTACGGATCCCGCGGCTGTCACGGCGGGTTTAAGACGCGTGATGGATCGCCGGGTTGTCATATCGCTCGCGCTCCGTAAACAAACACAGATCCCGCTGCCTCGAAGGGATAACAAGACATCATCTCATCCCGTGCTTGGCGGAGTTCGTTGATCTGGGTGGAGGGGGGGGGGTAGGGGGGTAGGGGCGGGGGTTAGAGGGTAAGGGGGTGGGGGATGGGGATGGGAGGAGGAGTTGGGAGGGGATAGGGGAGGGGGTTGGGGAGTGGGGATAGGAGTAGGGGGGGGAAGGGGATAGGAGGAGGGGGTTGGGGGAGTGGGGATGAGAGGAGGGGGTTGGGGAATGGGGGTAGGGGGGGTTGGGGAGGGAGGGGATGAGAGGGGGGGGTTGGGGATGGGTACGGGTAGGGGTAGGGGAGTAGGGGTGAGCGAGGGTAAGGGGGATTTGGGTAGGGGAGTAAGGATTGGGGTAGGAGGGGGAGGGGGAGGGACCTGCTTTGAGAGCGAGGCTAAAAATACAGCTAAATGTAGCATCGGGAACAGCTGTTGTTGTTTTTGTTGTTGTTGTGTTCCCCCTCCTGTATTTTATTTTTATTTTCTCTCGGTCTTTGTCGGCGGCTCCGTGTTCTTCTTGATTGCCCTTTTTGTTTAGTTTCGCTTTTCGATTAATTCTTTTTCTTTTTTTTATTACTCTATCTCTCTTCCTCTTCTGTAGTATTTTATATATTTGTCGCTTTGCCTCGGATTCTTTATTGGTCTTTCTGTGTCGGTTTATTCTCGTTTTGCAGTTTCTCCCTTTACCTCCTTCCTTTCACTTTATCTTCTCTATTAACCTCTTTCATTTCCTTTCTATTTTCCCTTCCCCGCCTTTCGTTTTTGTCTCTATTTTATTTCTTTAATCGATATCTTTCTTACATCTTGATCACTGATCCCCTATAGCCTCTCTCCCTCTTTCTCTTTCTCCCGTCTTTATTCGCGTTCTTTCTCTTTCTCCCGGTTCGTGAGTTTTTCAACTGCGCGTGGCCTCTCACTACATGCTTTATCTTACGCGTCTTTTTGTCTTTTCCTCCTATTTTTTGTACCTTGTTTTATCCCTCCTCCTCTCTCTGTTCTGTTTCCTTCACCTCTTCTCTTCTATTATTTCAACCCTTCATCTTCTCCCCTTTCTCTCTCTCTTTCTTCTTCTCTCTCTCGTCTCTCTCTCTCTTCTCTCTCTCTCTCTCTCTCTCTCTCTCTCTCTCTCTCTCTCTCTCTTCCTCTCTCTCTCTCTCTCTCTCTCTCTCTCTCTTCTCTCTCTCTCTCTCTCTCTCTCCTCTTCTTTTCTTCTTCTCTCTCTTCCCTCCATTTTTCTCCCCTCCCTCCCCTTCTCATCCCTCCTCTCCCCTTCCTCCATCTGCTTCTCCCCCTCCCTCTATCTGCTCCCCCATCTCCCTCCCTCTCTTTCTCTTCTTCTCCCCTTCACCTTCCCTTCCTTTTGTTCTTTCCTTTGCTACCTCTTTTTTTCTCTCTCCCTCTTTCTCCCGTGCGCACTCCGTCGAAGAACTCGCGACTGTTGGTTGTTAGTGTAAGATAAAGGCGGTATGTTGCTGCTCCTGTGCGGGGGGGGGGGGAAGCGGCTGGAGGTGGAGGGGGAGGTGGGGGTGGAGGTGGAGGGGGAGGTGGGGGTGGTGGAGGTAAGGGTGGGGGAGGTGGGGTGGTGGAGGTAAGGGTGGAAGGGTAAGGGGGAGGTGGGGGTGGTGGAGGTAAGGGTGGAAGGGGTAGGGGAGGTGGAGGGGGGGTGGATGAGGAGTAAGACTAGGAATAGGAGTAGGAAAAAAATGGAAGAGGTGGAGGTGGAGGTGGGATTGGAGGTGGAGGTAGTGTGGGGGTGGATGTGGAGGGGGGGAGGTAGGGGAAGAAGAGGGAGGTGGAAGCGGAAGGGGAGCAATAGAAAGAGGAGGTAGTGGATCGAAAAGAGGAGTAGGAGGAGGACATGGTGGCGGTAGGATAAAAAGAACAAGAAAGGAGAAAAATAAAAGAAATATAGACAAAACTAAAAAAAAACTAAACAATAATAGAAAAGGAAAGTTTGAGAGAGAAAGAGAAGAAAGGAGGGCATGAAGGGAGAATCGAGGGAAGTCATCAGTCACGGATCGGTCGTCAATAAAGATCCTTCTCGAGCCATACCAGGACCATTGATGCCTCGTTATAACGGCGCGGTTGTAAGGCGGCCGCTCGCTGAAGGTCTGGCACGCGGCTGTTAAACGGAGACGAGGATGAGGCTTTGGGCCGGGTCTTCCTGGGTTGCACGAGCCTCATAGACGGAAAATCGAGTCTAGGAAGACCAAACACGGGCCTGTTCTTTCGGAAATGCCATGTTTATGTGCTGGAGGAGGGCTGGTGTCGTCTCGTTTTTGCTGTCATTCTCTTAATGTTTCGCTTTTTTTTAATCGATTCTTCTTTATTTATCATCATCAGATTCTATTTTGTTGTTGTTGTTGTTTTTTCTGTATTTCTACTTTTGTTTTTTCCTTTCTTAATTTCCCTGTCTTTTTAAAATCTCTCTCTGTATCTCTCTCTCCCTCCCTTCCTCGCTCTCCGTCTCTCCTCTCTCTCTCTCTCTCTCTCTCTCTCTCTCTCTCTCTCTCTCTCTCTCTCTCTCTCTCTCTCTCTCTCTCTCTCTCTCTCTCTCTCTCTCTCTCTCTCTCTCTCCTCTTCTCTCTTCTCTTTTATCTAGTTATTTTGTTGTTTTTTATTTATATCTTATTTATTTATTTACTGTAAGTTCCTTAAGGTTTCATTATCTCAAATTATTCTCAGCTGGATGGTGAATCACGTGCCCTTTCCCTCTGACCCTTGACCTGGGCGTCTTGAGGTCATGGGGGTATCATGAGGAGGGAAGGGGTGGAGAGGGGAATAGGGGAAGGGGGCAGGTAGAGGGAAAGGAGAATGGGGAAGGGAGGGATAAAGAGGGAACAGGCAGGGATTGAGAAAAGAGGGATAAAGAGGGAGTTGGGGAGACGTAAAGGAGGGAGGATAAGGCAGGAATAGGAAATGGAGAGGGGAAAGGGGTGAGGGAAAGGAGGGGGAAGGGAGGAATATGATAAAGCTAATGGGAGAGGGAAGGGGGGGATTAAGAGGGGGCAGGGGGGAGAGAGGGAAAGGAGGAGGGGAGAGGGAGGGATAAAAAAGGAGAAAGTGCTGAAGGATGAAGGGTAGGGGAAGGACATGGGCGAGGGAAATGGGATAGAACGAGACAGGGAGAAGGGGATGATGATGGTGCTTATGAGGAGGAATAGGAGCAAGAATAAGAATAAAAGAGGAGAGGAGGGACTGACCTGGCCTGGCTATAGACCCTGGGGTTAGGGTGGGCAGGCGGCGGGCAAGAGGGCAGGGCAGGAGGCGGGCAGGCAGGACGCGCGGGTTAAAAAGAGAAAGTCAACTCGCGGTCAAGTCCGCGGTTCCCTGTTCAGCGGCGGTGTCACCCTCGCGTCCCCGGCTCCTCCTCCTCCTCCTGGCCGAAGGCGTCTTCGCTTCTGAGTATTTTGCCCTTTTTCTCGACGGAACTTTACGGTTTCTCGGGGCGGATGTCTCTCCTTAGGTCTGTGTCTTGTCTGTTTGTCTTGTCTGTCTGTCTGTCTCTCTGTCTCTGTCTCTGTCTGTCTCTGTCTCTCTCTCTCTCTCTCTGTCTGTCTGTCTCTCTCTCTTCTCTCTTCTCTCTCTCTCTCTCTCTCTCTCTCTCTCTCTTCTCTCTCTCTCTCTCTCTCTCTCTCCTCCTCCTCTCTCTCTCTCTCTCTCTCTCTCTCTCTCTACTCTCTCTCTCTCTCTCTCTCTCTCTCTCTCCCTCTCCCTCTCTCTCTTCTCTCTTCCTCTCTCCCCTCTCTCTCTCTCTCTCTCCCACTACCTAATGAATTTTCTCTTCTCTTTTCTCTGTGCATTTTTCATTATTGTTTTGAAAGAAAGATATCCGTAATTACAGCACGAAAGAAGCTTAAGGCTTTTGAGAGGTCTTCGACGGAAGGGAACAAAGAACGGCGGAACAGCAGTGCTTTAATTAATTCAGGCTAAATAAGAGACGAGGGCGCCGCGCACGCCCGCACGCACCCACGTCCACGCTCATACGCACACGCACACGGTAACACACGCGATTACACACACACACACACTTCTCTCTCTCTCTCTCCTCTCCTCTTCTCTCTCTCTCTCTCCTCTCTCTCTCTCTCTCTCTCTCTCTCTCTCCTCCTCTCTCTCTCTCTCTCTCTATATATATATATATATATATATATATATATATATATATATATATATATATATATATACACACATATCAAACTCACACGTGTAATTCCCTAATTATTTCTGCTGAGATTACCACTTACGTAACAGTGCCACTACAGATAGCAATTCTTAGATAACATTACATCGAAGATAAGTAATTTTTTTTTGTCTTCGTTACATAAACAGCTTTAGATAAGAAAAGGGCATTTGGTATATCTGATATTTCGTATTCGCGTGTTTACAAAATTGACTCAGCAAGTTGTTAATGATGGCTAATTATAATGATAGAAGTTTTAAGAGTATTAATGGCAGTACTTGTAATGTTTGAGTAATGATGACTATTACGAATTCCTGATTAGGTTAATATCAATAGTGAAAATACACTTGATACAAACGATGGCGATGTTGATTTGCTTTTAGTATTAAATTGACAGTACGATTGCGCCGAAGGAGGATGAAACGGCGGCCTCCCGGTTCCTCCCGACGCGGCTGGGAGAAGAACCGGGGAAGTCCCGGCCGGAAGTCCCTCTCGCGCTCCCCGGCTTCTCGGAACTGCTGACGGAGGCTGTGCTTGAACTTTGGAGTTTCGTCGGAATTTCGTCACTGTCAGCGATCAATAGCGGAGATCCTAGCGGCAGCCGGACGGATTCGGTTTCGAGTTTTCGGTTCATTAAAAAAAGACTTTCGTCATTGTCGGTTTTTCGGGAATTTTCTGATGGGAGTCGCAATGTTTCGGCGATTGACAGATGACTTTCTATTTTTGGTCATGTTTCGAAAGCAGGAGTTTAGTTCTCATGAAAAAGAGGGGAGGGGGGAGAGAGAGAGAGAGAGAGAGAGACAAAAACGGTGACAGTGACAATGACAAAGACCGAGAAACAACGAAAAAAAGAATAGGCCCAAAATTGCCTCGTGTTCTTAGGCAACAAACTTTTAAGAGTGCGTGTGGAAATAAATGAGATTCGAGTGAGAGTCTCTCGTGGTATGTGGCCGAGCCATACTACCACGAGAGCTCCCGAACGAGGGGCGAATTGCAGTGGTATTAACACCAGGTTCGGCGGTTTAGAAGAGTCTCCCCGCCACACACCTGCCGCCGGCGCCTCGCATTATGAAAACGGCGCGGGAAACGAGGGAAATCAAGAGGAAATTATATTCGATGTGAAACTTTTTTTTTTCTTATTTTTTTGCGAATGTGACGGCAAGGCTTAGTAGTATCGCGAAGCCTTATTGATCAAATGTCATTCGCGCCCTTCGCTGAATTGTGAAGTTCCCGTAGCATGGCAAGGCGTGGAATTCATTAGGTAGGCCCCGACGCCCTCTGTTTTCAGTGAACACACAGGCAGGTATCTCGCCCACGCTAGCTGGCCCTTCTGTCTGAAGGCACTTTCACTGCCATTGGTCAGTCAGCTGATAGTACTAGTACCTCGGGATGCCACGCACTTAGCTCGCCCTGCGTTTTGTAAACTTATCTTCTATCTATCTATCTATCTATCTATCTATCTATATATATATATATATATATATATATATATATATATATATATATATATATATAATACATACACATGTATGTTTCATTATTTACAATTTTGCCTAAAAAAGTTTGTCGTAAATTGTTTTGCTATATTAAGAGGGTATTGTATTTTTTCCCCCGAATCGACGGAGAGACGAAGCCTGATGCAGAGCGGACAACAACATTGTTTCCAGCGGTCTCCTCCCTCGGGATGCGCGGAGCCATACTATTATTGCTGTTATTATTGTTGATGTTATTATTATTGCTGTTGTTTTGTTATTATTTTATTATTATTATTATTATTATTAGTAGTAGTAGTAGTAGTAGTAGTAGTAGTTGTACTAGTAGTAGTAGTAAAAGTTGTAGTAGTGTTATTATTGTTTTTATTACAGTTTTATATTTTATGTTATATTACTACTACTAATACTACTTCTACACCACCACTACTACTACTATTGCGACTACGACTACTATTACTATTACTATTACTATTACTACTACTATTACTACTACTACTACTACTACTACTACTACTATTACATCAGCAACTACTACTACTACTACTTCTATTACTATACTACTACTAAATAGGTCTTGAATCAGCGTATTTTCCCTATAATTACTCGTTTTTCATCTTCCTACATTGCAATATTAAATAAATGACTTATCAAAGGCTGGGGATGCTCTGCCGCTCCCTCGAAGGCACGGAGATCCAGGCCATTGGGATGCATAACGCAAGAGCCAGGTTGTTCTGAACGGCGAGACGAGGAGAACGAGATAGGAATGTGAAGATACGTCAGCCAGGCTTATCGTGGGCGCTGACCTTCACCCTGAGAAGATTAAAAGCGAAAGAAACGGGAAAATTAACGAAAAAAACAGGAGAGTTGCTTTATTTCGATAGTGAGTCGAAACTGTTAGGGATTTGGCTAATTGTTTGGATGAAATAGGTGGGTGAGGATGATGTCTTCGTAAATTCCGAAGGTCGTATGAGTGGTGATTAGGGGTTTGAGTTATTGTTTGAGGTGGAGGTAGAGATAGGATGAGGGAGGAAGGAAGGGAGGGAGGTGGGAGATAAGGGAGAAAAGGAGGGAGGGAGTGAGGGGGAGAAGAGAGAAAATGAGGGAGGAAGGGAGGGAGGGAGAGAGGAAGAATGGAAGAAAAAGGGGTGGAGAAAGGGAGGAAGAGAAGAAAGAAAGAATGAAACAGACAAGGGAAGGAGAAGAGGGAGAAAATGAGGGACGGACGGAGGGAGGAAAAGAAGCAAGGAAGGAGGGAAGAGAGAAAATGAGGGAAGGAGGAGGGCGGAGAGCAAAGAAGGAGAGAAGGTAAGAGAGAGGGAGTGAAAAACGGTCAACTGGAGAGTGAAAGACAGACAGACAGAGAAGGAAGGAATCAGAACAGACGAAGAGGAAGGGGAGGAGAGAGAGAGAGAGAGAGAGAGAGAAAGAGAGAGAGAGGAAGGCACTCCATACGACGCCGCTTTCCCCACAGGTTTAATTACCCATTTTTTTCATCACCCAACTCCATAGACTTGATCAGCCTCGCCCTCCCTCCCCTTCCTCCCTCCTTCCCTCTCCCTATCCTCCTTCCTCCCTCCCTCCCCTTTCTTCCTTCCTCTCTCCCTCCCCCCTTCCCTCTCTCCTCTCTTCCCTTCCCTCCCTCCTCCCTCTTTCGCCTTCCTCTCTTTCCTCTCTCCCCTTCCTCCCTCCCTCCCTCTCTTCCTCCTCCCCTCCCTCCCTCCCTCTCTTCGCCTTCCTCCCTCCTCTCCCTCCCTCCTTCCTCCCCTCTTCCCTCTTCCCCTTCCTCCCTCTTTCCCCTTCCCTTTCTCCCTCCTTCCCTTCCCTTCCCTTCCTCCTCTCTTCCTCCTTCCCCTCCCTCCCTCCTCCCTCCCTCCTTCCCTCTCCCCTTTCCTCCTCCCTCCTCCCCCTTCCTTCCTCCTCCCCTCCCTCCTCCCTCCCGCGTCGGAGCGTGCGACAAGAGGCCTGATTCGGATTCCCTTCCGCCTCTCCTGCGTCCGCCGCAGCGCCGTCCGAAGCGAGTTTCGTCCTGCAGGATCAGCGAAGGAGCTCCTCGAGGCGGCGAGAGACTCCTCCTCCCCTTCGTCGGGAGGTTCTGCTGACGCCGGCCTTTCACGGTCGTCGTGGTCGAGTGCCGTGTGTGAGGGGAGGAGGGAGGGGAGGAGGGGGGTCTAGGAGAGGGGAAGGGGCGTGAGGGGGAGGAGGGGGGGGTCTAGGAGAGAGAGGGGGCGTGAGGGGAGGAGGAGGGGGTAAGGGTGAAAAAGGGGACGAGAAGGAGCGGGGGAGTTCAGGAGAAATGAGGGGGTGAGAGGGAGATGAGGGAGTGGGTGGGGAGAAGAAAAGAGGGCGAGAGGAGGAAGTAAGGGAGAAGAGAAGAGGGGAGTAAGAGGAGAAGGGAGAAGAGAAGAGGGGGAGAGGAGGGAGTAAGGGAGAAGAGGGGAGTAAGAGGGGGCTTAGGAGAAGAGAAGAGGGCGTAAGGGAGAAGAGAGGGAGTTGAGGGAAGGGGTAAGGGAGAATAGGGGGATGAGAAAGAGCGGAGGGAGTCGGGGAGAAGCGAGGAGGGCGTGAGGGGGTCATAGAGGAGAGGGGGGTTAAGGAAATGAGGGGGACGGGCGGTAGGGAGGGGTTATCGCCGGGGGGCACGTCCTAGTATCTTGAATCTTGGTCAGACGTGCTGCAGTGAGGCGCTGAGTCACCCTGGGGGTCGTACTGGCTGACGCGGTACGGCATATGGCTCGGTCGTGGAGCTTAAGCCTTCCCTGTTGAACGATTTTTTTATTTTTATTTGATTCTTACTCGAAAATGAGAACTTTGTAGTGGAGTGCCGAGTTTACGTTGTGTCTCTTACGTATACTTATGCTTAAATCAGCATGCGAAGACAGCTCTTTTGGCGCACGAGTTCACGACGAAACCCCACCAGTTCTCGTTATTTCCGTCCCATTATCCTGCGCTGACTAAATCCTATTTTAGCTCATTTTTTTACAGCCGCTGACACACTCGACACGCGCGATCTGCTCCTAGAGTATACTTTGACACCTGACAGCACGACCGTCACGCGAGCTTAGGGTTTGCGCTAGGTGTCGGCTTTTGCTAGGTGTCGGCTCTTGTTAGGTGTCGGCTCGGCTTTTGCTATTTGGGCTTTTTATTTTTAATGTTTTATCTGTTTTTAAATTGCGTTACCGGATTTTAATGTTTGGTACCGTTTTTCTTTCTTTTTTTACCGGTCTCCTCGTTGTGTTGCCGGCTTTTTCTATTTTGTTGCCGTTAAAGACTTTATGTTGTTACCGGCTTTTTATTTTGTTACTGCCAGTTTTATTGTTAGTCTACCGTTTTCCTTTTAAGTGCGTCACCATTTTCTTTTGTGTGTCACGAACTTTTCTATATTACGTCATCGGCTTTTGTTGCGCTTTTTTTTAGGCTTTTCCATGAGGCCTCTTCGGGTTTTTCTTTATTTGGACTTTATTTGGCGTCGCGGGCTTCATCTTTTGGCCGGAGCTTGCGTGGAGTTCAGTATATAAATGAGTTTACTGTTGAACTGTTCACCTGCAACGACATGATCTCTCTCCGATGTGTAGGGGCGCATTACCAAGGCATGGCGCGAAGTGGAAGTGAAATGCGAGATCCCCGATTTGTGTCATTGCCTCCTAATCATGTCTACTTCGTTTCCCTCTAATCAAGACTGCCCCCGAGGTTTCTCATTGAAGCGGGAGGGGGGGGGGATTCGATAAGACACTCCCTGTGCTTAATCCGCGCGCGACGTGGGGTTCATCGGGAAGTGCTTCTCTCGCTTCAATTTATGATGAGGAGAGAAAGGGGAGAGGAGGGAGGAGGGAGAGACAAATGATGAGAGAGAGAGAGAGAGAGAGAGAGAAGAGAGAGGAGGAGAGAGAGAGAGATCTGCTCCTTGGGGGAAAGGCTTGAGGGTCTTCCTTCCTCCTTCTGCTGTTCTTGCTCCCTTTTCTTCATATCCCCACATTTATTTTATTCCGCCCTTTTCTCTTTTTTTCGAATTCTTCCTTCTCTTCCTCCTCCTCCTTCTTCTCCTTCTATTCCTCCTCCTTCTTCTCTCCTTCTATTCCTCCTCCTCCTCCCTCTCCCTTTCCTCCCCTCTCTTCCTCCCTCTCCTCCCTCTCCCTTTCCCTCCCCCTCCTCTTCCTACTCCCCCTCCCCCTTCCCCACCTTTCGCCTCCCCATTCCGAGATCTTAGAAGTTTCGAGTCAGCCGCTGCGACCTTGTTCTCGACTCGCAAACAGTTCTCGTCACACTCTCCACGGGCTCCGCGTCGAGAACTTCGGCTTAGATGCTCGTGAATCGGTTCCTCCCGGACTTCCTCGAGGTCCCTGAGGTCGACCTCCAGTCCCCCGCCCTTATCCTGGGCGCCGGCAACCTCGTGGCGCCCTTCCTCGTCAAAGGCAAGCAAGAGGCCGCCCGCGCCTTCGTCCAGCACATGGACGATTTTATTACAGAAGAGACCCCTGCGGATGCCGGTTCAGGTCCCAGTCGACTTAGGCATTGATGAAGGCCAAGCGGGCCGGCATTTGGCTTAAGGGGCCCTCGAGGGGGAGGAGCCTGTGCTTTTGAGGCATCGTTGTCGCAGCCTTGAACTTGCTGGCTGCGTGCTTGGCAAGAGGCAGGCCCAGCGCCGGCGGCGCGCACACGCACACACACACACACACACACACACACACACACACACACACACACACACACACACACACACACACACACACACACACACACACACACACACACATTTGTATATATATACATATATCTATGTATAGTTTTAATGTTTGTAGGTTTCTATGTGCGAATACTGTTATGTATTACTTCATATTGTTCCACATGCACGTGGGGAATTCTAGGCTTACATTACATGTGCTTCACACACAAGGGCCTGCGATTATAACTTCATTCTCCAGCTCTTTCCACAGACTTGTTCCTTCCTGTGAGAAAGTATGCCCACTGATGCAATATCCTCGGATGCGGATTCTAGTTTTGATCAAACATAAAACTCTAAGTGATACGGAGGCCAGCTGCTTTAGGAATGTCGCGGAGACACGATATATTAGCATTCTCGGCGGTGGTCTGTCTTCATTCGATAAAATGTGCAGGACGGACTGCGTGTCCTTCCACGAAAATGTCGGGAATAACTAAAAAGGAACTGCTGTATTCTCATGAAAAATACTTTTCATAAATCGCTTTTTACAACGAGCTCGCTGCTGCAGCCCCTGTAATTTTCTTTTGTTACACCTCATATGCATGAGTTTGTTTGTTAGGTGGGTAAGGGAAAGACAGAGAGGGAGAGATAGATGGTAAGAGAAAGGGAGAGAAAGAGAGGGGGAGTAAAAGAGAGAGAGGGAGAGTGAGAGAGAGCGAGGAGAAGGAAGGCGAGAGAGAGAGAGAGGGATGAAGGGAGTCGGAGAGGTGAGAGAGAGAGAGAGATGAGAGAGAGAGAGAAGAGAGGAGAGAAGGAGAGAGAGAGAGGAAGAAGGGAAGGAGAGAGAGAGAGGAAGAGAGAGAGAGGAGAGAGAGAGAGAGAGAGAAGAGAGAGAGAGAGAGAGAGAGAGAGGGAGGGAGAGAGAGAGAAGTAAAAGATTTTCAGGAGCAACATGTATAACACAGCGCACGGAAAACATAGAAAGCCATTATCCGAGATGCGTCATTGCACGCCTTGTATCAGCCAGTGTTTACTTGCACTCCCTCACTAGACACAGACAACAAGGGCGGCGCCAGGTAGACCCGCGGGGGAACGGACAAAAATAATACCTCCACATGCCAGCTATCTAAAGGGAGCTGTCAAGTTGGATATTCTCGGATTCTGCTGTCTGAGCAGGCACAATGGTGGCCCACTTCATCGTCCGAATGCGTCCATTTCAGTGTCCGAATGCGCGGCTTTACTGAAGGCAGTCGCGAGAAACGTTCGAGAAGGAGGAATGCATTTGTGGAGGATGGGGGTTCTTGATGATTGTTATTATGGTACTAATGGTTGAAGATAAATCCGCTCGCACA
>NW_020868713.1:116302-143802 GCF_003789085.1 Penaeus vannamei
GCCCCCACACCCCCTCCCGCCGCCCACACCCTCCCGCCCGCCCACACCCCCTCCCGCCGCCCCACACCCCCCCACCCCCCTCGCCGCCCGCCCCCACAACCCCCACACCCCCTCCGTAGTACAATCCCGGTTGTGTTTACCCGAAGTCAAGGTGCGGCCGTTTGTTTGTGCGATTGGCGCTGCAATTTCTGCGTTTGTTTGCATGTATGGTTTGCTCCCGGGTTGGGCGGGGATCTCGAAGGCACGGGGGGTTGAGTTGGGTCGCGTGTTGGGCTTATTTAGGGGAGTTGTGGCGTGTATGTGTGCGTGTGTTCGTGTGTATGTGTGTGTGTGCGCGCGCTTGTGTGTGTATGTATGTGTGTGCGCGCGCGCGTGTGCTTATGCGTGTGCATGTGTCTGTGCCTGTATCTGTGTATCTGAACATCAGTGTATCAATGCGCATGCATATCGCTTAGTAAGACATCAAGCATCAGTATGGTTTCCTCGAAGCCCCTGCCCCCACCCACCCTCCCGCCCACCCACCCCCACCCCAGCCCCCACCCCCACCCTCGCCCTCCGCAAACACTTGAGACGCATTCCCGTGTCTCGCGCTCAGCCCTCTGCATCACGAAGCGCAGCCGACAATTACCAGAACCAATTCCTCTTCAGTTGCATCGTCAGGCGGTTCTCCTCGTCTTCTGCGCACGCTGGGGTGGACAGGGAAGAACTGGAGGAAAATGTTATTTGAATGTTGTTTTTGTGTTATGTGTGTAAAGATGTGTTTGTGGTTTTATGAGGGAGAGGGAGGGTGAGTGAGAGAGTGAGAAAGGGAGAGAGAGAGTGTGAGTAGGAAAGAGAGAAGGAGATACGGTAGAGAGAGAGAGAGAGAGAGAGAGAGAGAGAGAGAGAGAGAGAGAGAGAGAGAGAGAGAGAGAGAGAGAGAGAGAGAGAGAGAGAGAGAGGGAGGGAGGAAGGTCGAAATTTTTGATAAATTTAACGTTATATTAGATTTCTGTTATAATTAAGGTCGCCGCCGCCACCGCTGTGTTCTTAGAAAAAGGGAAAACATGTCCTTCAGGTGAATTGATTATTTAAAATGTATTAAAATCATAATTCTCGTAATGAAAGGATTTAAATGTTGAAAGGAGAGAGAAGGAGGAGAGAGAGAGAGAGAGAGAGAGGAGAGAGAGAGAGAGAGAGAGAGAGAGAGAGAGAGAGAGAGAGAGAGAGAGAGAGAGAGAGAGAGAGAGAGAGAGAGCTAAGAGAAAAGGAGAGGGAAGAGAGAGAGAGAGAGAAGGAGAAGGGAGATAGATAAAGAGAAAAGGAGAAGGAGAGAGAGGAGAGGAGAGAGAGAGAGAGGAGAGAGAGAGAGAGAGAGAGAGAGAGAGAGAGAGAGAGAGAGAGAGAGAGAGAGAGAGAGAGAGAGAAGGGGATGAGGGAGGAGAGAGAGGAGAAGGAAAGAAGAGAAGAGAAGAGGAGAAGGAGAGAGAGAGAGAGTTAAAGAAGATGAGAAGAGAGAGAGAGAGAGAGAGAGGGCGAGCAAGTGCCTGAAGGTGACGAGAGAAGGGCCGCCCCAAGGAGCGCCTCGGCGGTAACCGGAGGAGGCGTCTCGAGGCTGCGGGCCGAGGGCAGCCCAAGCCGTGGGCGTGACGGCGCTGGGCGTGACGGCGCTGGGCGTGCTCCAAGGGCTGAGTGACGGCAGGGGCGGCGCAGGTGTTGGCATCTGGCGCCCCGGGGAGCCTGGCCGCGTCGCCGACATTCTTGGCGAAATTTCTACTGGCGTCAGGAGAGATTGCATACATACATACATGCACACATACACACACATCTTTAGAGCGTGTGTATGTTCTTGTGTGTCTATGCTTGCCCATGCCTGTCCGTCCATTCTGCCCCCCCCCCCCTCCTGTCGAGCGGCGCCCGGGGCATTCCGAAGCATAACTCCCCGGAAGAAAATGGCGTTCCCGGGGCATTCTCGCGAGTGAGTGACGTGGACGACGCCAGTGACGTGAGGGAAGGGATTGACGTGAGTGGCGTGACGCAGAGGGAGAGACAGGGCGCCCAAATGTTGTCCGGGAAATGGAAAATAATATCCCGACGGGCGGGGGCGTTGCGATTTCCTGCGGGCGTCTCATGGGCGGTCAGAGCGCGAGAGGCCGAGGCGTCACTTATCGACGGAGCAGCTGCGAAGACACGTGGCCCAAAAATCCCGATCAACGCGCTAATTTCAGCTGTCTGTTTTTTCTCCATTTGATCCAGTGTTTTTTTTTTTTCTCTCTCTCTCTCCTTTTTTTAATATTATTTTTTTTCGCTTTGGATTGAATCACGAGGAAGGTATGCTTGCAAAAAGGAAAGGGTTTGTCTCACGCGCCTGCTTGCTTGCCTTCCCACTCGCTTGTTTGCTTACTTCCTTTCCTTTTTAGCGTCTGTTGCGGCTGTGGCGTTTAGCATTATAATCAGCCGATTGTTTGGTCGCGAGAGAGGCTTTTGGAGCCAAGGAATTCTTATTGTTCAGGGAGGGAGGGAGGGAGGGGAGGGAGGGTGGTGTGTGGTTGGTTGGGAGGATAGATAGATAGATAGATAGATAGATAGATAGATAGATAGATAGATATAATAGGTCGATTGATAGGTCGATTATCGATGATAGGTCGATTGATAGGTAGACAGGTAGACAGGATCGATAGATGATAGATAGATAGATAGATAGATAGATAGATAGATAGATAGATAGACAGATAGACAGATAGAGATAGATAGATAGATAGATAGATAGATAGATAGATAGATAGATAGATAGATAGATAGATAGATAGATAGATGGGAGGGTGGGTGGATGGTTGGATGGGAGGGATAGATAGATAGATAAATAGATAGACAGATAGATTAGATTGACAGATAGCGAGATACATAGATAGGTAGCTAGAGAGAGAGGAAGGGAGGGATAGACGGATGGATAGATGAATAAATGAATTAAGGGATGGAGGGATCGCAGAACGCAAACATAAGCGGATAATTCGAAAAAGAAGAGAAATGGACGATAAACAGCGGGGAAGAGAAAGCAAGCGGAAAGAGAAACAGACAAAGACAGAAAACAGATCAGAAGACATATGCAGACAGACAGATAGAGAAACAGACACCAGACAAGACGCAGACACAGACAAGACAGACGGACAGACAAAGACAGACAAACAGACAGACAGACCAGACAAACAGACAACAGACAACCAGACGCAAAGGAGAAGCAACAGGCCTCCCGCTCCCCGTCGCCGGCGCCAACGGACGTGCCTCGGTGCCGCTGGATCTGAGATCAGAAGTGAAACTCATTCGATAAACTGGATGTGGATCAAGTTGGCCGGCCGGAGGCTTCGATCCCCCCCCTCCCCCTCCTATACACCTGTCCTCCCCTCCCCTTCCTCCCCCTCTCCTCCTGTTTCCCTTTTCTAAAGCTCTCCTTCTTCAAATTCTTTCTCTCTACTTCTATTTCCTCTCCGCCATCCTGCTTCCTCCTCTTTCTTTCGTTATCCCTCCTTCGCCATTCCTTCGCTTTCTTATTTTCCCTCCCTATGTTCTCTTCTCCTCTATTCTTTCTACGCTCTCACTATCTATTCCCTTTCATTTTTTCTTTTTTTCTGTCTCCTTTCCAACCTGCCTTTGCCCCCCCCCCCCCCTCCCCCCTTCACTCCTACCTTCAACTCCTGTCATCTCTTCCCCTTCCTCCACACTTCTCCTTCCATTTCTTTCCACATTTCGCATTCCATTCCCGTCCCTTTTTTTCCCTTCCACTCTCCTTCTCTTCCCCTTCCTTATACCCTCCCTTCCAATCCCTCTCCTTCCCCCTCCCTTTATCCCATCCTAGCTCCCCTCCAAATACCCTTACCGTTTCTTCTCCTGATTCCCCCTCCTCCTTTACGTGTGTGTCCCCCTTTCGCGACACCCGCCCCCGCAAAAAAAAACACAAGACGCAACTCACATTGCGTTTTCCAGGGAAAGCTCACACGGCAGACGGGTTTTTCTTGCAGCGTGCTGGAGGGGCGGCCGCCGCGCGTCCCGAGGGAGGCGGGTGCACGCGCGTGTGGTTTCGGTCCTGGCGTTCGCTGCTTGGACCTTTCGTGAAACGCTGGGTTGGGTGGTAGGGAGGAGGGGGGAGGGGGCCTTGAGTCTTAAATGGTGCTTTTTTTGGGGGATTGGGGATGTATTTTTTTTTTGGTGCGTCGTGTGTTGTGGTGGGAGTTTTGATGTGTACGGGTAGGCACGAGGGTAGGGAAGAGAGAGAGCTGAGAATAGATACCGATTAAATAGATTATGGTTTTTATGGTATAGTCTTTATTTTAGACAAATTTAGAAGTAGATCTGATAGATTAGACTAGAACACAGGAGACAAAAGGAGACGACCGGACGGACGTTTTGCAGGGGAAACGGACAGAGCATTATTAGCATGGATTAGATTAAGAGATTAGGAGAGAGAGAGAGAGAGAGAAATTAAGAAGAAAGAAGACAAGAAAGAAAGAAAAAGGGTAAAGAAGAAAAGAAACGAATAGAATAAGAAAAGCAGGAAAAGAAAGAAAGCACGAACTGAAACAGACAGAGGAGACAAAGAGAGAGACGACCCCTGTCCCCAGAAAAACGGGAAAAACGGACCAAGCCACCATCGGCACCGTCACCCATCAACCAATACATGAAATGTAGACAGACCGTGAGCCTGATCGCCCGATAACTACTCTGATGCCAGAACGCGCATCTGCCACGTACGCAAATTACTATCGACTCCATCGATCGTGCAGTTCGTCGTCACTGTCAGTTGTCATCATGCGATGTCGACAGACTCACTCAGTCCTCCCGTACCACATCTCTATGTTCAATTACCCATCGTCGATATAGCTGCCTCGTACTTCGCACGAGGCGCTGACGCCGGCGATCTACTCACTTGCTCTAGACATTATCCATAAACCTTTCATATTTGTGTAATTCTTCTCGTCGGTGCGACCCATCGTGCTCTGTAAGTGTCCGGAGTGAGCTCCCTTTATCAGACACTCATGCGAGCTATTCCGCTAGACCTCAGTGTCTACGACATCAGCGAGTCTTGCACGAGGATTCCGAACTACGTCATTCCACTATCAAGAAACGGCAGCCACAGAGGTTCTACCCCGCACTTGCTAGTCCTATCAGGTCCTTACTCCACTGATGACCATCAACGCAAATCACGCGTTGTTTCCAGAATTTGCCTGCGCAAAGTTTCCAGGCTAGGCGTTAATCCTCTCGAACCCCATATCGGTCACGGTAGTATACCACCCCCTCGGTCATCCATCTCTCCCCGGCATCTGTTTCGCGTGGCCTTTACAGGCCCTAATCCGACCTACTTACTGTACTGAGCCTTACGCGACGCTCTCCTGCATCCCGGGCCTCCACCAGCTGAACCCGTGACAGAACAAACAAAAAGCATCCTCTCGAAACAGCACCTAGGGGGAATCTCCAGGCCCCGAGCATCGTTGCATAATGGCTCGTAATAGCTCTTTTTACAAAGTGAAAACTTGCACCAAGCCCTCTTTAGGATAAGCGGAAGTGAGTCAAGAAAATTTTCTATTAGAGCGCACTCCTCAGTACACATATACGCATTAACAATCCTCGGCAATTCATTAAATTTTGTAGCCATATGAAAAGTGATACTAATTAAGAGCTCAGATAGTATACTATAATATATAGTATTAATTATTATATATGTAAGAAGATGAAAGATATAAGAATAGAGAGAGATAGATAAGAATGTAGTATATGCTGAATATGATGAGTAGATTATATATATATAGCAAACGAGGATGAGCAGATATGAGAGTGAATACAATATGGATTATGAAGAAAGAGAGATGAAGTAACGGTCAATGATGTTGATTAAATTACTAATAGATATCGTATTCTATTGGGTGTGGGTACAGCGCGTGAGATATTTCTAATACCTCTTTTTTTACTCTCCCCGTGTGCTTTGTGATCATATTCGGTTGCCACTTTTTGTATAGAATTTTTTTACTTATTTTTACATCTTGTGTTATTCTTCCGTGTTCTCTTTATACATGGTTGTGCGTAATCTGTATATATTTTTATAAGGAGTTGAGATTATCAGGAACATCTTTCAGAGGGAGATAGGCATTTCATTAATTAATTACTATTATATATCTATATATTATATACATTATTACAATATATATATATATATATTATACTTATATATATTATATATATGTATTATATATATTTATTTATGATATATATATATAATTTTATATATATATAGTATATATTATTTTAGTATTATATTAATATATATATATAAGATATATTATTAATCTATTAATATAATATTATTATATCATCATCCATCCTCTCATTCCAATCCTCCAATCCACATCCCATGCATACCATCCCATCCATCTCCATCTTACACCCAATATATTCAATCCAATCCATCCATCCAATACACTCCATTAATATACTATACATTCACATACACACTAACCACTACATATCACACATACAATACAACTCACACACTACTGTACACTAACATCAACACTACAACTAATACAACACACACACACACACTACATCCACACCCAAATCACACATAACACATACATCATTACACTCTCACACATTAATTATACCCACATAACACACTCACACACAGTATAGTATTAAACTAAATGTCCTTCTGTGTGCTCGTCTCCACCTGACTCTCTCGCGCTATCTCGACTCTCGGGCTTGCTCCCGAATAATACAGCTGCTGTACGAATATTATGTCGCTCGAGAGTCTCAATCAGAACAAACTACCGCGCGCGCTCTCACCCCCCCCCCCCCCCCCGCCCATGCACGCCGCCCTCTCTCTCTTCTATCTCCTCTGTCTATCTCTTATTATCTATTTATCTATCTCTATCTATCTCTCTTTATATCTATCTCTGTCTCTTTTTCTCTCTTTATTTTTTCTATATCTCTCGATGTTTCCTCTCTCCCTCTGTTTTTTTTTTTTTTTTTTTTTTTTTTTTTTTTTTGTTGTCGATAATCCTCCTACCACTTTTTTCGCGGCGTCACTTGTTTTTCGCCAGTGTGAGCTGGTCAAACATGTAATCCTTCTCATTAATATCATCATGTGTTGAATGCATGCTAATATAGCTTTTTTTTATATGCTAATCGGATTATTTGGTGACCCGAACTTTATTCATTTTTAGATGTTTTTGATTGTATGAAAAAAATGTTTAAAAGTATGATTGAAAAAATGGGTGTTCGTCGAGGGTAAATTCCCCGCGGCTTATTTGCACATTGACGCTAATTAGATGGTTGTGTTAAGTGTGCTGTTTGTGCAACTTTGCCTCCTTAGGGTCCTTGGGGTGGGAGGGGGGGGGTAGAGGCCTTTAAGGAGGGGGTGAAACAAACGACCACTTGTGAGCGATGGATTGACATGCGGAAGTTACATACACATGGGCATGCAAATGCGCATGCGCTGGTACATATACGCTCTCTCGTGCGCGCGCGTTCATATGCACACACATGCACACGCATACGCACTCGCACTCACACACTCTTATACACACACTGACTCGGCACATCACACTCACACGTACTCTCACACTCATACAATCATAATCACGCACACACACACACACGCAGAAACAGACAGTTATTTTATTTCCTAAATTTACACACGAGAAATACTTCAGTATTTTCTCCCTGGATCATACTTTTCTTTCTTCAGAGCTGATTATCTTTAATTAGTTCATCTTTAATCGTCTTTCTTTAATCGTCAGTTAATTTCAGTCTTGTGTTTCTTCCGTTTTTTTTTTCTTCTCGTTTTCTCTCTCGTCTCCAACGGTAGATCGCAGGCAGAGAAAGTCGACAGATAAATGACAGAGTATATGGCAGAGAACGCAACGTAAACATGAGAGAAAAGCAATAGATAACATAGACAGGGGGATCAAATTGATAAAGTGAATTGATCAACGAAGTAACTAAGATAAGAGATAGACGCAGTAAACCAACAAACGCAGTGGATAGCGGATTCCGATGTCGTAGATAACGTGAATAGACAGTGGAATATGGAACGTGAATAGATAATGAGATAGACAAACGCTGTAGACAACGTAAGTCTCGAAACGCCATTAAATAAGGTACATGATTAGTTGATCAAGAGGTGTGAGAGGTGCGTCGATTGCAAATTGCAGGCTGTGCAACGTGCGATTCCGGTGTTGGACAATGGGCAATTTTTTTGTAGGCTTCGATTAAATAAGGTACATGATTAGTTGATCATGAAGGTGAGAGGTGGCGTCGATTGCAAGATTGCAGGCTGTGCAACGTGCAACTTTTGTGTGTGTGTTCCTTTGCAATGAACAGTCGTGTTCTGGATTTTATTGGATGATTGATTTTGTTTGTCAAAGGGAGCAATTTTATTTGTTTGCATTGTTTGGTTATGGATTCTGGTGACATCATCATCTTCGTCATCGTCATTGAATTCTTATTGTCATCGTCGCTGCCGTCGTGATTGCCATTGTCATCTTAGTCGTCGCCATTGTCACTTTATCGTCATTGTCATGAGCATCATCAATCTTTGTATCACAAAAGAAGGAAGATCAAGTAGGAAAGGAACAAAAAATAACCCCAAAAAAGGGAAGAAGGGTTCGACTACCAACAGCAACAACAACAATAATGACAACGATAACGACAACAACAACAGCAACAGCAACAACAACAACGACAGAGACCTCCACTGCCACCACCACCATAACAACAACGACGACAACAACCACAACCACAGCCACAGCCAAGAAGGAGCAGAGGGCGTGGCCGCCTTCGGGAGCCAGCAGGAAGTGTTCTCCCTTTCGCCCGTCTCCTCCTTCGCCAGCAGGATTTTGAGCGCCATCTGTTCTCTCTTCCATTTTTCGCTAGGTGGAAAGGAGGAAAGGGAAGGAGAAAGGAGGGAGAAGGGGAGGAAAACGGGAGGGGATGGGGTAGAAGGATAGGGGAATGGGAAGGGGAAGTAGGAGAAAAAATGAAGGTGAGGAGAGGGAAAGAGGGTTCGGGAAGGGGGAAGAAGGAGAAAAGGAAAGGGAGGGGGGAGAAGGAGAGAAAAAAAAGGCTGTGGAAGAGGGAAGAGGGAGATGAAGGAAGGGACGAGATGGCATTTAAGGGAAAGTGGAGAAGGGGAAGGAAGGGGGAGGGAGGGAAATGAGAGAGAAGGAAGGAAGGAAAAGGAGAGGAAGGAAGGGGAAGAGAGGTGATTAAGGGATTAGAAGGGCGTGCACAATGTGAAAAAAATGGAGGTTTTAGGGGAACTGATCCATGGCGCCGCGGGGGGCTCTGTTGTTAAGCATGCACACGCAAACCGCCTGCAGATGGACATGCACACACACACACCACACGTATGTGGCACTCTTCGCATACAGTCACATTGCGGATACATCTGTACCCCTCGCACTTTCACAGGGGCGCGCACACAAACAAACACACACAACGGACGCACACGCACACACACACACGCGCACGACACACACAACACACCCACACACACACACACACACACACCACCACCACACACACCACACACACACACACACACACACACACACCACACACCACACACACACACACACACAACTATATATATATATATTATATATATATATATAATATATATATATAATTGTACCACAATGCACATTCACAGACAAACTCACGCTCACACACGCACACACGGAAGATTTCTCCGAGTGCAGCCGCAGTTGTGGAAAGTTGGCATTTACGGCCCACCCCGCGGCCCCCTCTCGCCTGCACTTCTTCTTCTCCTTGTTCTGCTTCTTCTTATGCTTCTCTTGCTTCTTATGGTTCTTCTTCGTCTTCTTTCTTCTTCTCTTCTGCTTCTTCTTCTTTTCCCTCTGCTTTCTTCTTCTTTTTGCTTCTTCTTTTCTTCTCTTTATTCTTCTTTCCTCCTCCATCTTTTTCTTATCCATCTTCATCATCGTCTTTTGTCCATTTTTATATGGGGTCGCTATTCCTGACTATTCTTCTCCACCCACTTCTCTTATTCGCTTCTTCAGCATTCATGTCGTTTGCGAGTCTCTCTTTCCCATCATCGTCCACTGCCTGTTTATTCATTCCATGCCACGGCTGCATCGAGGGCCGCCCACTCATCCGCCGCTCGAGTTTTCGGTGACGAGAGGGAGGGAGGGAGGAGGGAAGGAAGGGAGGGAGGGAGGGAGGGAAGGGGGAGGGGAGGAGGGAGGGAAGGAAGGAGGGAGAGAGGGAAGGAGGGAGGGAGGAGGGAGGGAGAGGGAGAGAGATTAGAGAGGGAGGTAGTTCAAAGTCAAATTCAGAGAGAGGAGGGGGAGAGGGAGGGAGGATGAGAAGGAGGGAAGGAAGGGAGAGAAATAGAGAGGGAGATGGTTTAAATTCAAATTCAGAGAGAGAGAGGAAGGATGGAGAGGGGGTGGCAGGTAGGGTGAGAGGGAGAGAGATAGAGAGGGAGATAGTTCCAAATTTAGAGAGAGGCGAGGGAGGGAGGGTGAAAGAGGGAGAGATATAGAGAGGGAGAGCGGAGGAGAGTGGGAGGGAGGTATAAGAAGAGGAAAGAAACGAAGAAGGGAGATAAAGAAGGGGAGGAGAAAAGAGGAAGGAGAGAAGAATAAAAAAGAGAGAAGAGGGCAGCAGAGAGAGTGAGAGAGAAGAAAGAAGAGAAGAGAAAGAAAAGAAAAAAAAAAACAGAAAGTGAAAGAAAAAAAAAAAGAGAAAGAGAAAAACAGATATTGAGATTAAGCTGGTAATGAGAATCACAATGATTTGAAAGTGACTTGCAGGCGCCGTGCCTTACTCTCAGTCGACGACATCGCTCACGTCCGCGACACAAACACAAGAAAATATACTAATACACATATCTCCATTTTTTTTGCGGAGAGAGATCGAAAGTTTTTCGCTCGCCTCATTCGCGTCGAGAAAAGAAAACAACAACATGTGCGTGGGAAAGCGGGCTGGAACGAATTCATCACGCGGGTGGCAGCTGCTCCGCCTTTCGGAATTACACTGGCAAAACAGGCGGCTTTCGAGGCGCGAGCGTTGGCGCCCTGCTCGCGATCGCTGGGCTGCTGGCGGCGATGGCGATCGGTGGGGATGATTCATGGGATTGAGGTTTGTTTGGGGGATGGGCGCGGATTGGCGGCGATCGCTGGGTTTGTGTGATTGGGATTCGTGGTTTGTTTGGATTGCGGCGATCGCTGGGTGTTTGTGATTGGGATTTGTGGTCTTGGTTGGATTGGGATGCGTTGGGGGTTTGTGATTGGGATTTGTGGTTTGTTTGGGATTGGCGCGCGACGCTGGGGGTTGTGATGGGATTTGTGGTTTGTTGGGATTGGCGGCGATCGCTTGGGGTTTGCGGCGCGATTTGGACTGGAGGAAACGATATGCGTGGGTGGGTGTTTATTCATGTAATGTATGTATGTATGTATCTCTTCACACACACACTCATATATGTATTTATGCATGTATGTACGTATGTATGTATAAATGTATACAAAAAAAAACAAAAAAAAACAGGCAAATCGACTTCAATTTGTGCAAGACTACAGAACCGAAAGGAAACATTCTCTCACGAGTCGTGCCGTCCTCGAGCAACAACTCCGCCTCAAGCAGTACTTCGTGTTCCCGCTCGAGCGCCGCCGTCGCTAAGCCACCCGCCGCAAGGCCATTTCTCCGGCTACCGTAAAAAAAAAGAAGTCACCGGCCACTCCAGGAAAAGCCAGAACTTCACCGTCACTGTTAGAAAATAGCCAGAACTTCGCCGGTCGTCAGTAAAGCCAGGACTTCAAGCCAGAACAAAGACTTTAACCAAACCAAAAGTTTCACCGGGCACCGTCAGCACAGCCAGAACTTGATCAGGCCAGGACTTCACAAATCACCGTCAACAAAGCCAAGATTTAACGAAGGACCACCCAACGATCGTTACCAAAACCAGATAAAAAGAAAAAAAATCAAGACGTTTCACCAAGTCGCTTCACCAAGCCACCGTCACATAACCTATAATAGATAAGCCTGCAGGGAAATCTTAATAACTGAGCACAAAAAAAAAAGAGGAAGAAAAAAGAAAGAGAAAAAAAATGTCTCTAACGTCCCCTCTCCTTCCACTCTCCCCTCCCCCCCCCCCTCCCCCTCCCCTGGATCCCCCCAAAAAGGGAAAACCTGTCATTTTTCTCCCCCTCACGGAATGCACTTTTCCTCCATCGCTGGTCTTTGCGGGTAAAATGAGAGGGTTTCCAAGATGAAGCGTTGAATGTCACGTGCTTGGGGTTGATTTTCACATTTTTTTTTCTCTCTCTTTCTGTGTCTGTTGGTCTCTCTCTCTCTCTCTCTCTCTCTCTCTCTCATCTCTCTCTCTCTCTCTCTCTCTCTCTCTCTCTCTCTCTCTCTCTCTCTCTCTCTCTCTCTCTCTCTCTCTCTCTCTCTCTCTCTCTCTCCTCTCTCCTCTCTTCTCTTCCTTCCTCCTTCTTCCCTCTCCTCCTTCTTCCTCTTCTCCTTGCCCACACTCCGTTACACCTTCCTCAACCCTCCCTGCCTCCCTCCCTCACGCCTTATACATTCCTCAAAGCCCTGTTTCTCCCTCCTTCTCCTTCCCTTATGCCTTCCTTTATGTTCCCTTTCCCACTCCCTCTCTCCCTTACACTTTCTCATATTCTTTTCCGCGCTCCTTCCTCCTCCTCCCCTTCATACCCCTTCCGCCACGCGCACACAACCATACGCAGCCACACACACCCATAGCACAGACACACGCACAACACACGCACACACACGCATACACACCACACACACAACACACACACACACACACACACACACACACACACACACCACACCACACACACACACACACACACACACACACACACACACACACACACACACACACACACACACACACACACACACACACACACACACACACACACACACACACACACATACACACACACACACACACACACACGTACATACACATACATAAACACACACACCGCCGCCACCGCACTCTCACACGCACTTTCTACGTGAGGACGTCGCCTACCTCACGCAGGCCCTGGGGGTGGGGGGTGGGGGTTGTCATTAGGGGGAGGGGGAGGGGGTATAGAGCCAAATGACACTGGCACGGCGGCAGAGCTTGGCACTCCTCCAAACCTGCTTGTCATTTGTCATTTGCCGTGATTGCCCCCGGCCGACAGACAGACAGACCGACTGACCGATGGCGATGATTAGTCGAGACTGAATAAGGAGAGGAGAAGGAAGAAGGAGGAGAAGGAGAAGGAGAAGGAGAAGAAAGTAAAAGAAAAAAGAAGAAAGCGAAAAAAAATATGTATGTATTCTTATGCCAAGAGAGAAAGAGGAAGAGAGAAAAGGTGAGAGAAAGATGGAGAGAGGGAAAGAGGGAGAGAGGAAAACAGGGACACACACACACACACACACACACACACACCACACACACACACACACACACACACACACACACACACACACACAACACACACCACACACACACACACACACACACACACACACACACACACACACAGCAGACTGACAGACAGACTCGGATAAGCCCTTATCGCTGATAACTTGGAGACAGTCACGCCCTTGCGATGCTGGAGGAGGGATGGAGAGAGGGGGGGGGGAGGAGGAGGGAGGGAGAGAGGGGGACGGGTGAGGGGGGGAGCTTTTACGCGTGTGAGGTTACCTCTTCTACCGTTTTTTCCTTCTCTTTTCCTCGTCTCGTATTTATTAATTAAACGTTTAACTCCTCTTCTGTCGTTTAGTATACGTCGTATTTTATTTTTCTGTTTCGTCTTTTTGTTTCTTATTACTCTTTAATTTATCCTTGGATTGTTCATTTTTTTCTCGTTCTTATTGTCCTCGTCGTCGTCGTCTTTCCTCCTCCTCCTCCCCTCCTCCTCTTCTTCTTTTTCTTCTCCTCCTCTCTTCTTTTCTTCTCCTTTTCTGCTTCTTCTCTCCTCCTCCTCCTCCTCTTCCACCTCCTCTTCTTTTTCTATTCCTCTTTCTGCTTCTTCTCCTCCTTCTCCTCCCTTCCTCTCCACTTCCTCTCCTCCCTCTCTTCTCCTCTTCTCTTCTTCTCTCCTCCTCTACGTCCTCCTCCTTCTCCTTCTCTTCCTGTTATGCCATTACCGTTACCAGTGACTTAATCTCCCGTGATGCTACTATTGCAACTGTTACTTTTACTATTAAACTGCAATATACAGTTTCCACTGCTAGAGGCGCTGCTCCAGCCACTACTACACAAACTCCTTCGTTCATTACGACTATCACCGCTGCTGTTACTACTCTTTTATTCTTTTTTTCTTTTACTTTCCGTTCCTTTCTCCTTCTATTTTCCTTCTTAATCTTCCTTCTCCTCGCCCTCTCCGTCCTCTCGTCGCGCCTTTAAAACAAATAGCGGGGATTTTAGTGAAGTTGCTATTGAGATCGATGGGGGAGCAATTAATCTGTCATAACATCATCAATATTCCTTGTCGGCGGCTGGAGGGAGACAGAAGGTCAGAGGTCAGAGGTCATTGCTGAGAGATTTGATTGAAGACGTGAAGAGTAAGTGAGGAATGGGGATGAGAGGGAAGGGGAGGAGAGGAAGAGAGGAGGGAAACGGAGGAGAGGAAAGGAAAGGGAGAAGGAAAGAAGAGGAAAAGGAATGAAAGGAAATAAGAGAGAGAGACAGAGCGGGAAAAAGAGAAGAGAGAAAGAGAAAAAAAAAGAGAGAAACTGACCTGCTGACTGACTCTACTCATCAGCCCTGGCACGCCAACTTGAATCACGACGCCATGCTAAACAGCTGTTTTCTCCAGCAGTAGCATAGTACTACCTGCTGTAGTAGTTGTCACGCGCTGGCGGTTGCGGTCAGATGACACCGTTTTATGGCGTCCCTCTCGATTCTCGGGGGAAACGTTCGGTAAATGATATATTTCTCTCTTTTTTTCATTTCTCCTTCTCTCTTTTCCCCCTTTTTCCTCACTTTTTTATTATTCTCTTTCTCTCCTCTCCTGTCCTCTTTTTCTTCTCTTCTCCTACTTCTCTTCTCTCCTCCCATCTTCTTTTCTCCATTTCTCCGTCTCTTCTTTTCTCCTTATCCCCTTTTCTCCTATTCTCCTTCTCTCCTTCTCTTTCTCCCTTTTCTCTTTTTCTCCTCCAACCAGCCACGCCAGAATAGGGTCAGGCGAAGTTACAAAAAGGATTCGAAAACGAACTAAATTGTGTAAGAAGGAGAGATGAGGGCGTGTCCTCGGGTAAATGGGGGCGTGTCGGGCAAATGGGCGTGTCCTCGGGCAAATGGGGCGTGTCCTCGGGCAAATGGGGGCGTGTCCTTGGGTAGATGGGGGCGTGTCCTCGGGAAACGGGTGCGTGTCCGGGGTGAAGTGTGGGCGGGGGAGAGCGAAGGATGAGTGTCCCATATCAGGGGCGACCAATGATTAGTCTCCCTTCGTGTAAGAAGCGGGTTCAATTAGCAGGGACGACCGCGGGATTCAGAAGGTCGTCGTCGTCTCGGTATTAACGGGTAATTAGTCGTTAGGTGGGGGAGGGGTGAGGGGTGGAAATGGGGATGTAGAAGGGGGAGAGGGAGAGGGAGAGGAGAGGGAGAGGGAGAGGGAGAGGGAGAGAGATGAGAGAAGAGAGAGAGAGAGAGAGAGAGAGAGAGAAGAGAGAGAGAGGAGAGAGAGAGAGAGAGAGAGAGAGAGGAGAGAGAGAGAGAGAGAGAGAGAGAGAGAGAGAGAGAGAGAGAGAGAGAGAGAGGCAGGAAGGGATATATAAACATCTAGAGACATTGATAGACAGACACATTTTCAAGACTGCATATACACGTGGTAAATGGTTCGTCAAATTGTCTTGATGGGCAATCAAGGTCCTGCAAAAGGCACGCGGTCTACATTTTATAAAAAAAAGGTCTTGTGTGGTGTTCATTTTCCGCGTGGTTTCCGTGCTCGAGCCGGATTTCTGTCGAGTAATTGCTGGACTGGAGATCACTAACGGAGAGACAGTAGAGGTCGTTATGGAAGTCCGATTCTGTTTATGTGGCGGGGGGGGGGGGAGTGCAGGTCCGGATATCGAGAGAGAAAATCCCTCCGTTAACGCTTTCTCAATTATGTTTGTCATTACGCCAGAAATTGGAGCGGCGTCGTTAAGAGTCTGTAACGCGACATAGAGATAGAGATAGAGAGAGGATAGAGAGAGAGACGAGATAGAGATAGAGAAGAGAGAGAGAGAGAGAGAGAGAGAGAGAGAGAGAGAGAGAGAAAGAGAGAAAGAAAGAGAGAGAGAGAGAGAGAGAGAGAGAGAGAGAGAGAGAGAGAAGAGAGAGAGAGAGAGAGAGAGAGAGAGAGAGAGAGAGAGAGAGAGAGAGGAGAGAGAGAAAGAAAGAGAAGAGAAGGAGACGAAGAGAGAAGAGAGAGAAAGACAAATACAAGGGGAGACAGGAAAACAGACAAACAAAGAGAGACAGACGCGGAAGCTAGGCAGAGAAGATTGACACGTAACCAAGTGGAATCATTTTAACGAGATTCGGGGGTAGGATTGAAGGACAGAACACCTCAGCGGAACCGTCAAGAGGCCTTGGGACGTCCGCGCAGACGTCGGGGATCCTACAAGGCTGCTAAGGACGTCCTGATGGGCGGGTTGAGGGCGCGGCTGTCATCGGAACGGTCTTTAGTGCCATTTATATGTCGTCTTTTTTTCTCTCTCCTCTTCTCTTCGCGCTGTGATCACCCCTTTTGCTGCCGAATCGCGATCTTGAAGGGCGGCGGCGATGGTCACTTCCGTCATATTTGGAAATCGAAAAAGTAGCAGTTTGTATCGAACTGATTATTGCCTTGTAACCGGTGGACGTAATTAAGAGAAAGAGATAGAGAGAGAAATAGAGATAAATAGACGGAAGCACAGCGCCGTTTCCCAAGCTGGCGACTGGCCGTGCCGTCACAGCCCTTGTGATGAAATCGATATCACACCAAGAGGATTGAGCCGTCATAGATTCGCGGAGGAAAGACGCATTGCCAATCCCGGAAGATTGGCGAGAGACACGCACGTCGACGCCACGCATGAGGGCGCGCATGTCATCAAGAGTGAACTGGCTGGCGATTACGGCGTCTTGCGGGTCCTGAGAATGTGTGTCAGCGGCGGAGGCGGGAAATGCGCGAGGGAGATCTGGCGGGAAAAGTGCCTCGAAAAACGTCAGCTGCAGGACCCGGAGGAGGAGGAGGAGGAGGAGAGGAGGAGGAGGAGGAGGAGGAGGAGGAGGAGGAGGAGAGGAGGAGAGGAGGAGGAGGAGGAGGAGGAGGAGGAGGAGGAGGAGGGAGGAGGAGGAGGGGAGGGGAGGGGGAGGGGGAGGGAGGAGGGATGCGGAGGGAGGAAAGTGGATTAGGTGGAACAAGAGCAGGCGGGGTTGAAGAGGGGAAAGTGCAGGCTGTGGAGGAGGAGGAAGAAGAGGATGATGATGTGGAAGAAGGAAAAGAAAGACGAGGAGGAGGAGAAGAAGAAGAATAAGGAGAAGCAAGAAGCAGAAGGAGGTGGAACAGGAGACGTGGAAATGGGAGGGATTAAAAATATATCGAAAGAGACGATAGATGAATGGGAGAAGATGAATTGGAAAGGAAAATTGAAAAGGAACCCCATTACTAGAATGAAGAAATAAACATTAGTAATATTAAAAAAAGACGTAGAAAGATGAATGCTTCGAGTTTAATCAGAGAGAGGAGAGAACAAGAGAAATCAGAGAGACAGACAGACAGACATAGACAGATAGACAGACAGACAGAGAAAGAGAAAAAGAAAAAAAGTGAAATGCAAGCAAAATACAAACCAATAAACAAAAGCAAAAACAAATAACCATAACAGACGCCATCAAACACGGCCAGCGAAGGAAAGTCACACGACGCAAAGGGAATAATTTACGCGAACAAGGAGAGAGAGAGAGAGAGAGAGAGAGGAGAGAGAGAGAGAGAGAGAGAGAGAGAGAGAGAGAGAGAGAGAGAGAGAGAGAGAGAGAGAGCAGAGAGAGAGAGAAAGCAGAAGAGAAGAAGAGAGAGAGAGAAAGAGAGAGAGAAAGAGAGAGAGAGAAAAGCAGAAAGAGAGAGAGAAAGAGAGAGAGAGAGGAAAGCAGAGAGAGAAGAGAAAAGCTGAGAGAGAGAGAAAAAAAAAAAGCAGAGAGAAAAAAAATCCGAGGGGAAGACGAGGGTTTTGAAGCCCCCTCGTGACCTGGTCTCGTATCCTCTCGCCCTGACCTCATATGACATAAGAAAAAGAGGAAGAGAGGTCACGCGGGGAAGGGAGGATAAAAGAGGGGAAGGAAGGAAGAGGGGAAGGGGAAGGATGTGGGAGAAGGAATAAGAAAGAGAAGAGGGGAGGAAAAAAATATGGGGAATAGGAGAAGCAGAGTGAATGATAAGGAAGAAAGGCGGGAAGTAGAGAGAAGAGGGGAGGAAAAAAATATGGGGAATAGGAGACGGAGAGTGAATGATAAGGAAGAAAGATGGGAAGGGAAAGGAAATGGGGAAGAAGTAAGGGAGAAACTAAATTAAGTAAGAAGGAAGAGAAGAAGGAAAAACAGAAAGAGGGGAGGGGAAAGGGATTTAGCGAAGGGAAGAAGGGTAAAGAGAGAATAAGTTATGGAAGAAAGAAGAGAAGGGAAGGAAGGAGGAAAAAGAGGAAACGAAAAATTGCGAGCCAGGAAGAAGAATAAAGATTATGGAAGAAAGAAGAAGAACCGGGAAGGGACGGTCAATTATATTGGAAGAAGAATAAGAAAAGAGAAGAAAGAAAGAAAAAACATCTCGTGCACATCTTGGAAGTTCAAAAATGATGATAATAAAGACGACGCAAAGAATAGAGAAAGTCTTGGCCAAAAATAACATAATTTGGATATTCTCGCTAATTTCGCTCCGCTCGTCGCTTGAGAGTCCATTTGGCGACGGTCGTGTGCAAAAGCCTATTTGTTGGCTTTGGCGACGTCGTGTGCAAAAGCCTATTTGTTGGCGGAAGGGAAATGCAACTTTTTTTGGGGGGGGGAGGGGAGAGAGGGCAAAAACGAGGGGAGAAGAAGGAGGAGGAGAGGAAAGGGAGCAATCAGTGCGTAAGGGGACTTTGTTTAGGGAGCCTTGAGGAAGGCGGAGGAGTGCATGGGCACGCACACGCACAAATGGGCAGTAAACAAACACGCGCACGCACGCACTCACTCACACTCACACACACTCACACACACTCACTCACACACTCACACACACACACACACACACACACACACACACACACACACACACACACACACACACACACACACACACACACACACACACACACACACACACACACACACACACACACACAACACACATGTGCGTGTATGTATGTATGAATGTATAAAATGTAAATATATTATGTATAATATATATATATATATATATATATATAATATATATATAATATATATATATATATATATTATATATATATATATATATATATATATATATATATACATATATACATTATACATACATACATATGTGTGTGTGTTTGTATATATATATATATATATATATATATATATATATATATATATATATATATATATATATATATATATATGGATGGATGGATGAGTGTGTAAATAATTATGGAAAATGTGGAAAAGGGAAAACGAAAGCGAAATGAGAGTGGAATTTACACTTCGGGTTCCGTGTGGCGAGTTTTACCGATTCCGTTTCTCTTTTAACGTCGCCGGGCTTTTAGTCTGAGTTTGCGGGCGGGGCGCTGGTGGCCAACGGTAGGCGCCCCCCCCCCCATCCCCCTCAGAAATATGGTTATAATGATGATGAGGCGGATATTGTTGGTCATTTTCTGGGAATTATGATGATGATGATAGTGGTAATGATAATGATGATGGTAATGATAATCTTAATGATAATGGTATTAATAATAACCAGTGATGATGATAATGACGATGATGATGACGATGATGATGGTAATGAAAATAAGGATTACCAAGCAAGAACAATAACGGTAACCAAAGATTGATAATAAAAATAGATAATGATAAAGCTAATAATGATAATAATACGAATATCCATATGAAGGATATGAATAATGGTAAGACATAAATATGTAACTTACCACAATGCTTTATTTAATCCGATTTTTAAACAATAGAGAAGGAATTAAGGAAGATGAAAACACAGAATAACAAAATCTGAAAAGTAGTCAGGCGAATGGCGATAGAGAGAGAATGACGATGACAGGGAAACAGACGCAAAGAAAAATATCGGCTTTGACGTCACCTTAATACAAACCAGGATTTACTCTGTGCGTGCGTGCGTGCGCGTTTGTATGAAAATAAAGAAGTAAATATATGATGGAAAGAGAATGCATTAGCAATGGTGAATGTAAAGAGGAAAAAAGAATAGAAATTGGCGCCGGCGTGGGAGGTTCACACGAAAGAGAGAGAGGCGCGTGGGCGTGTGGGCGGGACGAGGGAAATAAGATGAAGGTTTATGAAAGTCGATTAGCTGAGAGAGAGAGAGAGAGAGAGAGAGAGGTGGGAGGAATAAGGGCTGAAGAGAAAGAGGTGTAAAGTGGGAGAGGAAGAGGAACAGCAGATACAGAAGGTAGGCAGACAGAAACAGACAGACAGACACAGAGAGTAAAAAAAGACCAGGTCACCCGAAGACCCACAGAAGTAACACCCAACGTGACACTGAAACACAAAATTCTACAAAAGGTGCAAGCAGCAACAATACGCCCCCGGTCCACGCCCTTCCCTCATAAGAAGGAAATCCTGCATCCACGGTTCGCCCTCCTGCGTCGCCTCCTACAGCGCCTCCTGCGGCTCCTGGCGGTTCGCAGTCGGTGTCCTGATATCGGCGGCGGGGCGTGGTTTCCCGCTGACGGGCGGCGCGCGGGCGTGGCGGAGGGCGGAAGGAGCGGTCGGGTTGCGATTTGGCGGAAGTCGGGAGGTGCTTGTGTGTGTTTGTGTGGTTGATTGATTGATTGATTGATTGTGTGTGTGTGTGTGGGGGGGGGTTGTGTGTATATGGAGGTGTGTTTGGATGTGGATGTGTGTGTGTCGCGTGAATGTGATTGTGCGTATGCGCTTATGATAGCTTAGTGTGAACATGTATGATACAATTTTGCGCATGCTGTTTCGTAAGGAAAACACGCCATCTTTTCTCTTCGTGCAAAAAAATTGGCTTGAATTTGCACCCTCGTCCAATATATACCCATAGGCCTGATTAGAATTTTTACATGTGGATACAGAGAGAGAAACGGATATCCGGAGATATCCGGTGAAATATTGAAGAAATGGGAAGAGAAAATAAAAAACCGAAAGCGAATGAGGAAATGCAAACATGAAGAGAAAAGAAAAAATACAAACCAATACAATTAAAAAATATGTAAAGTAAAATAGACAAACGACCGTGCAAATTCCGCACGCACACGCACGCCAGCTAATCGGAAGTAAAACAAAAAACAAAACAAAAAACAAAAAGAAAAGCAAGAATGCACATGTATTAATTTAGGCCATCGTAAACATCGGCTGACGAATCCGTCGAGGGGAACAGATGGCGGGAGAAAAGAGAGTGAATTAGAGGAAGCGAGTAGGTCAGGGGGTTGACGGTAGGGGGGGGGGGGCGAGTGAGAGTAGCTTAAGTTTAAGTGTCGAGAAGACGGCAGATGGTGGATAGGGGAGGGGAGAGGGAGAGGGAGAGGGGAGGGAGGGGATATTGGGTTGGAAGGTGGGTGGTGGGTTGGTGGGTTCCGGGTGGGAGGGAGGAAGGGGCAAGGGAGGTGGGAAAGGAGACAGGAGAGAGAGAGAACGAGTGTAAGGAGGAAGTGGATGAGAATGGGAAGGAAGACGGAAGGGTGGAGAAGAAAGAGAGGAAGAGAAGGTAGAAAATAAATTTGCGTAGGAGAGAAGAAAGGAGGGAAGAAGTTTAGGGAAATTAGGAGGAGGGAAGGAGAGGAAGAGAGGAATGTCGGGATAGAGAGGAAAGGAGGAAAGGTAGGTCAAGTGGAAGAGAGGGAGAGAGAAGGGAGGGAAGTAGGGAAATGGAAAGGGAGGGAGGGAGAAGGGGGTGACCTGTGTTTGCTTGCGGCGAAGGGTCGCTCGGTTTCTCTCCGGCTGTCACTCGTTTTTTTTTGTATTGTTAATAACGGACGGGGTGGGGGGGGGGCGTAGGGGGGCGTAAACTAAAGCCAGACGGTCGGTCTGAAAAACTGCAAGGAGCCCGACCCAGTGAGTGTGCATATACACGACACGCGTACACACAAAATAAACGCATACATATCTGTCTATTCATCTAGCTGTCTACCTCTATGTATGTATATAACACATATGCGTTTATTTCGGTGTCTGTACCTCCCTGCGTATGCATACTCAGTGCGTCGGGCTTTTCGCAGTTTTAACAAATTGGTCGACAGGGAAGAGTTAATGTCAAAGGGGATAAGAAAGAGGGGAGAAGAGGAGGAAGGAAGAACAACAACGAGGATAAATGGTAACTTGATAAATGAAGGTAATGGGATTGATAAATGACAAGTGACGTAAGCAATGAAAGTGTAAGAAACAAGCATAAAAGAATAAGGAAGAATAAGATTTTCAAGTAAAGAGTATCGTTACAGTTAGAAAGAAATAAAAACTCAAACATAAAACAAGTAAAAGAAAAGAAAAGAAAAAGAAAATCAAGGTGGACCAAAACATTTAAAAGACGAAAAGAGGAGAGTAAAAATGAAAGAAAAAAACACTTAAGACATAAAACATGTAAAAGAAAAGAAAAGAAAAAGAAAATCAAGGTGGACAAAACCATTTAAAAGACGAAAAGAGGATAGTAAGAAAAAAAAAAAACACTCAAGACGAAGATGAAAAAGGTCTTCAAAGTTTTGAGGACAAGGACGAGGAAGAAGGTCCTCGGAGGCCGGCGAGGAGGGCGCGAGAGCCTCCTTAAGGCCGCGGCCGCTTAGTCGCGAGTGACGATCGAGGACCTCGGATCTCTCTCCATCTCGCTGAAGGAGGGAGGGGGGAACGGGGAGGGAGGGAGGGGGTAGGAGGGAGGGTGAGGGAAGGGGTAGAGAGAGAGGGAGGGATGGAGGAGGATGAGAGGGTGAGGCTGAGGGAGGGAGGGAGGGGGAGAGAGAAAGGGGGATGGAGGACGATGAGGGAGAGAGAGAGGGAGGGATGGAGGAGGATGAGAGGGTGAGGCTGAGGGAGGGAGAGAGAGAGGGAGGTGAGGCTGAAGGAGATGAGAGAAAAAGAAAGAAAAACAAGCGAACAGACTGACAGACAGACACAGATAAAAGAGTGACATTGCCACGGAGATGAAATCAGGCATCAAACTGAGTGATTTTAGTTGTTATTTGGACGTGAAAACTGAGCGCCGTGAGAGTGCGAGAGTGACATGACTTGAATTGTCTTTTTTCCATCGTTTCTCCCGTTGAAAGTCTTGAGAATAAGGTTAGGTTAGGGACGGGCGAGAGAGAGAGAGAGAGAGAGAGGGCGAGAAAAAGAGAGGGAGAGGACGAGAGAGAAAGAGGGAGAGAGGAGAGAGAGAGGGAGGGAGAGAAGGAGAGGGAGAGCGAGAAAGAAAGAGCGAAATAAAGAGAGAGAGAGAGAGAGATCGTGTCAACTCATGGTTGTCATGGTAACGGCTTGATGGTGTTGACGGAGGCTGGATCGGTACATAAGCGACCGCCCGCCATGTGTATTAGATGAAGTTTATTGGGGACGAGTGGTCGCCATGCGTGGAGGCAGGAATTTCTAATATTGTACATAATTCATTTGTCGGCGAACAAGGGCTGGCTCGGGCTGGCCTGGTCGCTGACTGTTCTGTGTTGACATGCATTAATTTCAGGTGTGACTGGTATTTCCTATGTCCAGTATTTACACATATTTACACAACATACCACAACGCAATAGAACACAACACAAACACAAACACACACACCATAAACGAACACAAACAACGAACTCACAGACATCTAGAAAAACACGCACACACACACGCACCTAGGAAAACACAAACACAAACACACCTGGAAAACGCCACAAACCCACAAACACTTAAGGAAAACATACAGACCGATACACACACCTAGGAAACACACACACACATAAACAAACATAAAACATGTGGCAACGCGCGCCTAGGAAAATCACACAAACCCACAAACACTTAGGAAAAACACACAGATACACACACCTAGGAAACACACACACACATAAACAAACATAAAACATGTGCGAAGTTTACGCGCCACAAAACGGGCCGCTCCAAAAGTAGCAAAAATAGTAGAGGGAGAGACGAACCTGTCCGACATTTGGCGGGTCTCGCGGCTTGGCCTTTGTGCGGCAAAGATCAGTCCGGCGATTTAGGCTAACCGGGGCCGCCTGTTCTTCGCTGCGTTTTATAATGTCACGATTTCTGGATTGCGTCTTTTTTATCACGTCTTACATGCCGGCTTCGCCACCTGCAGCTTTTAATCGGTGTACATTGGATAAATGGGATGACGTTGGGTTTAGCCTCAGTTGTTGCTTAAGATGGACGAGTGTAAGCGGACGACCCGGCTCCGCGTGATGCAACCAGCGGGAGGGAGACCAGGAGCGACATCCACGTCGGCGGAAATGCACGTGTGCACATCTGTGTATATTTATGAGCGGGAGCATATGTGCATGTACATACATATACGTACATACATACTTATAGAACACACACACACACATATATATGTACATATATATATATATATATATATATATATATATATATATATATATATATATGTATGTATTATATAATATGTATATACACACACGTACTTAGATATGCAAGCATACATACATACATATATGCATACATACACACATACATACATACGTACACACACATATGCATACATACATTCTTGGATACATACATAATACACACATACGTACACATACATGCGTGCAAGCATAAGCGTCATACACATATGTGATCGACTATAAAAGATGACGGAAATAGACATGTCCATTCTCTGTCTGCGGCCGAAAAGGTTTATTCTTTTTCATCTGTGTTCTTGCTTTTTAAATTTTAATTTCTTGCTTTCTTTGATCTGAAGTCCAATTTCCAGACCGTTGTTTTTCTCTCTCCTTTTTTATTGTTTTGTTGAAAAAACGGAATGACAAATTCTTGGAAGAAATGTCAGGAAAAATTCATAAGGATTTCCAAGAACTTTTGCTCTAGGAAGCTCAGCGGACGGGTCGCATTTCTCACGGTGTTCGTATTTCTTCTGGAATATGAAAGTCTTGCTCTTGTCATGATGGAGAGGATCGGATGAAGAAAAGGTAGGTGGGTAGGGAAGTGAGCGAGATATAGATCGGCAAATGGAAAAATGTCGTCTATATTTATGAATGATTGACATCTGAAGCAGAAATGTATATGTGAACGAAATCTAGAGACGGGTTGGCAGCGCGAATGAAAATAGATGGATGAATAATGAGACGAAAAAAAAGGGTTTCGGCCATTCCGACAGCTGAACTGAATAAAGACAGGCATAAGAAACAAGAGCTAAGAGCCTCAGTGACAGCTGATCGGGAGACTACCTCGCCGCAGAGGAATCAGAATGTCTTTTGAGACGGCGCGAATGGGTGGCGGTTCGCGGCGACTCTTGGAGTTTGCTCCACTTGGGTATGAGGAGGTGGAGGGGGGGGGAGGGGGTGGAGGAGGGGGGAGAGGGGGGGAGGGGGGAGGAGGGGGAGGAGGAGGAGGGGTGGAGGAGGGGAGGAAGGCCCTTATCTCGGCGGTGTCGGAGGTGAAGGTTAATGCGCGAGAGGAGCGGGGGGAGGGGAATGGAGGGAGGAAGGAGTAAAGAGGGGAGAAGAGGAGGAAGGAGAGAGAACGGGATATTGATAGCGTTAGAAAGGATTTAAACGTGTCAGGAAAAGGGGAGGACGAATGGGAAGTGTGAATCTGAGGGAGGGAGAGAGAGAGAGGGAGATAGATAGAGAGAGAGGGAAATAGATAGAGAGAGAGATAGGGAGCTAGATAGAGAGAGAGGGAGATAGATAGAGAGAGAGGGAAATAGATAGAGAGAGAGGGAAAGTAGAAAGAGAGGGATAGATAGAGAGAAAGGGAGATAGATAGAGGGAGAGGGAAATAGATAGAGAGGGAGATAAATAGAGAGGGAGATAAATAGAGAGGGAGATGGAGAGAGAGAGAGGGAGAGGGAGAGGGAGGGAGAGAGAGAGGGGGGGAGAGAGAGAGAGGGAGAGGAAAAGGAAGAGAGAGAGAGAGAAAGCGAGAGAGCGTGCGTGAGCCATGTCCTTCCGGGAGTCATTTAGGGCGGTGAGAATTGAGTCTGGAAGGGGGGGGGGGGTTCTATCTGAGGACTCTCACTCTCCCTTTTCCTCTCCTCTTCCCCTCTCTCTCTTATCCTCTTATCTCTCTCTCTTCTCATCCTTTAACTCTTCTCTCTCTAATTTTACTTCTTCTATTTCTTATTTATCATTCCTTCTCCCTCCTTCCCCTTCTTTCCCATCATTCACTTGTTTTTCTCTCTCCTTTCACCCTATTTCTCCTTCCTTCTATTTTCTATTTCTCTCTCCATTCTCCTCCTCCTCCTTTCTCTTGCTCTTTCTCTCCATTTCTCCTTCCTTCTGTAATATTTCTCTTTCTCTTTCCTCTTCATCCTCCTCCTCCTTTTCCTTATACGTTTCCTCCTCTTCTTTCTCCTCTTCTTCTTCTTCTTCTTCTTCTTCTTCTTTTCTTCTTCTTCTTCTTCTTCTCTCCCCTCCTCCTCCTCCTCCTCCTCCCTCTCTCCTTCCTCTCTCTCCTCCTCCTCCTCCTCCCTCCCTCCTCCTCTCCTCCCTCCTCCTCCTCTCTTCCCTCCTCTCCTCCTCTCTCCTCCTCCTCCTCCTCCTCCTCCTCTCCTCCTCTCTCCTCCTCCTCCTCCTCCTCCTCCGTCCTTCCCGCTCCCCTCTTTACACCGCTCTAGCCAAAAGGTTCGCGTCTTGGCATTAGCGCAGCAGGTGACTGGGATCGAGGCGAGAGCAGTTTTTTCTCTTCTGGTTTCAAAGTAGGAGGAGGATGGATAGTGTGAACGCCAGTGTGCACTGTGTCGTGTGTGTGTGTGTGCTTGTGTGTGTGTGTGTTGTGTGTTGTGTGTGTGTGTGTGTGTGTGTGTGTGTGTTGGGTGTGTGTGTGTGTTGTGTCTTGTAGTGTGTGTGTGTGTGTGTGTGTGTGTTGTCGTGTGTGTGGTGTGTGTGTGTTGTTGTCTATCTGTGTCCATGAGCTCGCTTCCAGATATTTCGTGAGCGGCGGACCTCGTTAACGAGTCTGTCACGCAGATGCAGAGAGAGAGAGAGAGAGAGAGAGAGAGAGAGAGAGAGAGAGAGAGAGAGAGAGAGAGAGAGAGAGAGAGGAGAGAGAGAGAGGAGAGAGAGGAGAGGGGGGTCGGCAAAACAGTACCGTGTGTTTACTGAGTGACCGTGT
>NW_020868713.1:148802-198802 GCF_003789085.1 Penaeus vannamei
GTCCGGTGGAAAGTCCCGGGAGTGTGGGAAGGGAAAGTCGTCTGTTTTTTTTCTTATTAGATGGTTATTCCCACTGATATTTTTTTTCCTCCTCAATGATGATTTTGTTATTAAGTTGTGTGATTTATGCGGTTGTTTTAGTTCCATGTTTCTCGTTCTTTTCTCTCTCAACTCTCTCTCCCTCTCTACAATACTCTACTCTACTCTCTCTACACTCTCCTTCTTTCTGTCTCTCTTTCTCTCGTTCTCTCTCTTCCCCTCTTCCTCTCTTCTCTCTTCTCCCAACTCGCTTCTTTCTTCTCTGTTTTCTCTCTCTCCCTTGTCTCCATTTCTCCCTTTCCCATATATTTTCCCGTCCTCGAACTTCTTCAGTCAGTTCTTTCACATTTACATTTGCATTTCAGACCTCGGCATTTTTCACTAAAAGTACAATACCTTCGAACTTTCCGTTCTTCTTGCGTTTGTTCGTTCTTGTTATGCACATTCCTTCCACGAACGACCCACATATCGCCTTTTAGTTCGCACAGTAAAGTGTCTCTATGCGTGTGGTTGTCCAGAAAAGATATTTAACCGTTTTTGTTTATTTCCAGGTATGTGACTCGGTCCTGACTGCGAGGAGGTTGCTCAAGTGTGACTCGGCCCGTGGTATGTCGTGCCGTGAGGGCATGTTTGGTATGTGCGTCTTGCTCTTTTTTTGTTGATTTCTATGTAGGCCTATCGCAGCGTTGGGATGTTTGACGCTCTCGTTGACAGATCCGGTTTAGTATTTTTTGGATGTTTTAGCTTTTTCTTCGTATGTTTTCTCTATATTCGTAAATGATTGTGTGTCTGCAATCTGGTTAGGGTCTGCGGCCTTGCTTGCTGTTACTGCGTTTGTTTGTGTCTTTGTTTTTGTTACTTAAGAGTATTTGTTGAGAGGTAATTCGTTTGTATTCGTATGAATTCATTGTCTTTTACGAATCTATTGACTGTCTTTTTTGAATGACGGAATTAGTATTGAGGCTGTCGGGCCTTCTTCTTTGGAATTGATAGATAAAACGGATTAGATAAAGGTGGATGGAAAATAATTGAGATCGAGATAGAAAATAGATAGATACAGGAGGTGATAGGAGCGTGCTTGCGTCGCCGTGGTAGAACTGTAGAAATAAGTGTCGTTTCCGACCTTAATACCGCTGTGTTACCCATCCCCCTCCTCGCTTCCTTTTCACTTCCTCCTCCTCCTCTCTTCCTCTCTTCCTTCCACTCTTCGTCTCCTCTCCTCTCCTCTCTTCGTCTCCTCTCCTCTCCAGGTCCTTCGCCTCCTCGCCTCTCTCTTCTTCTCTCCTCTTCCTCGCGTCCATTTCTCTTCCTCCCCTTCCTCAATCCTCTCTTCCCCCCCCCTCTCCCTCCTGGTCCTCCTCCCCCCCCTTCCGGACTCAAACGAAGCGCCTCTTCGTAAATCGTATATTTTTCGGGAATCAGAGCGTGGCGCCAGCGAGTACTGGTGGCGGAATTATTAAACTGTTTGTAGCGGTGACCGCGCGGGCGAGAACGGAAAATGAAGGATCACCCGATGGCAATGGGCGATTAGCGTCGCGTCCAGAGATTGTCTTTCTTCTTTCTGTCTTTTCGGGAGATAGACTGTCTGGTTGACTGGCTGGCTGACTGGCTGGCCGATAGGTTGTCTAACGGATTGACTGACGGAGTGAGTCTCTGGCTGATAAATTGTCTGACTGATTGACTAACAGACTGACATAATCTGACTGATTGACTGATAAAATGAGTAACTGAACGACGCACGCACACGCACGCACACGCACACGCACACGCACACGCACACACACACACACACACACACACACACACACACACACACACACACACACACACACACACACACACACACACACACACACACACACACACACACAACACACACACACACACACACACACACACACACACACACACACCCAACCCACAGCCGCCACGAGGCCCAGGGCGGCAGGGCATCCGGCGGCGCGGGTTGCAGCGCCGTCGAGCCGCCGCCGTCGCTGCAAGGGCTCGGCACTTTGTCGATGATTAAGATGATTGCGCGCCAAGTGGAGGCGAGCGAATGGCGGCAATTATCGTAAACGGCGACCTGTTAGAGGCGGCCGATGACAGCGTTCGAGTCTGGCGGTTGTCTTTTGTTATTTTATTTGTTGTTATATATATCTGGATATTTTGTTTATTTTTTGTTTTATTTGTTATTTTTTATGTGGTTTATTTGTAAGTTTTTTGTATGTTTTTACTTTTATGTATTTCATGTATTATTTTTATGCATCTTAGTTATTATTTAGATGTGTTTTATTTATTATTTTTAGGCATTGTATTCATTATTTTTTATTTATTTTTACTCATTTGATTTTATTATTATTACTATTATTACTATTTTAGTTTTATTTGATTTTATGGTTGGTCGATTTGTTACGTCATCGGCGCTACGACAGCTGTCAGATATATTTATATTATCTATTCACACGATCGGGGATGACTTGCAGAAACCCTTCAAACCGCATCAACCTTCATGTCAGATCGATTTTTTGAAGGTTAGGGCGATTTTTTAAAGATTATTATTTTTTCACGATTTCTCTCCTTTAATATATGCGTATTTTTTCCAATATTCCCCTCTTTATTAATTACTTCCAATAAAAGATAAAACTAAAAAGGAAGACAAAATAGGTTAATTCCGCAACTTTTGTCATTGCAATTATTAGAAGCGAGTCCAATTTTTTTTCATCTTGTGCTGGACCAACTTGCTGTTTGTCACGGCTCTAAGAACTGTCCATGCTTGACGTTCTCTTCAGTTCTCTAGCGGTTTGCTTGACGGTTTCCTAAGTTCTTTAGCGGTTTTCTTGGTGGTTTCTTGAGTTTTCTAGCGGTTTTCTTGTCTTTTTTAAATTTTATCTAGCGGTTTCCTAAGTTCTTTAGCGTTTTTTTTTCTTGAGTTTTCTAGCGGTTTTCTCGTTTTTTAAAAAATTTATCTAGCGTTTACTAGGTTCTTTAGCGGTTTCTTGAGTTTTCTAGCGGTTTTCTTGTCTTTTTAAAATTTATCTAGCGGTTTCCTAAGTTCTTTAGCGGTTTTCTTGTTTTCTAGCGGTTTTCTTGTCTTTTTAAAATTTTATCTAGCGGTTTACTAAGTTCTTTAGCGGTTTTCTTGACGGCGATACGACACCACGGTTTCTTGAGTTTTCTAGCTTTTTTTTGTCTTTTAAAAAATTCTCTAGTTTTTTTCTTGATTTCTTAAGTTTCGAGCGGTTTTCTTAACTTCAGTAGCGAAGTTCTTTAGCGGTTTGTTTCTCTTAATTTTTCTAGCGAAATTCTTGACAATTTCTGAAGTTCTTTAGTAGTTTTCTGCACGTCTTTGAAGGTTCTTTAACGATTTTTCTTGACGTTTTTTTATTTTTTCAAATTTTATCTAGCGGTTTACTAAGTTCTTTAGCGGTTTTCTTGACGGCGATACGACACCATGGCCAGCAGCTACGCAACCATAAAATAAAAGCAATAAAAGCAAACAAAAACAAAGGAGAGATAATTTCCGATTACTGTCCAGGGAAAAAGGTACTTGCGTTGTTAAGTGGATCATTATTGGGGATTGGAAAGTTTCGGGTGAAGAATGAGGTCGGGAAGTTATGTTTATTGATGTTTATTTGCTCGTGGCCGCTGCTTCTTTATGTAAATATATAAATGGTATATAAATGCACATGTATTTGCTTTGACACACACACACACACCACACACACACACACACACACACACACACACACACACACACACACACACACACACACACACACACACACACACACACTTTATACACACATATTAACCATACGCAAATATTTGCACGAATCCCCCCGAAAAGGACCCGCCAGCATACCAGGCGCTCTTTCATTTTCGGAAATGAGAAGCCGCTCCCCCTCATTACACTCAAGACAAGTCCAAAGGCAACATGGCGCCGACTCTGCACAAACACGCAAACTCAGGGCAACGGACTTTTATTATATTTTGACATGCGGAGAGTCGGTTTAATCAGTCTCGCCTGCGCAGAAGGTTGACATGCTCATTGCAGGTCCGTGAGAGAGCGAGTGGCATGTGGATGACAGTCATGAGGGCGTTATGAGGCGGCGGCCGAGCGAGAGGAGTGAGAGGGAGAGGTGATAAGGTTGATGGGGTAGGGGGGGGGTGATGGGTGAAAGGAAGGTGGGAGGGCATAAGGGAGGAGGGAGGAGGGGAGAAGGGGAGGGGGAGAGGGGTTGAAAGGATGTGAGACCACCCAAGTGCCTTCGCTCTTCCCCAACGCGAATCCTTCGTGATTTTTCTTTTTCTCGATGTTTTTGATTTTTGGATTCGAAAATGACGTTCTGTAACGGTTGTTAACAGAACGGCCGTTACGGGCATTACGGTCGTTACGGTTGTGTGGAATTGACAGGTGGGTGACTTGGGTTGTGTGGAACCTCGAAAAGTTTTGTCATGTTCCGCCATCTTGCTTTTTTTCTCTTTCGTGTCCACTGGGAAAGAAAATGATATTGATAAAAAAGACAAAGAAAATTGCGAGAGGATAAGTGGATATGGGGACGAGGAGGAGTGGAGAGCAAGGGGGGTAGAAATAAAAGTTGATGTTGAAGAAAGAAATAGGGGGGAGGTTAAGAGTTAGGAATTATGGTAGGAATGGGGAAGGGGGAATGAAGGTGGAATAACAAAAACAAAACAAAAAAAGGTAAATTTGCAAAGGAAACAGAACAAGCCAGTGAAGGAGAAAGAGAAGAGCAGAGATAAGATGGAAACATAGATAAAGAAGAATGGAAAGATTATTAAAACACGAAAGACGAGAGAGCTAGAGAGAGAGAGAGAGAGAGAGAGAGAGAGAGAGAGAGAGAGAGAGAGAGAGAGAGAGAGAGAGAGAGAGAGAGAGAGAGAGAGAGAGAGAGAGAGAGAGAGAGAGAGAGAAGAGAGAGAGAAGAGGGAGAGAGAGAAAGTGGGTTGTGGTTAACTTTCGATGGTTCTTTGAGGAAACGCGCGTGGCGGAGGAACAATACAGCCTGCCAGTGACCCGTAGGCCGACCGCCGCGCCGTGCCAATGATTACTGGCGGCACGTCGTTAGCACCGCCATTTCACTCTTTTCTCTCTCTCTCCTCTCCTTTCTCTCTCTCTCTCTCTCTCTGTCTCTTCCTCTTCTCTTCTCTCTCTCTCTCTCTCTCTCTCTCTCTCTCTTCTCTCTCTCTCTCTCTCTCTCTCTCTCTCTCTCTCTCCTCTCTCTCTTCTCTCTCTCTCTCTCTCTCTCTCTCTCTCTCTCTCTCTCTCTCTCTCTCTCTCTCTCTCTCTCTCTCTCTCTCTCTCTCTCTCTCTCTCTCTCTCTCTCTCTCTCTCTCTCTCTCTCTCTCTCTCTCTCTCTCTCTCTCTCTCTCTCTCTCTCTCTCTCTCTCTCTCTCTCTCTCTCTCTCTCTCTCTCTCTCTCTCTCTCTCTCTCTCCTCTCTCCTCTCTTTGACAATCCCGTAACACACCGCAAAAAGACGAAGACATAAACTAGAGACGCGACTTTATATCTACCCCCTTTTTGGCGGGAAAAGGGGGATGACTACGACGAAGGGCGCCATATTTCCCCTTCGAGTGTGTCGGCGGGAAGAGGAAGGAATTATTATTTTTTTATCGTTATTTTTTTTACCAGCGACTCTGTGGGACGGTTACGGTAGTACTTTGTCGCTATTTTATGGTTTCGCTCTAGGATATTTTGGCTTTATTCTTCTAGGGAATTTACAGTGCGGTTATGCTTTTCTTGCCACCTTTCCATTGTTATGTGGTGATTGTTCGGCACATTTATTACATTGATTTGCATATCCGCAACCACTTCCGTAAACTTTTTTTTCGTATTAACAGTCCTTGAGGTTATTTTTTCCATTGTTTTCTTCAGTTATGGGGAAAATGCTTATGCGAAAGGGGCCAATCTACAGATGGCGTCGTCTCGATAAGCGAAGCTTCGAAACTCGCCTCGATAAGTTGGATTTCGAAGCTCGTTGCGATGAGTTGAGCTTCGACACCCACCTGGATTAGGTAAGCTTCGAAACTCATCTCGATACGTTCAGTTTCGAAATATTTGTTGGCGTCCGAATTACAATCAGTGAGCTGAAAGTGTTGGAGGGGAAGGGGGGGCGAATAGAGGCGTTGTGGTGGAGTGGGTTTTGGTGGGGATTCAGTGGCGTTGAGAATGTAGGTGGGAGTGAGGGAGAGGGTGTAGTAGGGAGTTGGAGTGGGTGAGAATGGAAGTTTTGGGGGTGGATAACGAAGATATGAGTGGTGGAGATGATGAAAGGTGAGAGAGAGAGAGAGAGCGAGAGCGAGCAAAGGAGTAGGAATTTGGACGGAGGCGAGTGATGAACAGGATGTACAGTAGGTGAAGGAGTGAGTGGCAGTAGGAGTATGGCAAGAGTTGGGGTGAAGGTGAAGTGGGGTGGGAGGGGAAGGTGACAGTTAAAGTGGAGATTTAGGGAGTCAAAATGAGCATTTAAGGGGGTAAGGGTGAGGGGAGAGGTGAGAGTGATGGAAGGGCGACGAAAGTAAAGGAAAGGTGAAGTGGGGGTGAAGATGAGGGTGAAGGCGAGAGAGAGTTGCCAGGGTGACCGTGTGAAAAGGTGTCACTTGTGTCACTTTAGCACACGGGTGAAAAGTGTCCCCGGCGATGGCTGCGAAGGTGAATCGGCAACATTTATTTCTTTATTTCTTTCTGTTTCTTTGAATGGCGAATGCAACAGCCGGTCACCCGCCTGTACGCTTTCACTCAAGAATTCTTTGATTTTGAATATTTTTAATCGTTTTCAGCCACGTTTTATCGCTTTCACTTTCGGTGAAGAAGATTTTGTTTGTATTATTATCTGCATCTTTTTCATTATTTGCCTAAATGCTTTCACCCTCAAAATCCTCTCGATTAGGAATTATCTTTTCTCTAAATATTATATTTTTATGTGTTTTTCCGTTCATCTTTTTCGCAATCTTATTATTCTTCAACTTCTGCTTGTTATTTTCCTCCCGTTTCTTCTCCAACTTGTGCGTCTGTTTCTTCTCTTTCTTCTTCTTCAACTTCTTTTTCTTCTTCTTTTCCTCTTCTTCGTCTTCTTTATCGACATCTTTCTCTTCTCCCTTATCACCAGTTCTACCAGCTGCGAATACCTTTTCAAAACACTTTCTCCGCGCCTTCTGCGTGATTTTCCATGAGTGGGAAAGCCATGACCCCAACAATAGGGTTCAGGAATAGGTGTTTGTGAGACGCCACAAAGACCCCCCCCCCACCCGCTCCCACACAAATACACGCACACACGCACATGCTGCAAACACACACATTTATGCACATTTATGCACACACACACACACACACAGACACGCACACACACACACACACACACACACACACACACCACACACACACACACACACACACACACACACACACACACACCACCTCGGAGGAGAGAAATTTCCTTAGAATAGTCATCTTGTGGTATACCCCCCCCCTCCCAAGGTTACTCTTCGTGATTTTACGGAAACTGAAGTAAGCAGGGGAAGGGGGGGGGAGAGGGGAGGGGAGGGGGTTTCTTTTCTATTTTCAACCTTCCTTGTTTCATCGCCTGCCTCCTCTCTTTTACTTTTCTATTCTTACATTTTCCCTCTTCTCATTCTCTCTCCCTTCCATTCTCACTATTTCTCTATTCCACTTTCCTTCTTTCCTCTTTCTTTCTCACTTCCTCCCTCACTTCAGCCTCCTCTCTTTCTTTCTTCTATTCTAAATTATTCATATTTTCTTTCTTCTCCCTTTTACTCCTTTTCTCTCTTTAGTATTCACTCCTTCCCCTGTTATTCATTTCTTTTCATATTTTCGTTTTCCTTAGTTTCCTTTCTTCGGCAAGGAAAGATTGTAAATCCCCGGGGAGATGGAGAGAGCAAAAGAGCGAGGAAGAGAGTGGGAATGGAGGTGGGAGTAGGAGTGGGGGTAAGAGTGAGAGTGGAGAAACAGAGAGAGTAAGAGAGCGAGGAAGGGAGTGGGAGTGGGGAGTGGAGAGGAGTGAGAGGAGACGGAGAAAGTAAACGAACGAGGAGTGGGGGTGGTGATGGGAGTCAGAGTGGGAGTAGGAGTGAGAGTGAGAGTATAAGTGTTAGAGGGAGGGAGGGACGCAGAGAAAAGTAGAGGAAGTGAAGAAAGAGGAGGAGAAAGAGAGTATGAAAGAGAAAGAAAGGGAGAAGAGAAGCAAACAGAAAAAAAACAAGAAAGAAAGAAAGAGAAAGGCACGAAAAAGTCGGGAGAAAGAGACTAGAAGTCCAAAGTCGCGAGCGCCTCGAACCGACGCCGAGGCCTATGCGTCACCGGCCGTCTGAAAATTCTCGTTTCCGCGACGACAGCGCCGGCCGGGAATGATCGAGCCAATCGGCGGGGAATTATTGCGCATACGGAAACTGCAATTAAAGCAGGAGTAATTACAGCTGCGGTCTGCCCTTGGCGCTAATTGGATTGGAAGTACGCGGCTCTGTGTCCGGTGCGGGAGGGCCGTTGCAGGGCGGAGGGGGGGCGGGCGGGCGGGCGGGCGGCGGGAGCTGTCCTTTGCGCCGCTGTCGTCGAGGTTTTGCTGTTGGGACTTTTCGGTGTTCACGCACGCATACGGACACGGTCAGGTAGACGCACATGACACACGACACACACACACACACACACACACACATTGATATTGGGGTTTGATTAGTTTTGTGATGTTTCATTTCATACTTGAACGTATTTTTTTCTTTATGGTCTATTTTTTTTATGTTTTTTCTCGTTCTGATTTTGGGAAACTGATAACTAGAATTTACGACCTAATCCTTGATTTTGTGTCATTTGATAAGGCAAAGTAAGTATAGAGAGAAGAGAGAGAGAGAGAGAGAGAGAGAGAGAGAGAGAGAGAGAGAGAGAGAGAGAGAGAGAGAGAGAGAGAGAGAGAGAGAGAGAGAGAGAGAGAGAGAAGAGAGAGAGAGAGAGAGAGAGAAACAGAAACAAAAAAAAGAAAATAAAAAAGAAAAAAGGAAATGAGAAAGATGTGTCACGTCGCCACTGGATGCATCGTGGCCTTCTTCTGGTCTTTACTTTCCCGAGCCGCTGGTGAGTGGCAGCTGATTTGGCTAATGACAGTCCCTCGGTGTTCTTGAATGGGAGAGTAGTGACTGCGTGGACTCTATATAGGCACGCACACGCACACGCACACGCACACGCACACGCACACGCACACACGCACACGCACACGCACACGCACGCGGGCGCGACGGATAGATAGATGGATAAATTTGTAGATAGACAGAGGGGTAAGATGATACAGATAGATCATTATTTAGGTATGTAAATAGATTTATGATTATATAGATATATAAATAGATAGATAGGTAGATTAAATATAGATTATATCAATAGATCGAGATCGAGTAATAATGAATAGAAAATCTCCAAATTCCTCATCTCTATATCTCTGATAGCTATATACCCCGGAATAGGCCTCGGCATGTGGATATTATCGGCTGTCAAAGCTATCCCGACCAGACGCCCCGTGATGGAGCTGTCATTGTCATACGTGGGGGGGGGCATGGGGCAAGGGGGGGGGGAGGGAGGGGAGGGAGTCGTGGAATGATTTGGCTTCCCTGTATTACGTGAAAGTTCGGTTCGAGCCGCGAGGCCCACAGCGGCGCTTTGCTGATTTCGCTGATTTTATTTTTATGTCATCGAAGGGATGAAGGTTGAATATTTTTTGTATGCCAAGAAAGGTCTGGTAGGCCTATGCAAGGGAGCGGAAATCTGCGCGATGGCTGACGCCGTTGGGAGGGTTTGCGGTCGCGATGTCAGTCGTGGTTTAGCATTTGGTGTATGCAGTATATATATATATATATATATATATATATATATATATATATATATATATATATAATATATATACATATATATATGTATATATATATACTATATGTATATATATATATATATATATATATATATATATATATATATATATATATATATATATATATATACATATGTATATATATATATATATATATATATATATATATATATATATATTATATATATATATATATATATATTATATATATATATATATATATATATATATATATATATATATGTATATATATATATATATATATATATATATATATATATATATATATATATATATATATATATATATATATATATATATATATATATATATATATATATATATATATATATATATATATATATATATATATATATATATATATATATATGATTTTGATACATGATAAGAGTGCAGAGCCTGGCGTGCCAAGACGCGTCCCAGACCGGGCTTGAATGCCAGTCTGATTAGCAGAGAACCGGTTCCTCAACCTGCCAGCATCACGACGAAAAGCACAGGGACAGTACACTAGTACGCAGGAAAAGGTTATAACGAGAGGGAGAGAAAGAAGGAGAGGAAAGGGTAAGAGGGAGAGAAGGAGAGACACACAAACACACAGATGTAGATGAGAGCAAGAAAGAGAAACATCGAGAAAAGGAAAGAGAGAGAGAGAACGCCCGTTCAAGGACGCAACAAACGGCATAAATGACAGAACAGTTAGCCTTCGCTTCCCGCCGAACGTATTACGGCCATTCATACTTGGCGGGGATCTCGGCCGCGGGACGGACTCCATTAATGCTGGATCGCGAGCCAAGGTCGGGGCAAGTTTTTAGCTGATGTTATGTTGCAGATAATTGTGCAATTGTTTTAAAGAGGGAGGGGAGACTGGGGGGGGAGATAGGAGAAGGAGGGAGGAGGAAAGGGGAGAGGGAGAAGGAAGAGGAGAGGGAGGAGGGAGAGGGGAGGGAGAAGGGAGCGGGAGGAGGGAGAATTAGAAGGAAGCAAGGGAGGAGAAGAGGAAGAGAGAGGAAAAGAAGAGCGGGATGGAGAAGGTGTAGAAGGAAGCGGGGGTAGAGAGAAGGAAAAGAGATGCGGGGGAAGGACGGGGGATGGAGACAGTACGGGGGACAGTAGACTATAAGTAGGGAGGACGAGGGAAGAGGAAGAGGAAGAAGGAGACAGGGAGAAACAGATGGACAGACATACAAAGAGACCGCAATTTATGGTGAAAGAGTTATGTTCATCTGTTCTCCAAGAAAACGTTATTCACAGTATATCTTCATATCTCCTTATTATCAGACTTCCTCTTACTCATTGTCTTCCATCGTAACGGTTCGTATTTTCCTCTCAATCGTCCACGGAAATATTTACCCGAGAGTGAAAGGCAAAAGAATTTCGTCGGAATGGCTAGAACTGCCGAGTATTTCCCAGTCTATACCGTATATATCTGCAGTAAACACGTGTATTGTTCTCGTCCCGACAATTTGCCGGAGTGCTCGCCCGCCCGCCCGCCGTGTGGGCGCGAGGCATTCCCCGTTCTCGCTCGGGCGGCGCCGCGTCCCGCCTCGGAAAGTTGTTGGAATACAGATGCAGCCGTGTGGGTTGCCTTGGCAGGTGAGGGGGGGGAGGGAAGGGGCGAGGGAGTTGGGGAGGGGAGGGACGGGAGGGAGGGAAGAGAAGGGGCGAGGGAGGAGGGGACGGGAGGGGGAGAAGAGGAGAGGGAGGGGAGGGGAGGGGACGGGAGGGAGGGAAGAGAAGGAGGGTGGGGGCAGGAGAGAGTGGGGGTTGAGAAGGAGAATGAGGCAGTGGGACAGGGATTGAGAAGGATGGTTGGCGTAGGATGGGAGGGAAGAGGATGTGGGCGGGGTTGGGAGGGAAGGTTAGGTGGATTGGAATGGGATTGGAATGAAGAGGAGAATAGGAAAGGGAAAAGAAGGTGGGAGGGGGTAGAGGAAGAGGGTGAGGATGGAGCGGGGATGAGAGAAAGAGGGTTGAGACAGGATGGGGTAGAGAAGGAGGTGGGAGGAGGATGGAGGTTGGGAGAGAACTAGGAAAGGAGTCTGGGGTGGAGGGGGTGAGGGGGGGACTTGCCGAGCTAGCTGTTCAAGCGGCCATCGGATTCACTTTTAGGAAGAAAATATTGAGCAGTAAAGAATTAATGAAAGGAGGACGAAAATACATTACTGTGTCTCTCGCTTCTTTGTCTTTTTTTTTTTTGTTATTTTTACGGAGCAGATCCCCGTCGTAAGGGCGTTAATCTGGGAAGATGTATGTGTCCCGCAGCTCTCAGGGATGCTACTTTTTTTTTCTTTTTTTCTCGCGTTGGCGCCGCCGGGACAGCCATTACGGTACAAAGCCACCGTGGGAACAGCCCTTTGTTCCAATCTCGCCTTTTGTTTTCCCTGTGCACACTCCTCCCTGCTTTTTCTAATCGGTAATATCTGTAGGGTAAGAGACTGAGAGAAGAAAGGGAAAGGAAGACTTTCTTTTTTCATTTTCCTTCGCTTTCATCTTTTTCTCGGAGGGAGGGAGGAGGGGAGGTGGAGGAGGAGGAGGGGGGGTGGGCGAGTCTTGTGTCTAAATGTCAAATGCCTCGGGGACGGCGGCGAACGCTATTGGAATATTTGTCTCGTGAAATCTCATTTCGTTGGCTCTTGGACGTGGCGGAGGAAAGGCTCTTGGGGAGAGAACGTCTAAGAAGAAAATGTCGTTGGGAGATAAGAACTATGGAATGGATATTAGAAGGGATTTTTTAAGGAAACGTGAGGCGACCAGATGCAGCGCAGGGAGAGTCGGTGGAATATCAGAACCGAGAAATTGATACTAGAAATAAAGAAGTTTAAAAAGGCGAGATAAGAACCAAGAAATAAATACTATAAATGAATGATTATGAAAAGGCGACGTTGGATGCCCAGATGCAGCGCCGCAGATCACAGGCCGGGTCTCGAGGATGCTGCCAGGGATGAGAGGGCTGATCTCAAGCATAGGATTTGTGCCGAAATTTATAGGGAAAGTAGTACCACCAAAGTACAGCAAATGTTGGCATGACAAGGGATGACAGTTGCCAGGGGGGGAGGGGGAGTGACATCACACGGGGCTGTTCTGTTGCACAAGTCTCCCAGCGGTAGGGGGACGCGGCGGCGGAAATAATTGGCCCCGCATTCACACCGTGGTGCTGAGCAGGGCGAGCGGGTGACACGCCAGGTGAGACGCTGAAGGCTGGGGCTGGTCACGCTTCTCAAGGCCCGGGTGGATGGATGGATGGATGGATGGATGGATGGATGGATGGATGGATAGATGAGTGTACGGATGGATGGATAGACGGCTGGACGGACACACGGAGGCTCGGAAATACGGGTATTGCTGATAACAGGAATGTCCGGCTGTATAAATGTGTGTGTGTGTGTTTGCGTGCCTGCCTTTGAGAGCGTTCGTATTATGTAAGTATATTTACACACACACACACACACACCACCACCACCGAGTGCTTGAGCGATTTCGAAAAGAAGAAAAAAGAGCGCATAAATATATGTGTATATATTTTTTCTTTGATGACAGTGCAATGAGAAGCAAGACGCACCACCGAGTGCTTGAGCGATTTCGAAAAGAAGAAAAAAGAGAACTTAAAAAGTGTCTCCTTCGGTGAGATTTTGATCCACGCCTTTGCGAGGATGTTCAGAGGCAGGTGTCATTTCACTCCCGCAAGGATGTTCAGAGGCAGGTGTCATGTTCACTCCCGCCGAGGATTGTTCAGAGGCAGGTGTCATGTTCACTCCCGCCGAGGACTGTTCAGAGGCAGGTGTCATGTTCACTCCCGCCCGCAGGTGTCATGTTCAAGGATTGTTCAGAGGCGGGTGTCATGTTCACTCCCGCCGAGGATTGTTCAGAGGCAGGTGTCATGTTCACTCCCGCCGAGGATTGTTCAGAGGCAGGTGTCATGTTCACTCCCGCCCAGAGGCAGGTGTCCTGTTCACTCCCGCCGAGGATTGTTCAGAGGCAGGTGTCATGTTCACTCCCGCCCCGGATTGTTCAGAGGCAGGTGTCATGTTCACTCCGCCCAGAGGCGGTGTCTGTTCAGAGGGATCAAAGGCAGAGGACTGTTCAGAGGCGGGTGTCATGTTCAGTCGTGGGAGTTCCATGGTGGAAAAATTAACGTGTGTTTTGGTGTCGGATGAACAGTTTCGAAAAGCCTTTATCGGGATTTGACACGAGGAATTCATTCGGTCGTGTGTTTTGGCGCCAAAGTATTGTTGGTGTAAATGTTAGATTTTTTCATAGAGTTAGTGTGAAAACAGTACATGCATACACATACCTACATGCACACAAACACACACACATACACACATACACACATACACACACACACACACACACACACACACACACACACACACACACACACACACACACACACACACACACACACACACACACACACACACACACACACACACACACACACACACACACACACACACACACACACACACACACACACACACACACACACACACACACACACAACACACACACACACACACACACACACACACACACACACCACACACACACACACACACACACACACACACACACACACACACACACACACACACACACACACACACACACACACACACACACACACACACACACACACACACACACACACACACACACACACACACACACACGCACGCACGCATACCTACACAAACACACGCACACACAATCTAACACACACATAATTCTGCAAGCGCATATATTTACCTATTTCTCTCTGTTTAATTATGCGTGCGAGATGAGTGTGTGCGCGTGACACGAAGATCACACACAGGATCGCTGAACATTGCATAATGCACAAATATGTTCGAGTATTGTGAAAGGCCCGGGAGCCATGAGAGCATAATTGTAATGAGTGTGTGTGTGTGTGTGTGTGGTGTGTGTGTGTGTGTGTGTGTGTGTGTGTGTGTGTGTGTGTGTGTGTGTGTGTGTGTGTGAACCTGTCTTGTGTTCGTCCTTCTGTTAGTCAGTAAGCATGACTGTATTCCTTCATATTCCTCCAACTCTCTCTCTCTCTCTTCTTCTCTCTCTCTCTCTCTCTCTCTCTCTCTCTCTCTCTCTCTCTCTCTCTTCTCTCCCTCTCCTCTCTCTCTCCCCTCTCTCTCTTCCTCTCCTCTCTCCCTCTCCCTCTCCTCCCTCCTCTCCTTCCTCCTCTCCTCCCCTCCTCTCCCTCTCCTCTCCCTCCTCCCTCCCTCTCTCTCCCTCTCCTCCTCCCCCTCCCCTCCCTCTTCCCTCCTCTCCCTTTATCTCCCTTTCTCTCTCTTCCTCCCTTCTCCCCTCCTCCCGCGCATGCTCTCCCGTCACCGTCCGTACGACAGCCTTCGATACTTCCCCCACTTGTACGAAGAGCGCGTGTGGGGTCCCTGTTTAGGCTGTCGAGGGAGGGTGTTGGGGGGGCTATGAGGGCTAGGGGGGACGGTTATGAGGCATGAGGGGGAGGCATGAGCCATGAGGGGGAGGTATGAGGCATGAGGGGAGGTTATGAGGCATGAGGGGGAGGTATGAGGCATGAGGGGGAGGTTATGAGGCATGAGGGGGAGGTATGAGGCGTCGGGATTTGGGACAGAGTGAGGTAGGGGGTCTGGTATGTGTGAGGTAGGAGGGGTTGGGAGGAAGGTATAAGGCAGAGGGTACTGGGGAAAGGTATGAGGCAACGGGATCTGAGGAAGGGCTTTTTGATAGGCTGGGGTGAGGGAGGGGATGCGAGGGACATATGTAGGGGAGGCGGAGTAAGGGGGGTATATGTGAGGTAGAGGTTGTAATGTTTTTTTTCTCCTTTTTTTTGTATCCTCCGCACTCTCCTTTTTTCTTCTTTTTTATTTTTTGTATCTTCCGCCCTCCCTGGTTTTGGCACCCTGTCTACCTTTGTTTACCGAGTATTCAAGTTTGGCCCGACTACGAAAACGGAATATATGTAGATTCCTTCTCTTTTGTCTCCCTCTCCCTCTCCGTCGGACCCCCCCCAGTTCTCTCCCTCATCCCCCTCCTTCCACCTCCTCCTTCTTTGCTCGTGTCTCCTCTTCTTCTCCTCCTCTCTCTCTCCCTTGCTTCTTGCCTCCTCTACTCTTTCCTCCTCCCTTCCTCTCTCCCTGTCTCCCTCCCTCCCTCCACTCTGCCTCATGCCCCCCCCAAAAAAAAAAATCAGGAAAGAACCATGTTATTCGTGGCGTCTGACCCACAATGGAGAATCTGAGGAGATCGCCGCTGTTATTGGCTGTCGGCGGCCGTGTATTCGGAACGGTCTGCATCTTTAACGAACGTCCGGCGTGTCCGTTGTGGATGCAACAGGCGGCTCTCGGGTTCGGTTGGCGCGATGCGGGATGGTTATCGTGAACCGGCTTTCGTTTCCTTTCGTTTTTTAATTGGTGCGGTGAGAGATGGGCAGGGAGGGTGTGGGTGTGGTTTTTCGGTTGGTTTTGGTTTTGTGCTTTTTTTTGTCTCTTATGTTTGTTTTCTGTGCCTTCTCTTCTGTCTCGTTTGGCTATCTCGTCTCTTTTCTTTTTTTTTTTTTTCTGTTTTCTCTTTGTCTCTTTTCTCTCTTTTTGCTTCTCTTTTCTTCTCTCTCTCTCTTTCTCTCTTTCTCTTTCTCTCTTCTCTCTCTTCTCTTCTCTCTCTCTCTCTCTCTCTCTCGTCTCTCTCTTCTCTCTTCTCTCTTCTCTCTCTCCTCTCTCTCTCTCTCTCTCTCTCTCTCTCTCTCTCTCTCTCTCTCTCTCTCTCTCTTTCTCTCTTTCACATACTCACACTCACACTCACTCACTCACTGCACACGCAAACACCATCCATCACACATCACCTCTGTCTGCTGTCACGGAATGTCACGGCGATGACGATGGCGACGAAGGTGACATGCACCTTCACAGCCCGCCGTTATCGCCTCCCCTCCCCCCCCTCTCCCCTCCAAGGTTTTCCCTCTCACGAACGCGTGCAATGTTGCGCGGGTTGTTGCACGTCTCGGCGTCTTGCCAGTTCCTCCGTTATTAGGATTGGTGTTTGGTTTTGTTATCTCTCTTTTCTGTCATTGTCTCTTCCGTTCGGTTTTCCTGCCTCGTGTTTTTTTTTTTTTTTCTCTCTGGTTCTCTCACTCTCTCTCTGGTTCTCTTCTCTCTCTCTCTCCCTCCCTCCCTCCCTCCCTCCTCCCTCCTCTACCGCACCCTACCTTTCTCTCTCCCTCTTCCCTCCCCTCCCATTCTCTTTCTCTTCCCTTCTTTCTCCCTAGCCTCTCCTGACCCTGGCAACTCCAGTCCTCAGAGTTCCCCCCCCCGCCCCTCCACGCGCCCCTGACTCGCTCCCTCATCATTTTCTCTCGCTTTTCTGTCGTTCCTCCTCCTCCTCTCCTCTCCCTCACCCTCGCCGCCCAAATTGCAACCTGCAGGGAGGTCAGGGAATGCAACTGCACATTCGCCGAAGGACAGGATCTGTTGCAAGCCCTCGTGTCGATGCAGTTGCCGTCTTGCCGATCATCTTTCCAAATCATATGCTGTCGCTCCTTACCGCCTCGTTACGGCTCATCGAGGAAATTACAGTGAATGCTATTATCCGGACAATCAGTTGCGTCAACGCTATCAATGGCGGCAGCATGCAACAGCGGGGAGAGCGGGAGGTGGAATCCGATTGTCTTCCGACACGGAGAGTGATTCGATCCCAAACGTTTGGATTTAAACGCTTCGAATGCGATTCGTTCAAGAATAGAGATAAAAAAAAGACGATCGATAGAGAATGGCCATATCTTCGTAGAGGAAACTATCACTTTAAGCTTTGTAAAAAAGAGAGATAGTAAAAAAAAAAACATGTAATATCTGCGAAATTTAGGCAATTTTCTTTGTGCGATGTAAAGGAAGAGTTTTACGTGCAGCTATTTCCACGTATTAATGGACGCGGCACAAAGGGCGCTTTGTATTGTGGCTAAATATAAACGAGGGAATCTTGGAGGGCAGAGCTCGGCCGGCGGGGTGGCCGCCTCCGCCCTTCTCGAGAAAAGGAAGGAAGGACGGAAGGAACAGAACGGCGAGCGTGTCCCTTTACTGTTATGAGGAGTTATTTTCCAAAAAAAATGTTTGATGATTTGAAAGGGAGATATGTCACCGTGGATTTTATATAAAGAGAAAGAGAAGGAAATAGAGCATCCAGGACGTTCATTTACTATTGTCATTAATCAGTCGCTGATTTAAACGGAAAAGTTTGATCATTTGAAAAGGAACGTGGATGACCATGATTTTTTTAATCCTCTTAAGGAAAGATAGAAAATGAAACAAAATGGAATACGAGCCACGTCTAAGTACTATTATTATCAATTTTAAGTTTAATGATTAAGAAGGAAATATATGTCACAATGGAATTTTTCTTCAGTTTAACCCTCCGGATCATTATTAATCAATTTACTCATACGAAAGGAAAGAGTTTGATAATTCAAAAAGGAACATATATCACCGTGACCTTTTTTTCCCAACCCAGTTCCGCGGCGGCGCGTGAAGGCTCCGCGGGATCACGGCGAAGCCCCCGGGATGGCGCTCACGGGGACCTTCCCCTGGATCAGCTGACTTCAGGGCTTTCGTCTTTTTTTTTTCTTCTTTATTTTCATGGACGTGCAGACCATAGGGGGAGGGTTAATCTCACGCATACGCTGTTCGTGGAAACGTCGTGAAAATGCTGTTCGGGATCCTATTGGAGATCCTGTGGCGGCCGTTATTTTTTTTCCTTTTGCTCTGTGCACTATGGAGGGGGAGGGGGGGGATCTTTAAGATTATTTTTTGTACGTTTGTGGAAATGATAAAGAAATAGATGACCCCCGAGGACTCCCTGCGCCGGCCACAGCTCCTGCGGGTGAACTGCGCGGCTGTTGGTGCAAGGCGCGGTGCTTGTGGGCCTCATTGTGTCATAGAAGAGGATTTGTGTGGAGTGTGTGTAAAGGGCGGTGAACTGATGTTATTATTACTATTTTTTTATTGTTGGTAGTACTATTGTTCTAATTATTTTTATTATTATTGTTTTTAGAATGTTATCATTATTATCATATTTTTAGAATATTATTATTATCATTGTTATTATTATTGTTATTTTTTATTATATTACCTATTTTTACCGGATCGGAATAGATATGAAAAGAATAAGAAAAGAAACGAGCACACGGGTGTTCTCGGCCCGTTTCACTCGCCCGCGCTCGTGAGTCTGTAACTTGGGATCGCTCGACATCTCGGCCTCACATTTATCCGAATTAATGTCCGGGAATTCCGTGTCATGCGGCGCAGGTCATCCGGCGGCGCGAAGGGAAAAGGCGCCGTCACATCGAGGCGCATCTTGGGTAATCTGGAAGGCAAGGTTTAAGGTGGACAGGTTCCAAGGCGATGCTCGGCGGGAGAAAGTGATGAGGGAGGTGATGGGGGGGGGGGGGGGCGGGGGAGGCAGGTGGTGAGGGTAAGTGGGGGGATGGGTGATATGGGGGTAAGTGGGGAGGGATGGTGGGGGGGTAGGTGGGGTAAGTGGGGAGGGATGGGTGATGGGGGGTAGGTGGTGAGGGTAAGTGGGGAGGGATAGGTGGAGGGGCAGGTGACGAGGTTGGGTGATGCGGCACAGGCCTTCCCTCACGACGTCGCTTCAGGAGAGGTGGGAGATTTCAGTGCTCGAGCCAGTAAACCTCCTCCAGGGGCGTCGGGAAAGGGTCGTCGGGATCTCGTAGAAAACGGGAAGGCGCTCGTAAAAGCCATAGAAAACGGGAGGGATTGGGCGTCACAAGGTCCATTCGCTCGGAAATAAAATGTGCGATTTCTGTTTATGCGATTCCGTTTTCCTTCTATATTTGTACCAGTTTGTGATTTTTTTCATCTTCCTCATTATCATCTTCCTTTTCGCTCTTCCTCCTCCTCTTCTTTTTTTTTTCTTCTTCTTATGCCTCTGCTTCTTCTTCTTCTTCCTCCTCCTTCTCCTCCTCCTCTTCCTCCTTCCATATCTTCTGCTTTTTTTCTTTTTCTTTTCTTCTCTCCCTCTTCTTTCTTTTTTTCTTATTCTTTCGTCTTCCTCTTTCTCCATCATCACCATCATCTTCACCTTTTCTTCTTTGACAGCATGGCATTCTCTTTCATTGTTTTGCTTATCGGTTCGTGTGTTTATCTAACGTCGTGCATTATGGCGTTCCTCCCTTTCACCTTTTGTTTTTTAACAGAATGTTTTTACTTTTGTTTTCTTGACAGCTTTTATGTCATCATTGTTTTATCTTCTTTATTATCTTCCTTTCTATCGAGTTCACTTTCCCTGTGTTTTTTTTTTTCATTTCCCGTCATTTTCTTTACCGGTTTTTATATATTTACTTATTCTTGATTTTCTTTTTTTCTTCAGTTTGATTGATCTCGTCATCTTACGTCTAATTTGTTTATTTTGATGCACATTCATAAATTTTCAGTTCCATCTATAAGGCAAAGTAAATAAAAATAACCCAGCAACATCGTAAAAATATATTGCGTCCGTAGTCCTTTTTAAAAATAAAAATCAAACAGTCACATTTTTCCTTTTCCAGAATACTGGGTTCATGAATACCTAATATCAGTAATTTCAACAAATTAAGAAGTTTCTGAGAAGCATTTAATTCCCCATGAAACGTATTTCATGCCCAAGTAAAAGTCTGAGATGCGGAATTTGGTTTAAAATCGGACTGTGAAATCGGCGATCGCTCGGGCGGGAGGACCGTTTTTCACTCCATTTCCCTTTTTCGTTTTTATTCCCCGTTCCTTTTATTTCCGTTTTGTTGTTTATTTTTTCTTTGTTTTACTGGCGTTCATAGCTGGCTATTTCGCCCCCTTCCTCCCTCTCCCCCATCCCCACCATGTCCTCACCCCATCCCCTTTTCTCTCCCATCTCCTTACTTCCCCATCACCCTCGCCCCCCATCCCCTATATCCTTAATCCCATCACCCTCCTCCCAGACCCCCCCCAACTAATCACCCCATCCCCTTTCCCTCACATCCCCTCCTCCCTCCTCCCTCCCATCCCTACATCCCTTCCTCCCAACCATGGGATGTGGACGCCGAGGGAACCATCATGTAAACCATGTCACGCCCACGTCTCACGCCCACGTCTGCTTTCTCGTTCACGCCCTCGCACACACTTTCCTGCTGGGGCCTCGTGCGTTCACCTACTGGAGGGTCTGCTCACGCTGCCCCGTTTTATACTTGGGTGTCGGTTCATGTGTGTGTGTGTATGTATTCATGTATGTATATGTGTGTGCGTAATGATGCTCACTTATACGACACACGATCCACCTTCCTTTTCTTTCTTCCTTTGTCTCCGATCAACAATTCGCTTTAATCCGCCTCGTTCTTGATAACGGACGGGCGCGCATGTGCCATTGCATAATCTCTTTCCGCCGAATCGGCCATTCGTGTCACGTGCCATTGCTGTCATGTGCGATCAGCGTCACGTAGCGGCGGCGACAGTAGAGCTGCCTCTGCGTTTGTATTGAATTCGCACGTGACCACGCCCCTCGCCCTGACCTGAGGGCGTGTTCGGTCGTTCGGAAAGGAGAGTCGATGTTCTTTTGTTTCTTTAGTTTCGTCTTTTTTATTTATGGTTAGCAATCTGTTTTTATTTTTATTTTATTTCAAGGCAAAGGTTTGTTGTATCTCTCGGTGTCATTTCTCCGTCGCTAAGCTGAGTCGAATACCGTACTTGGGGCAGTTAGAAAGCACTCACAAGGAAATATATAAAAGTGAAAAAAGAACGTAGCGAAAAGGCGCGCCTCGCTTTTTTAATGCGCACGGAAGTGGCTGCTTGTCGGGGGGTTGTCTCGGATCGCGCGCAATAAGGCGCAGCGCGGGGCGTCCGCGTGTTAAATTGCGTGCGACGCGCGTGCGTGTAAAGAACCGTCGACGTCGCTGAAGCCTGGAGTGCGGTGCGCCCATGTGAAGCCGCCCACGCTTGGCTGCAGAGGGTAATGAAAACTCGCGGTGGGGGCGGGGGTGAGGGTGGAGGCAAGGGGAGGGCAGGGTGGGGGTGAGCTGGTGGGTAGGGGATGGGGGGAAAGCAAGGGGGAGGGGTGCGGATGGGCTGGGGCAGAGGGTGAGTGAGGGGGAGGGTCGTTGTCGTCGTCGCCCCCCCCCCCCCACGCGGTACTCAGCCTTCCTCGAACGGCGCGGCGCAGGAGAGATCTCAGGAGGCGCCCTCGTCCCGCCCGCGCGCCCTCAGACCTTCCCCAACTCCCTCCCCGAGCCCTTCCTCGCCACAAGCCTTCACGGACGTTCCCGCGGAGTCGGAAGCCTCCCTCGGGCGTTTTTGCCTCCCGTCTGCGCTCCGGCCCGCGCGTGGGGCGTCCTCGAGGCGCCACATGTTTCCTCTCAGTGTCCTCTCATCTTCGCCGGCCTAATGGTGGCTTGCGCGCCCTCGGCCCCTCGGCCCCTCGGCCCTCGGCTCGCGTTCACGGCCGGGGCGTGACGCTCGCCCGGCCGAGAGGGCACGATCCTGCGCCTCCTATTTCTTTCGTCTTTTCTATTGTTTTCTATCTTTTTCTTCTTTTTCCATTTTTCTTTCCTTTCTTTTCTTTTCTTTTCTTCTTTTTTTGTTTACTTTTAATTCTATTTTCTTCTCCCTCTCCTCCTCCTCCTCCTCCTCCTCCCCCACCTCCTCCCTCCTCCCCCCACCTCTCCTCCTCCTCTCCTCCCCCTCCTCCTCCTCCTCCTCCTCCTCCTCCTCCTCCTCCTCCTCCTCCCTCCTCCTCTCCTCCTCCTCCTCCTCCTCCTCCTCCTCCTCCTCCTCCTCCTCCTCCTCCTCCTCCTCTCCTGCAATTCCACTAATCGAAAAGAGAAATGTTGAGAAACAGAATTAAACAAGGTCGTTAAAGATATATCTATTTTCCAGCGTATCTGCGCTGCTCTCCATCACCGTCACGATCGGATTAGTGGGCGAAGGAAGGAGGAAAAACGAGAGAGATAAGAACAGAAAGAGAAAAGACGGAAGGTGGGCGAGACCAGAGAGAGGAGAGAGAGAATAGAGAGAGAGAGAGAGAGATGAAAGCGATAAAGAACGGCGAACATGATTTATAGATAAACCGAAGGAGGAGAGAGGGAATAAGAATGAAGTGAATAACTCCTTTTTGTTCTTGATTCCCTTCCTCGTGCGGGTTCCCTCAAGGGCCGGTCTCCGTGGGCGGGCGGGCGGGCGGGCGTAGCAGACGATCACACAGTATAAACACAAACCGTCTCAAGGACAACAGTTATCAGGGCGTGGTATCTGTCTCAAAAGAGAAAAGAGAAAAGAAAGAAAGAAAGAAAGAAAAAAAAAGCGGCAAATATTTAAGAAGGCTGGAGTTGCGTGCGCTGGCCCCTCCGCGCCTTCCGTGAGGGGACGCTGGCCCTTTTCTCCTCCTCTGCTCTTTCTTCGGTTGTTCTTGGTCTTCATCTTTTGATTTTGATTTTGATTTTCTTTGATTTTTTTTATGTATCGTACTCCTCCTTCTAATCTCTTTCTTTTTCTTCTTCTTCTTCTTCTTCTTCTCTCCTGCTCCTTCCTCCTCCTGCTCCCTCCTCCTCCTCCTCCTCCCTCCTCCTCCTCCTCCTCCTCCTCCTCCTCCTCCTCCTCCCCCTCCCTCCTCCCTCCCCTCCACCTCCCCCCTCCTCCTCCCCCTCCCCCCTCCTCCTCCCCTCCTCCTCCCTCCTCCTCCTCCTCCTCCTCCTCCTCCCCCCCCACCTCCTCCCTCCGCGCCTCCCATCCACTTCCACCTCCTCTACCTTCACCTCCGCCTCAACCTCCTCTACTCTCCCCTTCCACCTCCATCTCTACCCCACATCCTCCAACACCTCCACCTCCATACTCACCTCCACTCCCCTCCATCTCTCTCTCCTCCACCCCCACCTCCCCCTCCATCTCTGTCTCTCCTCCACCCCACTCCCCTCCATCTCTCTCCCTCCACCCCCCCTCTCCCTCCATCTCTGTCTCTCCCTCCCCACCTCCCCCTCCCCCTTCCCCTCCACCTCAAGAACTGCCTTTGTCCGGCTAGAAATGAGGCGGATGATTGGGCCATTGCGGTGAAGTATGAGAAGGGAGGCTCCTTTGGTGGTGTTCATGGTGATGATGGTGATGATGGTGATGATTGTGATGGTATTGGTGATGGTAGGGGTAATTTTCGATGGTGATAGTGGTTGTTAGTCATGGTGATTTGTATGATGGTTTTAAAGATGGTGGTGTTGGTTTTTGATGATTGTGATGATTATTATGATGATGGTGTTGTTAACTGATAGCGATGGTTGCTAGTGATGCTAATAATTATGATTATAGTAATGGTGGTGTTGATTTATGATGATGGTGATGGCATCAATGATAAAAAGTATTACTACCGGAATAAAGATCATAATGATCATAAAACTGATAATGATCATGATAAGCAAAATGGTAATCATAACACTGATATTAATAATGATGATGACCACAATAGTAATGGTAATGATAATGATGATACTAATAAAAAAAAGAAAAATACATGAGAAATAATGACAGGGGGAGGGACTAGCAGGGTATAGGGGTATTAAGTGTATTAAGGGTATTATGGGGTATCAGGGGGTATCAGGGGTATTCTAGCCTTGGAACCCATCACGCTATGTGGCGGCGACACGTGAGAAGGACTCGTGTGTGTGGAGGGGTGTGGGGGGTAAGGGAGGAGGGGAGGTGGGGGTGAGGAGGGGAGGTGGGGGGTAAGGGAGGAGGGGAGGGGAGTAAGGGAGGAGGGGAGGGTGGGGTTTGAGAGAGGTGGGGAGGGTATGGAAAGGGTGGGGGTAAGGGAGGAGGGGAGGGTGGGGGAGGGAGGAGGAGAGGGGGGGAAGGGTTTTGGAGTGGAAGGTAGGGTGAGGGAGGGGTGGGGTGGAGAGGAGCGGGGGATGGAGAACGGGGAGGAGGGTCAGGGAGGGAGTGGAAGATGGGGGGAAAGGGAGGAAGGGGATGATGGGTGAAGAGTAGGAAGAGGGAGGGGAAGGGTGACGAGTGAAGGGCAGGGGGGAGGGGAGTGAGGAGAGAGAGGGGGGGAGAGGAAGGGGTCAAGGAACGGCAGATGGGAAGACGGAAAGGGGAGGAGGAGAAGGAGGAGGGAGGAGGAGGGGAAAAGGGAGGATGGCAGCGAGAGGAGATGGCGGAGGAAAGGGGTAAGGCCAGGGGAGGGGAGGGGGAGGGGAGGGGAGTCGCCGTGCAAAAACCGTGGCGGCGGAGAGGCGCAGGCACGGCATGTGGCATGGCACTTAAGGGCGGGTAATGGGCGCTCTTGTCACCCGCGGGATGGCACTGGCGGGATGGGGCGGGATGGCGCTCGGATTCCGTTTTCAGTTTTCAGCGCCGGCGTTGCTGGCTCTTGTCGTCTCGTCTGGCGTGTCGCTCTTCGTTTTGGAATTTTGATGCTTATGCTCGTAATCGTCATGATCATTATCATCATTATCATCATCATCATCATCATTATCACTGCTGTCAAAATTGTCAACTTTACTATCCCTACAATCAAAACCACCACTATTATCTATTGTCGCTATTACCACCACCACCACCAGTGCCATTTCCTCCTCCTTCACCACAACCACCACCTCCATTTTCACCTTCACCACACCACCACCACCACCACCACCACACCACCACCACCATCACCATCCACCACCACCATCATCACCACCACCACCACCACCCATCACTACGCATAACACCATACCACACCACCGTCACCACCCCCCACCGTCTCCAGCGCCACCACCTTGCCCCTTTACACCACCGCCCTCCCCCCCCCCCCCCCCTTCCAGCACCTAACCTCAAGCAGTTAAGTTGAGCCTCAGAGCACTTGTCCAAAGTTAGCGCCCAACCGCTTATTGTTAGCGAAGTCTGCTAGAGGCATTAAGCCCTGACCTCCTGCTGACTTCGCCGCTTGTATGGCACTGTGTTGCTGCAGCAGGGCCACTTCCCGTCAGGTTTTTTCTTCCAATATACTTTTGGAATTTTGATGGTTTTGGTTTATATGTATTTGTGAGTGTGCTGTTTATTTCATTTGGTTTCTTCGCGTTTTGTGTAGTCGGTTAAGTGAGAAAAGGGAGCTACTGAGGTGCTAAAGAAAGGGGAAAATATGGTGGTTATAGGTATTGAGATAGTAGAAGATAGTACATTTTAATGATGATAGTGATAATGGTGATGATAATAGTATTGATAATGATGATAATGATAATGGGGGTAAAAGTGATAGGAATAATGATAATGATAATGATAATAACTTTGATAATGTCAATAGCGAAAATAACAGTGATAGTAAAATTATACTACTAATGATAATAACTTTGATAATGTCAATAGCGAAAATAACAATGATAATAAAAGTGATACTACTACTACTACTAAAAGCGATAATAGTAATAATGATAGCGATTCCCGTGTTTCTCTCCCCGAGCGGCCGCCGGCAGAGTCGAGATTAACCTTAATTCTGCCGGTTCTGTTCCTGAAGGAGGGAGACGCGCCGCTTCCGACGCCATTTTTGTTTCGAATGTCTCTTTAAACGGACCGGAAGTCAGGGACGGTTGTAAGAGTTTTTTTTCTAAGATGGGTGGTTCTGAAGTTGTGAGGTGTGTGTGTGTGTTGGTTGTGTGTGTGTGTTTGTGTGTGTATTTGTGTGAATGTGTGTGTTGTGTGTTTGAGTGGTGTGGTGTGTGTGTGTTTGGTGTTTGTGTGTGTTGTGTGTGTGTGTGTGTGTTGTTTGTGTGTGTGTGTGTGTGTGTGTGTGTGTGTGTGTGATTGTGTGTGTGTGTGTGTGTGTGTGTGTGTGTGTGTGTGTGTGTGTGTGTGTGTGTGTGTGTGTGTGTGTGTGTGTGCACGCGCGCGCGTCTGTCTGTCTGTAGTAGTATTTTGGAATGGAGGAATTGGAAGGAAGGCAGATAAAAAACGAGGTGTATTGCTAAGTGGAGCAAGGAAATAAAAACATTTTCTGAAGATTTCCGAGTAATCTCGGGGAAGCGGCTCCAGAGATTTCCTTCGGGCTCATAATGGTCGCGGAGGAGGTTAAAAACTCTCGCTCTCTCTCTGCTCCTGCCTTTATTACTCCTGCTCTCTATCTCCCTCTTTTTTTAGGGGATGGGGGTAATGGGGGGGGGTTTGCCTCCTCTTTCGTGCGTTTTGTTTCTGTTTCTGTTTTTCTTTTATTTTTATTTTCCTTTTTTGTCTCTGTTTCTTGCTCTTTCTCTTTCTTGCTCTGTCTCTCTTTCTCTTTCTCCCTCTCTTTTCCTCCACTCCCTATCTTTTCTCTCTTCCTTCCTTCCTTTTCCTCTCATCCTCCCATACCTCCCTCCTCTGTCCTCCTCCTCATCTCATTCTCATCTTTACTTCTTCTTGTTTTATTCTCTCACCCTCTCCCTTTCCTCCAGTTTCTCTTCGCGCCTTCCGACAATTGGGGTATTTCGAGCTGGGCTGAGCTCTAGGAGGCTCACTGCCGGTGGTTGATGGGGGGAATAAGCTTCTTCTTCTCCTCCTCCTCCTCCTTTATTCTTTTTCTCCGTTTTCTCCTTTTTATTTTTTCATCTTCACCACTACCATCATCATCATCATCCTCTTTTTAAAGGATCACAAAGTGAGTATGGTGTTAGATCCTCGTGGTGTTAGATTCTCTTCGCGTAAGATCTTTATGGTCTTAGATTCTTGTGGTTTTAGTCTTAGATCCTCTGTCCCGATGTCTGACTGCGTCTCTGTGGCTTTCGATGCTGCATTTGGATCTCGAGACAGTCGCTTTGTATGCGATCTCTCTTCTGTTCTTTCCAATTTTGAAATAAGCTCAGTATTGGCGTTTGGTAAGCGGGATTCGACTCTCTTCGAGGGATCAGCTATAAGCGCCGAGGAACAGGTCGTAGATCCTTGTAGTCTTAGATCCTCGTAGATCCTCTGCCGGATGTCGGTCTGTGTCTTGATCTCAGCTCGGTCGTATTCCAGTAGTTTCTTGTGTGTATTTCTTTTTTATGTCTCTGTATTTCTTTTCTTTGCTTTTAGCGGAAAGGGAGTGAAAGAGGAGGATAATGCTTGTCTCTCTTCCTAAAAGCAGTTTCGCTTTTTTTTTTTATTTATTTATTATTTTTTTCTTTTTTTCCATGTTCTGACCATGTCCCTCTCTTTCAGGTACGTGCCGGGAAAGCCTTGGCGAAATGTTGAGTGTATTGGAAGAAACCGGACTGTGGCTAGTGTGAGTATGAAGTAAAAAATATAAGAAAGGATAGGAAGGATAAGATGGAAGGAGGGAGGATAGGAGAAGAAGGAGAAGGAATAGAAGACGAAAAGGAAGTGTATGTGAGAGGGAGGAGAGAGAGAGAGAGAGAGAGAGAGAGAGAGAGAGAGAGAGAGAGAGAGAGAGAGAGAGAGAGAGAGAGAGAGAGGAGGAGAGGAGAGAGAGAGAGTGAGAGAGAGACTGGGACGGAGATAGAAACAGAGACAGAGACCGAGAAAGAGAACGAAAAGAATGTGTCAGCAAGAGAATTTAGGACGTAAGATGAAAGTCCAGAATGCAGCTGACGTCAGAGAAGATATCTGACTGATGCTTGTGGTTTTCGGTCCAAAATAAAGCCAAATGCCTCTCAACTCTCAGTCATTATACATGATTACGACTGTTATTGCGTCGGGGTGAGGAAATGGGACTTAAAAATATAGATAATTAGATTTAATCACAGAAAATCAGCTCTTCAATTTCCACTTCTTGTTTACGGCAGCCAAAGCGATGAGGCTTTCGACAGCTTCATGGCGAGTTCACGAAAAATTCCTCCTCCTTTTTTTTTTTCTTTTCTAAGACTCGATCTCCCTCTCTCCCTCTCGCTCTCCCCCAAGCCGGCGTCTCACTCGGCAACGTATTAGAGCAATATGCAAATATCCCGAACCCAATTTAGAGATTTTGTTTCTTGGTTCGAAGTGGGAGGGAGAGCGAGGCCGCCGGAGTCAGAGTCCCGGTTAGTCGTCGGGAAGTGGGGTTTCATTGGTGTTTTTGTTTGTTTTATTGCGTTGTTGTTGTTGTTATTGTTGTTGTTGTTGTTGTTATTGATACTATTATTGGTATTATTGATATTATTATTATATTATATTATTATATCTATTATCATCATTATTATTTTATTATTATATTATTATTATTATTATTTTATTATTTAAATTTTGTGTTAGAGTGTTCTCTTCATAAATTTCTCTGTGATAAAGAGGCCAAAAAAAAAAAAAGAAAAAAATTACTTGGGTTGAATGAAAGAAAAAAAAATCATCTTTTTCTTTTTTTTTTTCCTTCTCGCATTTTCTCAGCATTTCCAAAATCGTCTTTTGTGCGCGGGAAAGACGGAGTGGGTGGGTGGGAGGTGGGGGGGGGGTTTGTGCTTGGGGGAGGGGCGAGTGCTGCCCTCTGCGGTTTTTCGTCGCCTTCTGCAGGAGGGCTTTGTCTCTCCCCTCCCCCCCCCCCTGCGCTTCGGGTTCATCCAGATAGGGAGTTCTTGGAAGGGTTGGCATGAACGCCTTTCTTCCTTTCCGCCCCGAAGGATTCCTGGAACACGCGGTAAATTCTCTGGATATAAAACAAAGTGGGGATTCTGGATGTGTATGCGCACACACACTCTCTCTCTCTCTCTCTCTCTCTCTCTCTCTCTCTCTCTCTTCTCTCTCTCTCTTCTCTCTCTCTTCTCTCTCTCTCTCTCTCTCTCTCTCTCTCTCTCTCTCTCTCACACACACACACACACACACACACACACACACACACACACACACACACACACACACACACACACACACACACACACACACACACACACACACTATCTATCTGTCTGTCTGTCTGCCCATCTATCTCTATCTCTATCCCCCTCTCTCTAACGGTGCCTACTCACGTTTGCAATGAGATCCACGAAATTCACTGTTGGAACACTATGAATTTCCTTAGACATTTTGCAACGTATATCAATCAGTTATCTTACAAAAAGGAAAAAGAAAAACGTCTTACTAGTTAAATGTCTCGGAAAACTCAAGCCTCGTCTCAGTAATGATGTTAATGAAATAGGAATAAGATGGAAAGAAAATGAAAATAATCTTTTCACAACGGCGATAAGACAACGTGCTATGGAAGCTCTGGAGCCGTTCCTTTTGCAGGCAGAGGGTTTGTACCAGCTCAGGGGAATTCCGAAGCAATTCTCCCTCTCTCTCTCTTCTCTTCCCTTCCCTCTGTCTCTCTTTCTCGCCCTTCCTCCCGCTTCTCCCTCTCTCCTCCCGCCTCCTCCTCTCTCCTCCTCCTCTCTCTCCTCCTCCTCTCTTCTCCTCTCTCCTCCTCCTCCCCTCTCCCTCTCCCCTCTCCTCCTCCTCCTTCTCCCTCCCACTCCCTCCCACTCCCTCCCTCTCCCTCCTTTACCCTCCACTCACGGGTCTTTTCGTTCGCCGGGCCTGGGTCGGACCTGCGTGGTAGAACATGTATGTTTCATGTTCCATTTCGAGATTTCTTCCTACTTTTACTCCTACTCTTTTTTCTTTATCTCCTTCCCCTTCTTTCTGTTTACCTTTTCCTTCTTCTTTACTCTATCCTCCTCATCCCCCCTCCTCCTTCTCTTCTTCTTCCTCTTCCTCCTCCTTTTGTAATTTTTTATTTTTTATTCTCCTTTTCCGTCTCCTGATTGTTCTCCTTCTCCTTCCCCTTCTCTGTATCTTTCCCTTCCTCTTTTTTCTCTTTCATCTCCTCCTTCTTATTGATCTCTTCCTCCTTTTCCTTTTCCTACTCTTCCTTTTCCTTTTCAAACAATGAGCATGTCACTCCCTGTCGCTGGAGTCCATTCTTTGACCAGAATTCGTTGCAGTTTTGGTTGATCGGCTATTTTTTTTCCCCTCTTTCTTTCTTTCTTTCTTTCTCATTCTCGTCCATTTTCATTTTTTCCCGTTTTATCCTGTGCTCTGCGCCGCATATTTTCCCCATTTTCCTCGTTTCCTCTCGAAGGCGCTCGCTGCGTCGAAAGCCTTAATGCGATTTGCCTCCGTTCTCTCTCTCTTTAGGGGAAATATCTCTTTTTTCTCGTGTGCTCTTTTTCTTCTTTCTTAATTTTCTTGTTTTTTTTTGTTTTATTGTTTTTCTTGTTTTTCTTTCTTTCTGTTTGTCTGTGTACGTGCTCCTTACCTTCTCCTCCGTTCCTCCTTTCTATATCTTTCTCCACGCCCTATTCCTTTCTATTTCTCCCTCCCTTTCTTCCTCTTCTTGTTTCTCCCTCCTTCTTCCTCTTCCCGTTTCTCCCTCTTTCTCTTCCTCTTCCTTCCCGTTTCTCCCTCCTTCTTCCTCTTCCCGTTTCTCCCTCCTTCTTCCTCTTCCCGTTTCTCCCTCTTTCTCTTCCTCTTCCTCTTTTACCTCCCGCCCCTCTTTCTTGGGCCATTGCATTCCTCGTCCCATTATGCATTGCCCTTCTTCCGTGCAAGCATAATTAGTGCAAGTTGGAATGACATGCCATTAAGGAAAGTCACTCCGTGTTGCTAATTGAACCCGGGCCAATCTGACTTATTTGGGTTTTGGTATAAATTTGGTGTTTATGTGACTCCAGTGTGTTTTATTTCGTTATTTTTTCGATGTTTTTTGTGAATGGTTGTATGTTTTTGTTTTAATAGATTATTCGTCGCATGATTGTTCTTATCTTTCTTCTGTCTTTTTTTATCATGTAATTGATCTCCTTGGCAATGGGACGATATTATCCTCTCCTCTCCTATCCCCTTTTCTCCCCTCTCTCGTTTTCCCTTTTTCTATCCTACTCTTCTCTTATTTCTCTCTCTCTCTCTCTCTCTCTCTCTCTCTCTCTCTCTCTCTCTCTCTCTCTCTCTCTCTCTCTCTCTCTCTCTCTCTCTCTCTCTCTCTCTCTCTCTCTCTCTCTCTCTCTCTCTCTCTCTCTCTCTCTTCTCTCTCTCTCTCCCTCCCACTTCCCTCATTCTCTCTTTCCTTCTTTTCTCTCTCTCTTACCCCCTTTCTCTCTTTCTTTCCCTCTTTTCCCCTCTCTCCGCCCTCGTCTCTCTCCCTCTCCCCCGGCGTCCCTCCGGCCCGTTCTGCATCGCCCATCAACGTCAAGTCTCCGTCACCAGCAACTTCTCTGACGCTGATGAGGGGAAAGGGGGAGGGAGGAGAGGGAAGAGGAGGGTGAGGAGAGGGGAAGATGAGAGGAGGAGGAGAGGGAAAGATGGGGAGGAGGAGGGGTGGAAGGGGAAAGATGGAGAGGAGAAGGAGACGGAAAAGGGATAAAAATGAGGAAAAAGGAGGAAAAGGAGAAAATGGAGAAAAAGAAGGAAATGGAGGTGGAGGAGAAAGGGGAGAGGTAGGGGAAAGGGGGAAGAGGGGAAGAGCAGGGTGAATGTCTGGCGAGGATTAGAGGGGAAGAGCGGTTGTATCTTTTTTTTCTTTTTTTTTTTTTTTTTAGAAAGAGTTTTTTTTTTTATCTCTCTTTTTCTTAGAAAGAGTGAGGGCAATACATGAGAGTTGGGAAAGGAGAGAAGAAAAGAAGAAAGAAGAGGAGAAGAGAGGAAGATCGAGAGAAAAAGGGGAAAAGGAAGAAAAAAGAGAGAAAGACTGAGAGGCTGGGGGAAGGGAGAAGAAGAAAGAAGGAAACAGAGAGAAAAAGAGAGGAAGAGAGTTAGAAAGAAAATTAGAGAAAGGGAGGGTTCAGAAGAGTGAAAGAGAAGATTAAAAAAAACACACACACACAAAAAAAAACAGAAAGACTAGGAAGAAAGGAGAAGCTAAAAGATAGAAGGAAGGAAGGATGAAGGGAGAGGAATGGAGGGCGGGAGGAGGACCAAGGCGAGATTAAGACAAAGTTTGTAGAAAATGTCTTGGTGTGACCATGACACCAGGATGTGGGCCGGGGAGGGGGGGGGGGCTAGGAGGGTCGTGGGGGTAGAGGGGAGGTGGGGAGGGGGAGGACTCCACAGCGCGGGGGAGAGATAAGGCGAAAATAGAGTGATGTATATGTGGGTGATATTATTCATGTGTTGTCGGGATGCCTAAAAAGAGGGCGTCGGGGGGGGGGGGGGGGGGGGGAGATGGTTGTTGACGCGCCGGATTCTTTCAGATGAACTTTATCGCGCCCGATGACCTGGCTCGGGGGAGGGAGGGAAAGGCGAAGGGAAATGGGAAATGAGAAGGGGAGGAGGAAGGGAAAAGAAAGGGGAGGGAGAGGGAAAGGAAAGGGGAAGGAGGAGGAGGAAAGGAAAGGGAGAGGGAAAGGGAAGGAGAAAGGGAGGGGACAGGAGGGGCAAAGGGAAGGGAGGGGTAGGGAGAGAGAAGGGAAAAAGGGGAAGGAGGGGAAAGGGAAGGGAAGGAATGGGTGAAAGGAAATAGGAGGATATGAGGATAGAAAGGGGAGGAGGACGGGAAAAGAAACGTACAGAGAAGAGGAGAGAAATGGAGATAGAAAAGAGAAAGAAAAAGAGAGAGGATAGAAGAAGATAGGGGGAGGGCAGAAGACGTGTGCATCCCACGCCATGGGAATTAGAATTCTGTTTTTATCAGGTTGAATCGAGACGGGTTGGGGGGTTGGGGGGTGGGGGGGGGTATGTCTATCGCAGGATGGAGCTAGGTCGAGCACGCTGGTAGGTCGTTGATTAATTTAATTGTATGGGAAATAAGAAAGGGAAATTGAAAAGACACCGACAAAAGGAAGAGAAATATACCCGGGGAACGATAGCAAGAAATAGAGAGGGAAAAAGTAGCGTCTCTTGATTTAAAAAAGAGAAAAATGTCTCGTCTAATTATTAATGGAAAGAATCCAAGATTGAAATCAGATCTCAGGCGCAGAAGAAGAAAAATAATTTTTATTTACATAATCGAAAATGACTCCTTGGAAGCCGGTCTGGTCGTGCTGGCAGATGACGTAATGGTCGCCCCCCCCCCCCCCCCTGACACCCCTTACCCCTTAACCCCATAAACTCTTTCCCCCTTCTGCAACGCCCCTCTTTGCCTCCGGACCCCAACTCTGCTTTTACGTCTGCCCCTTTCTCCTCCTTTAACACCCCCGCCTCAAACGCCCCTCATGTCAACCCCCACCCCTTGGCACTCTCACCAACCTCCCTCACCCCTTCGCTCCTTTTAGCATCCTCCCCCAATTTCCCCCCCCCCAACGCCAACGTCTTCCCCAACCCCAGCGCCTTCCCCAACCCCAACCTTCCCTCCCCAACCCCAACCCTTCTCCTCCTCCCAACCCTTCTCCTCCTCCTCTTCTCCACCCCCCGTCCTCTTCCTCCCCACCCTTCCTCGCCCTCCCCACCCTGACCCCACTTAGCCCCCCTCCGGCCGTGTTTGTTTCTAATTAAGTCGTGGAAATGCTCAGCTCGAGAGGCAGATCGCCGCCGAGGCTTGTCCTCTGCCCGCGGCCATTTTTGTTTACTTCGTCTGTGTTTTTTTCCTTTTATTTCTTTTTCTTTTTTTCGACGTATTCGCAAAAGGGGTAAGTAAGATTTACAGGCAAAGGGTTGTTTTGGGTTTCTGCCTCAGGGAAGGGAGTAGAGGAGAGGGAGAGAGAGAGAGGGGGAGAAGAGAGGAGAGGAGAGGGAGGGAGAGAGAGGGGAGAGGGGAGAGGAGAGAAGGGAGACAGAGAAAGGAGAGGGGGGAGACGAGAGGGAGAGGGATAGAGATAGAGATAGAGATAGAGTGATGGAGAGATAGAGAGGGTGATAGTGATATATATATATAGAGAGAGAGAGTTTAGGGACGAGAAAGGGAACAGAAAGATAAGCAGAAGAAAACATGAAAAAAGATAAAGAGAAAACGAAAAAATGGAACAGGGAAATAGGGAAGAACAGGGAAATAGATTTAGGAATAAGCGAGACACATTATAGCAATATTTATTGGCACAGAAACTTATAATGAACCGTTTGATTTTTGAAGAAGTGATTGATGCGAGTGTCTCGTATCAATAATGAGGACTTGTATATCAAAGGCCGCACTTCTGAGCATTTGCACAGGAAATTTAATAGGGTTTCGCTACTTAAAGATGTGAATCGTGCTGTACTGATGAAAATATTGCTTAAATGCTTTTGATTTTTTAATATGCCTTTTTTCTCATTCTGTCTCTGTAACTCTTCTATCTCTCTCTCTCTCCTCTCTCTCTCTCTCTCTCCTCTCTCTCTCTCTCTCTCTCTCTCTCTCTCTCTCTCTCTCTCTCTCTCTCTCTCTTCTCTCTCTCTCTCTCTCTCCCTCTTTCTCCCCCTTTCTCTCTGTGTGCGCGCGCGTGGCTGTGTGTGCGTGAGCGTATGAGAGCGAGCGCGTCTAAAAGCACTCGCCCGGCCGCCCCCTTTGACGCCCCGCTCCGTCAGGCACGAGCAGATGGCCCGCCTCGCGTTTCGAAGGGCGGGAGGCGGAGAGGAGTAATTAGCGCGAATTATGCCGCGAGAGGAAGGTCCTTGGGCGACAGGAGGCGGCGTCGCGAGCAGCGAAGGCGCGGGGTGACGGAGGGACTCGGGGAAAGATTTGCAGATTGTGACGATGCTGATGTTGAGTCAGTTTTTTTTTCGTTTCGTTTTTCTTTTTGTGTGTGGCGCTTGGAAAACATTTTTTATACTGCTTGTTTCTGTCTGCTATGAAGAAATGTTTTTACACATATTCATAAAGCATTATATTAATCCCATTTTTGCCTAAAATTGCGCGTGTGAATTTTGCTAAATTCTGCACTCTTGTTAATTAACCATCATGTTAACCTTTTTATAGAATACCACGAGTGTGAATCTTGCAAATTTATGGACATTTTCCTGGCTTTCACAGTTATGTTTGGGAGTCAAGTCAGTCGATTTCTTCTTCGGAGAATCATGTTACTTGTCACACTGAGCGGGTCCTCTGAGTCTCCGTTGAAAGGTCAGCGGATGCAAGGTCCGTGTGCAGGCAGTCCTTCAGCGATGGTCGTCCAGCGCTGTGGACTCGACCTCGCCTTTCTCGGACCTTTTCGGAGGATAGGAAAGAGCTCGATCCCTTTTTTTTCTTTCTTTTGTTCCCTGGTTTTGTGTTTTTTGTTTTCTGTTCATGATTTTTTCTGGTCTCTTGTTCTACTGTTTTCTTTCTTTTGATATTCGCTTTTGTTTTTTATATTTTTTGTTCTGTTTCTGTATTTTCCCTGTTTTCTGTTTTTTTTCACCTTTCTATTATTCTTTTTTATTTGCTCTATACTCTTGTTCTCTATTTGTTATCTTACTTTTCCCTGTTTACTGTTTGTATTTTCACCTTTCTCTATTTTTTTATTTGTTCCATACTCTTGTTCTCTCTTTCTTATCTTGTTTATTTGGTTCCGTGTTTCGTCTCGGCATTTTTCGTTTTATTTCTTGGTTCTTTTGTTTTTCTTTTCCTCCTCCTGTCTCTTTCGTCTTTTCTTCTCTATACTTTGGCCCTTTTTTTACCGCTTTTATCCCTTCTTTCATCCTTTCATATTCCTCTTTCGTTTTCCCTCTCATCCCCTATTCTTCATCTTTCCTTCCTTTTTCTAACTCTCTAGTTCCATCCTCATCCCTTCTTTCTTATATCACTTTCCTCTATTTACTCTATCCTTCCTTCTTTCCTCGCGCTTCTCTTTCCTCCCCCATTTGATCTCTCCTTCGCTTTTCACCCTTCTTCTCTCCTCCTTCTGTTATTCCTTCCTTCTCTCCTCCTTCTATTATTCCTTCCTTCTCTTCCCATTCCTTTTCTCAGGAGCGACGGCAGGCGAGGCTGAAGTCCCGGATGAGTCGGTCTGTCGCCGCCCGTCGGAGGTCGTGGCGGTCGCGACCCCACGACTCGTCCTGGGTCTCCGCCTCGGCGCTGGTGGGCGGGGAGGGGTGGGGCGGGGAGGGCGGAAGGGAGGGGCTGGTAGGGGAAGGGGAGGGGTAGTAGGGGAAGGGAGGGGGTAGGGGTCAGGAATGGAGGGGTGCGTTGCGATGAACAAGCGTGCGAGAAATGGAGTTTTGAGTAATGTGTAAGGGATGTGTGTACAACGTGGGGCCATAAGGGTCTGATTTGCGGAGTGATGTATATAGTGAGTCGTGAATTTGATATGTAAATTTGCTCGAGTGCTGTAAATAATAGAAAACTTAATCTCTCTCGCACTCTCTCTCGCAGAGATGTAGATTCATACCATGCACAAAGACGCACGCTCAAGCACGCACATGCAACACACACACGAACACAACACAGACACACACACACACACACACACACACACACACACACACACACACACACACACACACACACACACACACACACACACACACACACACACTCACTCACTCATTCATTCACTTACACACTCACACTCATACTCACTCCTCCATACACACACCCACACACACGCAAAACTCATTTCTTTGAAAGCTCCTGGAATTGAAAATGGAAAATGGAAAATGAATAGGAAACGGGCCGTGAAAGGCGCCTCCTTAACTGCTCCTCACTCGAGGTAAAACAGAGAGCGAGGGAAAGGGACTTCACACTTCAAGAGTGAACTTCAAGAGTGAACTTTCAAGAGGAACTTCAACTTCAAGAGTGGAAACTTCAAGAGTGAACTTCAAGAGGAACTTCAAAGGGGAGGGGCGGAGCTTGAACGGCGCCCTCGGAGGCGTGTATGGCCGATGCTTCGGGAAGGTTCACCTGGAAGGGCTAGGAAAGGGATGGGCTAGGATGGGATGGAAGTCTATTTAGATTATTTTAGTCCCGGATGGCATTGCGATGTTGTTTTTTCAGCTTTTGAAATTACGTTTTGTATTGTTTATTTAAACAATTTTTTTTTCTCTCTCTCTCTTTCTTTCTTTTCTTTTCTTTCTTTCTTTCTTTCTTTTCTTTCTTTCTTTCTTTCTTTCTTTCTTTCTTTCTTTCTTTCTTTCTTTCTTTCTTTCTTTCTTTCTTTCTTTCTCTTTCTTTCTTTCTTTCTTCTCTCTCTCTCCTCTCTCTCTCTCTCTCTCTCTCTCTCTCTCTCTCTCTCTCTCTCTCCCCTTTCCCTTTCTCCCTCTCTCTCCCTCCTCCTCTCGTTTTTATCGTCGGCCGCCCACACCCAAAGCGGCTCACGGAACTAAGAGATTTCCTCCGGTTAGTTTCACCGAGGAAGCCGAGTCGACTGCTCGCCGGGCGTGAACGCAGACGTAATTTTGATTTTAGCGGATTTGCGCTCGATTCGGAGCTGCGGAAACCCTTCGCTGCGGATAGAGAGAGGATACGGAATTAAGGGGAATGTGCTTTAGGAAGAGTAGAAAAAGAGGATAAGGAGAGATACAAATAAGGGAAAGTTAGGGTAATTGAAGAGGAAACATCATGGGTAGAAGAGAAAAATGGGGAATATATTTAGCGATTTTGCGCTCGATTCAGAGCGGTGGGAACCCTTTGCTGCACAAAGATTGGACACGAGAGAGACAAGGACGCGATTTAGGAAGAGAGAAAATTGAGGAGGATGCTTAAGTTTAAGCGAGTGATGTTAGGACAGAAAAGGGGAATAGGGAAAGGGAGACGCGAATGGTGTTAGGACAGAAAGGAGAAAGGAAGAGTGAAACACGTACGTAAGAAATATTGGCGCTGTTTGACAGAAATTACAAATTACAAACGGAAGGAAGAGGGTTAGGAAGTAAAGCAAGGCATGTACTGAAATGATAAATAACAACAAGGGAAGGAAGTGTGTGTGTGTGTTTTATGTATGTTTGCATATGTGCATATCACATTCACTAATTGCCGCACCGCTACTGGCATCCCCATAATCTTCAATTACTCATCACTTTCGAATCTTCTGGCGAAAAGAATAGAGAGAATAGACAAAAAATGAACAAGAGAAAGAAAGAAAGAAAGAAATGAAAAGAAAAAGACGAAACAAAGAGAGAAAGAACCCCCCCCCCCAAAAAAAAAAAGAGAAAGAAAAAGAAAGAAAGAAAGCAAGAACGAGAGATAAAAGAGAAACGAAGGGACGCGGATGCAGCCCCTGAGTCACGGCCTTTCCCGCCAAAATCGCATTACCCGCATCTTTGTTTGTGTTGGTAATGGGCGGCGATAATTCACAGCCGGTGCCTCGGGCGGGCGGCGACTCGTGAACCGCGGCCTCTGTGCCAAGGACGGGGCAAGGACGGCCGGTCACGGGGTCCCGGGCCCTCCTGCGCGCCTCCGCCTCCTCCTTAAGCCTTACCCTTCGCCTTGTCCTTGTTTCGCTTCTTTGGCTTCTTTCATGGCGTTGCGGCTTCTTAGTATTGTTTTTTTTTCTTTTGCTTTTCTTTTCTCACTCTTTTTCTTCTTATTTCTCCGTCTCTAGTTCTTGCTGTTTTCTCACTTTCTACTCTACCATAACCACCACCACCTCCGCTTCCCCCTCCTCCTCCTCATCTTTCTCCACCTCCTCCTCCTCCTCTTCCTCTTTTTCTGCATATTCCTTCCATTCTTCTTGTCATCCATTTCCTTTATCCCCATTTTCTTCCTCTTCCCTCCCTCCTCCTAACCCCCCTCTTCCTCCTAGCACTTACTTGAGTAAACGAAGCTGATGGTTCATCTCGACCGGAAGCTGAAGGATGCGAGGAATGTGAGAGGTCGTTGTGACTGAGTGGTCGTTCTTGAGGAGTAGTCGTTGTGGTGGAATGGTCGCTTTAGCGGAGTGGTCGTTGTGGTGGAGTCGCCGCCTCCTCGCTACGAAGACCAGCAACGGATTTCGGAAGCGAGAGGGTAGGGGAGTGGATACAAGGAGGAGGGGGGAGTGGAGAGGGGGGGGGTCTGTGTGCCAGGTTCGCCTTATCGGGGTTACGGCTTGTTGCATTCCGCGCTGCTCTGGGTGAGAGGCTGTTAGTCAGGGGACGCGAATAACAAGTCTGGCTCAGTACATGACGAGTTCACTTTCGGGTCTGGTTAATTGGCTCATCCCCCCCCCTCCCCCCCTCTCCTCCTCTACTCTACCTCTCCTTTCCCCTCTTTCCCTCTCTACTACACTCTTTCTCCACTCTTCATTTTCTTTGCCCTTTTCCTCCCTCTCACTCCCTCTCACTCCTACTACTTCCTCTCTCCTCTACTTTCCCCGATTTCCCCCACCTTATAACTCCCGCGCCCACCTACCACTCCCCCACCATCTTCCCCTTCACCTAATTTAGATACATGTTAATGGCTTCCCCACTCTATAACACCGGGAAGTTATTCAACACGTGTATCTTGAATTATCCCCCCCCTCCCCCACTCCCCCCACCCCCCTTTGTCATTAATATCGGCGTTTCAACCGCGTTCGTTTTGGATTTTGTCGCAACGCAGTTATTTTTCTGATCATTAGCTTGTTTTGGTTTATTTTATGTTTTATTGATGTGGTTATTTTATTTTACTTATGTGTGTTTGAACTGTTTGTTTATTTATGATTTGCTTTTTTATTCATTTATCTATGATTTACCTATTGATTGATTAGCTTATTTATATTTTATCTATCTATTAATTGCTAATTTTCCTACTCGTTTATTCGTTTATCATTTACCTATTTGAATATTCATTTATCGTTTGCCTATCTATTTATCATTTACTTGTTTACTTGCATATTTGCTAGGATTTTTAGCGTCCAGACCTCACGAAAACGAGAGCGGGATCGAGTCTGTCTGGCGGATGCCTCGGTCGTGGGCCATGTTGCGCAAACGGCTCGAATTGTGGCCAAATGGGCGGGCCGCTTTCTCCCCCGCCTAGACGCCGAGGACACGAACAGACAAACAAACAAACGAGGCTTTGTTTTGTCCTTGCGGTGACAGGAGAGCGAGTGGAGTGGAGAGGGAAGGCCGGTTGGACGTAGGTTATAAAAGTGTTGTGTGGAGGGAGGGAGAGAGAGAAAGAGAGAGAGAGACGGGCAAACAGACAGACAGGCAGACACAGACACAACAGAGACAAAAAAAGAGAGAGAGAAAGAGGGGGACTTGACGGGGCTCGCATGCGTCGCGAGGAGATTATCATGTTGACAGGACAACCGCCATTGACATTAGGATCTTCGAGAAGGCGAATCTGGCTCGCATGAAGGAACAGCTTCATAAACCGAATTAGTTGCAAGAAGTCACGGACTGGTGAGCTTGGCTGATGTGAATATACATGAGGGGAGGGAGGAGAGAGAGAGAGAGAGAGAGAGAGGAGAGAGAGAGAGAGAGAGAGAGAGAGAGAGGAGAGAGACAGACAGACAGAGGACAGAGAGAGAGGGAGAGAGGGGAGAGAGGAGAAGAAGGAGAAGGAAGAGAGAGAGAGAGAGAAGGTGAAGGAAGAGAGAGAGAGAAGAGAGGGGGGGGAGAAGGAAGAGAGAGAGAGAGGGGAGAGGGAGAAGAAGGAGAAGGAAGAGAGAGAGGGGGGGGAGAGGGAGAAGAAGGAGAAGGAAGAGAGAGAGAGAGAGAGAGAGAGTCTGCCTGTCTGTTTGTCTATGTGGGTGCGTGTCCATGAGTATTTTTCATCCCTTACCTAATAAGCATGTCACGCCGACAGCGTCCCTTTTGTTTTGCTTGTACACAACAGCCTTGCTCCAGCGGGGGCGGAGTCGCAGCGTCACGAAAGCCCGTTGACATGTGATCCGTTATGTTTGTAAGGCCTGTAATTGGCGCCGCTCCTCGCCCATCAGCGGAGACGGCCTCGCGGTGCTCCCACAGCGTCATGGGAACCGGTCTACGGCGTTTGGTTGTCGCCCAAGCTCTTTCTTGTCCGTCTCCCTTTTTGCCTGGTGGAATGAAACCCGACTTGCCGCCCCGTCGCATCTCGGCTGCAGATAAGAGCGTTTAGCGTCGCTTTTTCACGGGCGTAAGAGCCTCGTTACGGCTGCTTAACTACCATGCCTGCAGCTGCGGGCGTCATCAGGCGGGCTGTATTACCAAGGCATGAGATGGAAGGTCAGTCTGGCGCCGCGACGCCCGAGCCTGAAACTCTGGGAAATGCGGCGTTACTTGTGTTTTTTTAAAAGGGCGAATTAGTCGCCGGGCAAAGAGAGGGGGAGGAGAGAGGAGAGCACAGCCCGCCATTGCCGGAGACTCACGTAACTGCCTGTTTGGGCTGGGGCTGGCGTGCACGCGCTTATCTAGGCCCTTCCATTAAGCAATCAAAGAGAGATGGATTGTAATGAACACCGATTCTTTTTCGAAATCAGACCTCGACGCTAAATAAATAAGAGCAGCGGCCTGCGCAACTCGACCCGAAGAGAAACACGTGTTTTCGCTCCGACTGTTTACCCGACGTGACAGTCGCGAGGTGAAGCGAGGGGCGCTCATCGCCGTCGAGTGAAAGTCGTCTTAAAGAAGGTTTCGGTGTCGCGGGTGAGGCGTATTTGCCGAAGACAGATCTACCGCGGCGATGGGGGTTGCGCGCCCGCTTCGATCACGCGCGGTTAAGGATTGCTTTTGGCTTTCTTCTCCCTGGCGGCGTTTCGCGAAGACGGCGGCTGCGGGCGCGAGATCACGGGGAAGCCGAGAACAAGGGGCCGGCAGGGAAAAGGTGTGTGAATGGCGTGCTCTTGTTAAGCGTTTTCAAAGATGTTTCCGTGTTCATGCTGTAGATCCTAAGTGCGCCAAATACGATCGTTGCTATGTAGAATTGAAGGAAGCATTTAATTCATTAAAAGAAAAAAAAAATCCTGCCTTGCTGGGATTAGTAGTTTCTGGTTTCTGTAAAAGATTTTCTATTTTCTCCCTGTTATTGGACTTGGCAGTGAACGAGTATCTCACGGGGAAATGACGATTCATAGACCGGTAGAGAGAGAGAGAGACAGACAGACGGACAGACAGACAGACAAAGAAACAGATATAGACATATAGACAGGCAGGTATGGAAGCAGTCAGACGGGCAAACGAACAAAACCAAAACCAGAGAAAACCAGTTAAAACGAGAGACTAAAGAATAGACCATGAGGAAGAGAATGGGAGCCAGAGAGAGAGAGAGAGAGAGAGAGAGAGAGAGAGAGAGATGTTGTAGTTCGCCAGGCACCGAGAGTGAAAGTTGAGAGAGGAGAGGAGGAGGAGGAGAAAAAAAGGCAGAGCGCGATGCCAGAGGGGCGAGAACCTGCACGAGGCGAGCAGGCCAGAGAGAGAGTTAGTGCGGACGTGAGTTGTAGTTTGTGAAAGTTGAGAGAGTTAACGCCAGTTGCACGAGGCGAGCATTTAGATGTGTGGGTTAAGGATTTATGTGGATGTATGTGTGTATGAGAGAGAGAGAGAGAGAGAAGGAGAAGGAAAAAGGAGAGGAAAACGAATGAAGAGAGAGACAGGGAGAGAAACGAAGGAAAAATACAATAAAATCCACTGAACCGAACATCTGAAATACTTACAGAAGAGAAACATCAAAGCTTCGAGCCTGATTTTTTTATGATGAAAGTAAAAAAAAAAATCAAGCCAAAAAATACCCAGACCAATCATGATTAGACGCAGTTGTAATTACTGAAAACTGATGCCGGATGGCAATTAATGTTGATTGGGAAGAGCAACAAGCGAGCGAAGATAAACATATGATTACAGATGATCATTAAAAAATGTTATCGCTCTCATGATAACCATCAAAGGAAAAGGAAATGTATAAGACCGCCTAAAAATGAAAAAGGAAAGAAAATATATACAATAAAATGTGAAAAAGAAATGTATAACGCTACCATAAAGGGAAAAGGAATTGTATAACAAACCCCAAAAGGGAAGAGCAAATGCAGAACATCCAAAAAGGAAAACAATGTATAACAACTTCCAAAAAAGGAAAAGGAGTTACAGAGCACCGACAGAAAAGTGAAACAGAACTGAATAACAACGTTAGAAAAGGAAAAGGATACGTATAACAAACCTAGAAGATAAAAATGCGAAATTATCCTCAAAGAAAGCGAAGCGGTGGGCTCGGGAAGAAAAAGAAAGTTCAGAGAGAGAGAGAGAGAGAGAGAGAAGGTGAAGAAGAAAAAAAAAGTTGTTGGCTAGCCTTCTTTACTAGATTTGGTCAACGAAGGATGGATTGCCTGAGGGTAAGGGGGGGAGAATGCAAAGCGGGCGGGGGGGGGGGGGAGGCAGGTGGGTGATGGGGAGGGAAAGGGAGGCAGATGGGGGTGGGGGTGGGGAGGGAAAGGAAGATGGGGGTGGGGGAAAGGGAGGCAGCAAGGGAGGCAAATACAGGGTGAGGAAGGAAAGGGCAGAAGGGGGCAAATGGGAGGTGGGGAGGCAAGGGAGGCAGACGAGGGAGGAGAGGGCTGGCAGGAGAAAAGAGAAGCAAGCAGACAGGGTGCAGCTAGAGCAAGGGAGGCAGATGGGGGGGTAGGGAGGGCAAGGAAGCTGGGGCAGCAGCGGGCCAGGGCGCGTGAGAGGAGGGCGGGGAGAGGCGAGGAGAGCAAGGGAGGCGTGCAGAGAGGGGACAGGGAGAGCAGGAGAGGTAAATAGGGGGGGGGGGGGGGGGAGTGGCAGGAATGCAAGCAAGGAGCGGAGGAGAAATTTGGTGGGCGTGCCAGGGAGGACGAGGCGGGAGGGCGAGGATAGCAAGGGAGGTTGGAGAGGGGCAAGAAGAGCGAGGGAGTCTTGCAAAGAAGGGGAAGGGAGGGTAAGGGAGCAAGCTGTGGATGCAGGAAAGACAAAGGAAGCTAGGCGTCGTAGGAGAGCAAATGAGGGAGGATCAGGGAGGAGAGCTAGCAGGGGAAGCGAGTCAGTCAGGGAGAAAAGGAGGGAGAGTAAGCAAGGTAGGTGAGGGTTAAAGTGTACAACAAAATCTCGATGAAGAGAGAGTAAAAGAGGGAGATGAGCAATGAAAGCTGTTTGAGGGGATTGCAGGGAGAGCAAGTCAGAGAGAGCAAGCCAGGGAGCGCAAGCCAGAGTAAGCCCGCGAGACGAGCCACGGCAGGAGGGTAGGAAGGGCCACGCAAGATCCAACTCCAGAAGAGCGGCCACATTGTCTCTCTCCGCCGCGGCGAGAGTGAAAGTTTCCTCTCGTGCATCGGGCGCTGGGTACTGCTCTCACTGCCCGTGCTCCTCCGCGATCTCCATAACGACCCATGCCCGGGTACTAATCTCGGTTCACGCCATTGGAAAGTTTTAACAGATTTTCTTGTAGCATTTATGGTTCACTGCTGCACACTCTTACGGGATTTTGTAGGATAAATGTTATTTGGTTTATGGCTTGACTGCAGTGCTATTTTCTTTTGATTTTAGCTCTGACGGCATGTCTGAATTTAGCTCATCTGGCCTTGTTATCAATATTGGTTATGTGAATACGAGGCTTTCTTGGAGAAAATACTGTATCTACAAATAGACGTTTGTTTACTTACGAGTTCATCCATTAGCTCCCAGCCTCACAGTCCACACAGACCACACAGAGGAGTCCCAGAGCAGACCCGCTGCTGCAGACACATTTCATATGCTTTACGCTGTAAGTCAAGACCGTTAACGAATGTATATTTACAAACTTTCGAGTAGAATTTGTGCGAGGCCGGCTGTCGGGGCATGAAGGTCACCTCCTGGCGGCATAGCGAAGGGGGGAGGGGGGGGGAGTGGAAAGGGACGGGAGAGAGGGGGGGGAGGAGGGGGGGAAGAAGGGAGGGAGGAGAGTGAGAAGAGGAAGATGAGAGGGGAAAGAGGGGAAGGAGGGGGGAGAGGGGAGGGAGGGGAGAAGGGGGAGAGGGGACGAGAGAGAGGAGTGAAGGGAGTGGAGAAGATAGGAAAGAGGGGGAAGGGAAGGGAGGCCAGTTAGATGGCTGCTCCTAGTCAGTCTATTGTCATCTTCGTCTGTCCAGTATTGGGGGGAGGGGGAGGGGTGACGTGGCGTGGACTGTTACCGGCGCAACAAAAGGCAGGCGGCTCTCTCTACGGGCGTGGGCGTGGGCGGCGGGGCTGATTCCACTGTTCTGGCCGTGATGCCGTGAAAGCTTTGCGTGCTCTTTATTCGAGTGTAATTGCGCCAGGCTGGCTGCGAGAGGCGAGCTTGGCCCTTTGTGCTGCTTACTGCGACGCCTGTGATGACCACGTGTCAGGTGTCCGACGCTGGCGCTGCTCTCTGGCTTGATTTATAATGGTGTCATTATCGAGGACACCGCGCAAGAGGGATGCTCGAGCAAGGGAGTGATTGCGGAGTGTCTTGTCGTACACGAGGGCGAAGAGGGGCCTATCAGTCGTCTGATAAAGTTCATTGGGACATTTGTAAGGGAGAGGGAGGAGGGAGAGGAGAAGAGGAGGAGAGGGAGAATGAGAGGGAGAATGAGAGAGAGAGAGAGAGAGGAACGGACAGAGGCAGACAGTGGAGACAAGAGAAGAGAGAATAGAATAGAGAGGAGAGGGAAGAGAGACCAACACGATAGCTCCTGAAGCGGGCACAAAAACACGAGGTTAGACGGCCCGGGGGAGAGCTACGATGTCCAGACGCGAGCGAGGCCTTCGCGGGCAGTCGTGTTGCAACGTCTGTTGTAGTTTCAAGAGAAGGTACTTTGTTTGCCCGATATCCAGGCGCTGGCCGTGAGCGCGGCGTTGTTACACGGCCTAGTAGCCAGCGGAGCACGAGCTCAACGCGCAGAAAAGGCGTTCGATGATCGTTCAGTTGAGGTGCTCGTTGGTTTGTGCTCCGGCGGTTTCCTTTTCCTGAGACGCTCGCGTCGGATTCGGGAGGGTTTGTAGGAAAGACGGAGTGAGTGATGAAGAGGAAGGAGAATGTAGATGCGAAGGAAGGGAACTGTAGGGCGCGATAAAGGAGTATCAGGCAGGGACAGAGGCAAGCAGATAGAATGAGTGAATGAAATAGATAAGGAGAGAGAGAGAGAGGCGTAGAAGTGAGAGAGAAGAGACAGAGGGGAAGGGAAAGAGAGAGAGACAGAGGGAAAGGGAGAGAGAGAGAGAGAGAGAGACAGAGACAGACAGACAGAGAAAAGAGAAAGAGAGAACCCTGAGCGTGCGCGGGTTTGCGAGGGGCGAGAGTGAAAGTAAATCCCCGAGCACCCTAGCCTTGGCGCGTGGGGTGGGGTGGGGGCGGGCTGCGGAAAGGGAGAGGACCGGGAGGGGAGGGGGAGGCAGGTAGGCAGGCAGGGAGAAAACATTCCAACAGGAAGCTCCCATAATGTCGCCATGCTTGGGATATTGATAGACTATTGATCCCGGAGCTTGGTGAGTTTGCTCTTCGCCTCCTCGTGCCGCCCCTGGGAGATGCCCCTCGCTCCTCAGGTGGCGACGGAATCAGGTGTCGGGCGGTCCAGGTGGCGAGAGGGAGGACGGGCGAGTCAGCTGTTTAGAGGCCGCCCAACCGCCCGCCGCCGCCCAGACCGGCGATACTAATGTCTCGGTTAGCACGAGGGAGTTGCCCGAGGTCCGTCCGGCGCCGCGAGTCCCCCTTAGACGACGGAATCGCCTTTAACATGGATGAGAACGTCGTCCAAAACCATCAGTGACGCGTATTTTGATGAGCCGCTTTCTCCTTCGGTTCATGTTAAATAGAGGATTATTATACCGCATGTTTATTGCCCCGTCTCGTTGACGAGTTGGAGACAGAGCCACGATGGGTTCGATCGCACCCCGAGGGCAGTCTTCGCGACACTTCCTTCGCGACGTCTTGGCTTCAGGAGGAGGAGGAGGAGGAGGAGGCCCATGACCCTATAAGTGGGGGAGGATGTCCTTGATGTGTGACCGGACGTGATGGGGGCTCTGGGTCGGTGGGGAGGGCGGGGATGGGGGTAGTAGGAGGGGGGGTAAGTATGCTCGAGGCGACGTGATGGTGTTTGTCTTGACTTCAGGTTTTATGGTCATTTCGTGTAGGTTGAGGAGGACGATGAACTGAAATACTATAAACGCTGTTCTTAAATTTAGCTTAAGTGTAGGGCTTTCTTTTTCGCTCTGTTCCATCACTTGGACATGACCTAAGAGAAAATGATAGGCATCTCCTACTTGAGTGGCGTCACCTAGATGGCCCCCAGAGCGTCACAGCCTAATGGGGAACTCGAGGAAAGTTGACCGCTCCTTGTAAGACGTTTCGAGAGACGAAGCCCAACTGTGACTGTTGCGAGCACTCGGTAGTCACACGAGACAAGGCTATTAGTGTCTCCGCCGTTAACGACTTTAATAGCGTTTGTAATTGGCCGTAAATGCGTTGTTAGTCCTAATAGTAAGACGTGGAAAAAGGCGGAGTTAGTGGCAGCCAGGACGTATTTTGGGCAAGGCGATAGCGGTGACAGAAATATGAGCCGGACCGACCGCAGCGCCGCGAGACAATTACGAGGAGATTCGCGCCCTCGGAGCTCGTAATGGAAGCTGTAAAGAGCGCGATAAGAGGTGACGAAAAAGCGACGACACGAGTGGCCACAAGTAGCGGCGCTGATGGCGGGCGAGGCGCAGTGCCAGTGGTAATGGCATCAATGACATCTGCAAGGGCCACGCTGGGGTTATCTCTTGGCATCGCGCAATTTAGGAATGTTAATTGCTCTGCCAGGGTACTGTTGGGTTAGTGCCCGGGATGGGATAGCGTGTTATTGCCTGTGGTAGAGGCTTGGACGGGTCACTGTAGCCAACTAAGGGAGTTTGATGAGCCAGTGTAGCCAGTTTAGGGCGTTGGATCACCTCTCCTGCATAGCTGCCATTCCGTTTCTCGGTTAACGGCCAGGGGAGGATTTATAGAAGAGAGGAAAGAGAAAGAGAAAACAGAAGGAATGAGCGACAAGGAGGAATGCAAGAGAAAGCGCCGGACTGAGCATGGAGACAAGGAAGAAGGAAAGAGATAAGACATAAATTTTCAAATAAGATTTTTTCAGCTTGGTTTGTATTGGCCAAATCATATTCTCCGGCACGCCTCAGGTTGTTTACGAGTAAACTGTGTCAAGGACTATCCTCGGCGTTTTTTTTCCTTTTCTTTTTCTGAAATTTGCCTCGTTTGCCTTGTCATATATCCAGAAAAGGCACTGAATCGGTCGAGCATCCTCGCCTGTATAAAAGAGACGGAATCCGATCTTGAAGATAGCCTTAAGGACTAGACGAGACTGGTGTGAGTAGCCCGCCCATCCTGAGCAGCGCCTCCGTCGTGTTCAAGAAGACATGCCCCTCGGCCGTGGTCTCCGCTGGTGCGTGACGTGTTGTGACGTGACGTGGCGTGTCGCGTCGGCCTCGAACTCGAGACGGCGACGAGAGAGGCGCGACGAGGGCGACGAATGCGTTGCGTCCTTGAAGATTCACTTCGCTAAGCCTTGAGCTCCCGGCGAGTGCGCGTCCCGTCACGCGCACATGGCGGTACGTTCATTTATGGGAAAAAGGAAAAAGTGTGTTTAGAATACGTGGCCGAAGATTAAGCCGCTTCCCGCCAGTGGCTATATGGGATATTGATGGGGGGGGGGGGGTAGGAGCTTCCGTTTAAGCGGTGGGGAACTTGGACAGGGGGGAGGGGGTCCTTCCTGTCATGTAAGTGTTGCACAAATTTACCTCATTCTGCTTGGGTCTCAAAGGTATAGTTTTTTTTTAAGGGTTAAATTTGTTCTGATCAGTATTATAGTATTTGTTTTGGTCATATTATATGGACGCTGACCGCACTAACAATATTTTTATTATTGATAGGACGATGATCATGGCAATGAACACGGGATAACAACAACAAAAACATTCAACCTCTCCGAAGAGTAACGCATTGATCAGATCAGACAACCGAGGAAGCAAGATTTCACTCGCAAAAAAAAAAACCCTCTTGGCTTCCTTTCCCCCGGGAGGAGCAGCAGCAGCATCGCCCGGGAGGAGGAAGCTGCGTCACCCGCCAGCTGCCTCCGTCACGGCCTCTGCCTCGACCGCCCTCCCTGGGGATTCCTCTGATCTTGACCCGGTTATTAAATGCTGCAAGGACGAGCCGGCCGGCGTTGAATGCGACCCTGTATTGGTACTCGAGCCGCTGCAGTGTTGAGTCACCGCGGGTATTCTCGGGGGAGGAGGAGGAGGGGAGGGGGGTAGAGGACGAAGGGGGTAGAGGAGGAGGGGGGGGAGGAGGAGGGGTAGAGGAGGAGGAGGAGGAGGAGGAGGAAGAGAAGGAGCAGGAGGGTGGTGGGTGGGTGGGTGGGTGTGCTGGGTATCTAGTATAATGACCTAGACGTAATTCTAGATGGAAATTCATAAGTGAAGTCGAGGTGCAGAAGGTTCGGGGTATAAATAGCGATCGTCCTGCCGGGCTTTCTCGTCACGGT
>NW_020868713.1:203802-210032 GCF_003789085.1 Penaeus vannamei
GAAGAGAAAGGAGGGGATGGATGGTAGGGGAGGAGAAGGAAAGGGAATCGAAGGCAAAGGAGGGGAGAGGGTTGAGAATTTTGAGAGTTCCTTTATCGAAGGAAGAGTGAGGGGAAGAGGAAATGGAGGAGAAAGAAATTGCGGGAAGGAAAAGGAATCGGGAAAAGGACTTGTGCTTTTGGGATTTCCTTAAGGAAGGAAGGGAGGAAGAGGGAAGGAAGCGGTGATGATAGTGATGTGATGGTAATAGGGACGATACATAGGTTAAGGCAGACGAAGATAAAGATAAACGTGGAAAAATAGGAATTGGTAAATGACATATGAAGCGAAAGAGAAAAAGAGGATGATTATAGTTATGATTATTGTTTTAAAGAAAACTGACAAAATGCCGAGTCATGCAACCATTTAAAGGCAACAGTGATAGAAAAACCAACGAACTCCAGTCAACACAATTCCGATAATGAAATTGCCAAATAAGAAATCAGACAATCAATAAAGCGAAACAAGCGAATCAGCGAGAGAGGAACTAAGGAATAGAGAAGAAGAAGATCAAGAAGGATACGGAACAAAGGACGACCAGGAAGCGGCGAGGGAAGAGGCAGGAAAACGTGACCGGACGAAAGGCGAAGATCAGAGGGCGCTCGAGGGCCGCCGCGGGGGAACAGGGGAGGGAAGGCGGGGGAAGGAGGAGGAGGAGGAGGAGATAAAGGAGGAAAAGAAGAAGAGGAAGAAGAAAAAGTAAATGAATCAACGAAAATAATGATAAAACAAAGAAGAAGAAATAGGAACATAAAGAAAACGAAGAAGAATGATAATGATAAGACGAAAAAAAAGAAAAAGGAAATGAAAAAGGAAATGAAGACGAATAATGATAACAAGACAAAGAAGAGGAAGAAGAAAAAGGAAAGAAAAGGAAAACGAAGACGAATGATAATGATAAGACGAAGAAGAAAAAGAAAAAGGAAAGGAAAAAGACAACGAAGACGAATCATAACGATAAGACGAAGAAGAGGAAAAAGGAAGACGAAAACAAAAACGGAGACGATGACGATGGAGAAGAAGCAGGCGAAGACGAAGACAGCGAGACAAAAGAAGGAAAGATGTTTTTTTCTTCGTCTTCAGATCGCCGAGATGAAGAGCGCGCCCGGATGGATCCTTGAATTTTGCCTTTGGGCCTTACTTTGGGCTGACCTATTTCGATGTCTTCGTCTCCCTCTTCCTCTCTTCTCTCCGCTTCCCTCCCTTACTCACCTCCTCTCTTCTCTCCGTTTCCCTCCCTTACTCACCTCCTCTCTTCCTCCTCTCTCACCTCCTTTCCTCCTCTCTCCCCTCACCTCCTCCTCTCTCCCTCCTCTCCTCTCTCCTCTCTCCCCTCCTTTCCTCCTCCTCCTCTCTCTCTCTCCCTCCTCCTCCTCCCTCCTCACTCCTCTCTCTCTTCTCCTCCTCCTCTCTCTCCTCCTTTCCTCCTCCTCCTCTCTCCCCTCCTCACCTCACTCTCGGTCCTATCTCATTTCCCTCTTCTCTCACCTCTATGTGTTGTGTGGTTCAGTGGCAGCGTTGTCGTCTAGTAGTCTCGCTGGATGGTAGCCTCGTGCCGCTTGTACACGGGGGGGGGGGGGGGGGGGGGTTTGGAAGCAAACCGACAGCATGTCACAGGGAACTCAAGATTAACCATTGGAACAAAGGGAATTAACTAAATAGATTCATTATTCTTCGTACTCTTCTCCTGACCGCTCTTCCCCGCTTTCCTTTCAGTCGTCCTTCCTTTCATTCCCTTTCCTCTTCTCCTTTCCGCCCTTTCCTTCCCCTTCCCTTCCTTCCCTTTTCCTCTTCCCCTTCCCTCCCCTTTCCCTTCTTCTTCCTTCCCTTCCTTCCCTCCCTCCCTCTCCATCATCTCCTTTCCTTTTTTCCCCTTTTCCCCCTTCGTTCCTTCCCTTCGCTTCCCTTCCTTCCCTTCCCTTCCCTTCCTTCTCTTCCTTCCCTTCTCTTCTCTTCTCTTCTCTTCTCTTCTCTTCTCTTCTCTTCTCTTCTCTTCTCTTTCTTTCTTCTCTTCTCTCTCCTTCTCTTCTCTTCTCTTTCCTTTCCCCTTCCCTTTCCCTTCCTTCCTTCCCTTGTCCTCCTTCCTTTCTTCCCCCCTTCCTTCCCCTTTCCCTTCTCTGTTGCCGAGTATCTTCGTACAATGGGTGGGCACTTTCACCCACGCCAAGTGTGGGACGCGGTTTTTTCTTCTGCTTTTCTGCCTTCCCTTCTTGGGAGAGAAACGCATTGTTTAGGTCAGTGACAGGTAGGGATAGAAGGGATGGGGTGGGAGAGAGAGAGGGAGAGGGAGGGGGAGAGTGGGAGAGAGAGAGGGAGAGGGAGGGGGAGAGGGAGGAAGAGAGGGAGGAAGAGAGGGAGAGGGGGGGGAGATGGGATTATAATGCGGGCCTCACTCTATACAAGGACAATAGACGGGGGAATCGATAACGAAGATGCGCGTCCAGGGTACGAATAAGAATTTCCAAGTGTGGCGATGAAGAAAATGAAGATTAGTATGAGAAGGAGACTGAAACGGCGCAGGATTTCTAGATCTTCATCTGCTCTTTTTCGCCTTTTCTTCCTCATCTCTCTTTACACTTTGATCATGGCAGTGTTGTGTGGATTATCAGAAGGTGGAGGGCCTGATTTTGGATACGAGACGTTCGATGTTGATGTTATCCATGATGTTTGTGGTTGTCTCCTTCGCCGTGTGTTTAGCTTTTCATGTTTCATGTTTTCATTTTATAGATAAATATATGTGTGTGTGTGTGTGTGTGCGTGTGGTATTAAATCTCTTCTTACTCGATCGAGGGTTCATATCAGATAATAAACAAGGGCAAGCTGTGAAATGCGGTATCTGTGAGTCATATCTTTTCACAGATACGGGCAAACCTTCACGTGCGTGGTTTCCTTATCAGTCTTTTGGGAATAAACAGGCAAGGACCATGACACGGGCGTTGTCACCTGGGCCTCTAATTACCTGTGCGCTGTATATATGTATTAGAGTGTTTGGTAATACCTTGATCCTTTATTCATACTGTTATGATGCAAGATATTTTGTTTGGGGAAGAGTTTGGGTTATTTTTATGGTGTATGAGAAGGTTGATCATATATATGCTGATCGGAGCGCCAGTCAGTGCCTCGTGTCTCGGAAATATTATCGAGGAAGGGGGGGGGGGGGGAGGTTCACCGGGGTACTATGACTGCCTTTCAAACGTGCCCTGAATTTAGCATCACGTGATAAGGACTTCATTATCCGGAGTAGTTCCGAGAACACTGTTGCCATGTAAAGCGTGTGTGGTGACATATTGGCCTTTGATTATTATATAATAGTCCCCCCTACGAGAAGGCTTAAATAGAAATTGTCAGAAAAAGATGATGATTGATGATGATTATGATGGTGATGATCATTGATGGGGAAGATGATGATGATGATAATGATGATATGAAGGAGAAGAAAGAGGGGAAAAGAAGAAAAAAAAAAAAAAAAAAAATCAAGGAGAGATGAAAAAAGGATAAATGAATGTCTCTCACTTTCCCGACATCTGATGAATCGCGTGGGTGCGAGGGCCCGGGGGATGGGGGGGTGGGGGGGAGGTAATGGAATCGTGACGTAATGATAGGATCTTCAAGGACATGGGGCATAGGGAGGGGTAAGGGGGAGGGGGAGGTCAAGGGTCAAGGGCGAAGGTGATCTACTCTCCCGGGCTTGTTTTACGAGGTTTAGGGCTTTTTCACATATTTATTGAATTAAAAAAAAAAAAAAAAATGCACCAAGGGATATATATTGAGTTGCGTTGTTATCCATTCAGCTTAAACTACATTGATTTTGATTTAGCAACTGCCTTATGATCTGCTGTTGTGTCTGTTCCTGTTTGCATTTGTGGAAACCATCCGAGTCCGTTTGTGAAGTGGCGATGTTCGGCCGCAGTGTTCGGATGCTTCGCCGACGCGACCTTGGCTACGCCCTGACGCCTTTCCTCCTCCTCCTTATTCCTATTCTTATTCTTATTATGCTGCTTATGCTGTTACTTATTCTGCTTCTTCTTTTTTTTTCTTTTCCATCTCCTCCTCATCTTCTTCGAGCTCCTCTCTTTCATTTCTAGCCCTCTCCATTCTTCCTTCTCCTCTTCTTCTATTCCTCCTTCTTCTTCTTCTTCTTCTTGTCCTCCCCTCGTCGTCGTCGTCGTCTCCTCCCTCCTCTCTCCTCTCCTCCTCCTCCTCTCTCCTCCTCTCCTCCTCTCCTCCTCCTCCTCCTCCTCCTCTCCTTCCTCCTCCTCTCCACCTCCTCCTCTTCTTCTTCTTCCTCCTCCTCCTCCTCCTCCCTCTTCCTCCTCCTCCTCCCTCCTCTGCTCCACCTCTCCTCTTCTTCCTCTCCTCCTCTCTCCTCCTCCTCCTCCTCCTTCCTTCCCTCTCCACCTCCTCTTCTCCTCCTCCTCCTCCCTCCTCCTCCTCCTCCTCCTCCTCCTCTCCTCTCCTCTCCTCCTCCTCCTCCTCCAAAAACCTACAGAGAAGCCGAGTCCTCTTGTAGACTACGAAAGTTTTCCCAATGTCTCGTTTGACTGTCTGTCTGGATCTCACTGGATTTGTGTTCGATTCTTACGGTCTCTTTCCGCTCTGATTTCTCTTTTTTTCCGTTTTACTTTTCCGTCGTCTCCCTCTTTTATTCGCTCTGTCTGGGTCTGTCTGGCTGGCTTTTTTTTTTTTTTCTCTCTCTCATCTCTCGCTCTTTTCTCTCTCTCTCTTTCTCTCTCTCTCTCTCTCTCCCTCCTCCTCCTCCCTCCCTCTCCTCCCTTCCTTCCCTCCCTCCTCCTCCCTCCCTCCTCCTCCCTCCCTCCTTCACCTCCTTCCCCCTCCTCCTCCCTCTCCTCTCCTCCTTCCGTCTCCCTCTACTCACCCTCCTCTCCTCCCTCTCCCTCCCCCTCTCTCTCCTCTCCCCTCTGTCTCCTCAACCTGTCACTCTTCCGTCCCCTTCTTTTCCTTCCAACCTCCCTTTTTTCCGTTTCTTCTTCTCTGCCTTCCAATCTTTCTTTCGCCTCCTTATCTCTGTCTCATTCCTCAAACTGTCTTTCTCTTGCCCTCTCTCGTCTCTTACTTTGTCTTGACCACCAACTCCTGACGGTCACCCAGAAAAAGGATCCTTGAGTTCTTTAAATAGGCTAATGACGGCACTGAGACACACACAAGCCATCACCACACACACACACACACACACACACACAACACACACACAACACACACACAACACACACACGCACACACACACAGCCACACACACACAACAACACACACACACACACGGCACCAGCACTACGCGACGCAGCTACACGCACGCACCACATCACACACACACGACACACACACACACACACACACACACACACACACACACAACAACAACACACACACACACCACACACACCACGCAACACAGCAACCACACACACGCACACACACAACACGCACATCGACACACACGCACACACACACACGCACACACACACACACGCACACACACGCCACCACCCACACACACACACACACACACACACACACACACGACTCACCTGTCACATTTCACTATCACTCACTCACTCACTCAACTGTCACACTCACTCACTATCTCTCACTTTCACTCACTCATCACTCACTCAGTCACACGCGGGCAGATTATGAATCAGCAGACAGACAGACAGAGACTGGCGGACACACCGGACTGACACACATAGACAGGCAAGTAGACATATCCAGGTAGACAGAAGAGACAGCAGAAGACAGACAGACAGACATAGACAGTCAGTATAGCCAGGCTGTGGAAAGGAGGAGAGAGAGACAGGCAGACAGACAGAAAGTGAGAAAGGAGGAGCAGAGAGAGAGAGGAAAGATAAGAAAGAAAGAAGGAGAAGGGGCACTGACGACAAGCGGAGACGTGAGCACATTTCCACAATTGCAGCTTAATAGTATCTTTTGGGGAATTATATGTTGCGGCTTTGGCTCGGCAGAGGTCGCGTCCCTCCCAGCGCCTGTCCGTCCCGCTGGGGAGATGCTGCAGTTGCGTGTGTTTGTTTGTGCGTGTTGGGTTATGCTTATATTTTTTTACTAACTTCTCCTCTTCCTCTGCCTCTCTATTCTCTTCTCATCTTCCTCTCCTCTCTCCTCTCTCTCGTTTCTCTCTCTCTTCTCTCTTCTGCTCTCTTTCCCTCCCTCTCTCC
>NW_020868714.1:5000-7500 GCF_003789085.1 Penaeus vannamei
GCAATAATAACATAACAACTGCATAACTAAAACAAAAACTACATCGTGGCCCTTTTTTATAAACTCTGCACTGGAATGGCCTTCGCAGCCGGCCCGAAGAAGAGCGCGTCGAACGAGCGGCGTCGGGCCAGCGGTTGTCATCATTAACTTCAAGGTCCGAAGCCTCGCTGTCCGTTGCCTCGTCGACGCTTGCTTTGAGGGGAATGGAAGGGAATTGAAGGGAATTGCTTGGCTGTCGGCATGGCGCTGCGTATGGTTTGTTTGTTGCTGGTGTGTGGATGTAAGGTGAATTTTGTTTTGTGGATGTGTGTGTGTGTGTGTGTGTGTGTGTGTGTGTGTGTGAGAGAGAGAGAGAGAGAGAGAGAGAGAGAGAGAGAGTGTGTGTGTGTGTGTGTGTGTGTGTGTGTGTGTGTGTGTGTGTGTGTGTGTGTGTGTGTGTGTGTGTGTGTGCGTGCGTCTGGATTCATTTTGGTCCGCATTTCGTACAATCTTTTCTTGCTTCTCTCCCTCCCTCCCTCTCTCTTTTTTTAACATCCCTTTTTGTTCTCGTCTGGAAGAAAAGAGAAAAGGGTTTCATTACGGCCGCTCCCAGCACTCGAGCTAACGGTGGGGACGACCTAGTAACGTTGATGAAGGAAACGAACAAAAACTCCGCGTGCGAGGGCAGGCATTCGGACACACTCACGCGCACATGCAACAAGGGAGAGAAAAAGGGAACAGCTGTCCGCTCTTGTTTACGTTATTTGCTGTTTGTTTTTTATTGATTTTTTTACGTTAAGAGATGAAAGGGGTCTTGGACTTTCACGAGATAGAGAAAAGGAAATTGAGTAAATAGAGGATTGAAAAAAGGATATTAGGTTTCTCTTCCAAGATGTTACTCTTTCTTCTTCGTATTATTATTATTAATTTTACTGTTTGTTTTGGTCTCAATTCGAGAGATTAATTTTTTCCTCTCTCTCTCTCTCTCTTTCTCTTCTCTCTATTTTTTTCTCTCTCCTCTCTCTCTCTCTCTCTCTCTCTCTCTCTCTCTCTCTCTCTCTCTCTCTCTCTCTCTCTCTCTCTCTCTCTCTCTCTCTCTCTCTCTCTCTCTCTCTCTCTCTCTCTCTCTCTTCTCTCTTCTCTCTCTCTCTCTCTCTTCTCTCTCTCTCTCTCTCTTCTCTCTCTCTCTCTCTCTCTCTCTCTCTCTCTCTCTCTCTCTCTCTCTCTCTCTCTCTCTCTCTCTCTCTCTCTCTCTCTCTCTCTCTCTCTTTCTCTCTCTTTTCTCACTTCTCTCTATTTTTTCTCTCTCTTCTCTCTCTCTTCTCTTCTCTCCCTCCTCTCTCCCTCTCCCTCCCTTTCTGTGCGTCTCGTTCCACCAGAGATCCCGAGAGACGCGAGGAAAGATCTTTAACGAGTTTCGTGAAAGTTCTTCATTCCGAAAGGTTTTTTCCCTCTCTCTCTCGCACTCTCTTTCCGATTGAGTCAAATTATCTGAATTATTGGAATTACTCTTTTCGTAATGATTTAAGATTTTCTTATATCGTCTGCTCTGAAAGCCATTTAGTTTAATGTATGGATTTTTAAAATCTTTAGTGATATTTTATATATGTATACACACACACACACACACACACACACACACACACACACACACACACACACACACACACACACACACACACACACACACACACACACACACACACACACACACACACACACACACACACACACACACATATATATATATATATAATATTATATTTATATATTTTTTTTTTTTTTTTTTTTTTTTTTTTTTTGCTTCATTATTTTATACGAATAATTACCGATTCGTCCGTGCTGTGCGGCCGTTTGCTTTGCATTTCCTGGGAAGCTCATGAATACACGATTGCCGAGGTACTGTTACCTGTGATTGCAGTGTGCAACGTGCACTCAGCGGAACAATTTTCAAAGCGGTGCATCATTTATCCACGAATTTTACTTTCGTTTTTTGTCCCTCTTTTTTTTTCTCTTTTTTTTATATTTTTCGTATTTTAAGTCCCTTTTTTCTCTCTTTTTATATTTACTTTCGTTTTTTAAGTCCCTCTTTTTTTCTTCTTTTTTTATTTTACTTTTTTTTTTTTTTTTTTTTTTGAACCCGAACCGTAGCAGTTGCAGGGAGGTTGATGCAGTTTCGTGCAATAATCAACGAGAGAACAGCCTTTGTATGGGGGGGAGGCGAGGGGGGGGGATTCTGCGGTCGGGTCGGGTCGGTCTCCTGCGTGAGGGCTCCCCCCCCACGCCCATCACGCCCATTGTTGTGGTGGAGTCGGGGGCGGCGTGACCGGAGTGCGCTTTCGTGGATGGTTGTCTGGTTGTGTCTGTCTGTCTGTCTCTTGTTTTTGTTTTTCTTTTGTTCACCTGTTTTTTTCTGCTTATCTCTCTGTCGCTTTTCTTTCACTCCTTCTCTAGCTCCCTCTCAGGCCCTCCTAACTCTCCCTCTTTCTCCCCTTTTTCATTCCTTCCTTTCCATCATTCC
>NW_020868714.1:12500-20000 GCF_003789085.1 Penaeus vannamei
GTTTCAACCTCTTGTTCTCTTTTTAATTTATTTTGATCTTAATTATTTATTTGTTATTTTTTCGTGATCCTCTTTTTTCTTTTCTTTTTTTTCTTTTTTCAATCCGCTTGGACATGTGGCTTCGCGACGCACAGGGCGAGGAGAACAAAGCGATCCTCCAGATGAGCCTGGGGGGGCGGGGGATCCTTTCAGCGGACGAACACAAAGTCGAATCCTTTTTGGCGGTTCGCTCGTCGTGCCTAATGAACCGGCGGCTCTGCGGTGCTTCATTAGGCTAATGAAGGGTAAGCAGGAGGTGATGATGCCTCTTTAGGGCCGAGTCGAGAGGGGAACCACGCTTGGGTAACCTTGGGCGGCCATACAAGATGTATCTCTTCCTCCTCCCTTCCCTGCCTCCTTCCACCCTCTCCATCATCTTGTCTCCGTTGTGAATCGGCTTTCGCGTTTCGAATCTTTTATACCTCTTTTCCATTCGTTTTTTTCTCGTCCCTTTTCTCCTCCTCTGATTCCTCCCTTTTCTTGGAGTTCTACCTGGAGAACCACACTTGCTGAGTCATCCGCTGAGTAGCCCCGTAGAACCGGATCGAAGAGCGAGGCGTTTTGGAGGACTTGTCCTTATAGGTACGACCTCCCCCCCCCCCCCGCTCTCGCTTCCCTCCCTTCCACCCCCACCAAACTGCCCACAATCTACCTCCCACATCACCCTCCTCTCCTCCTTCCACCCTTCCCCAACCCCCACTCCCCTTCCACCCTTCCCCAACCCCCATCTCCCCTTTCCCACCCCCCACCCGGAGACGTGTGCACAAGTCAAGGGATTTCTGAAATCGCATTTGGTATGGGCATCGCAGGGGCATGCACTAGATCACGTGATGAATTAGCCTTGGTGGTAAACGCTAATTGCTGCTTTTGTATCTGTGACAAGGGGAGGGTGAAGTGGCTTAGGAGAGTTAGGATATGTGTGGAGGGTATGTACGGGGCGTAGGGTAAGGGTGTGGAGGAGGAGTAGGTGGGGGTGGGGTGGAAGCTAGATAGGGGGATGGTGGAGGGGCACTGGGCCAATTCACCCTCACCCTCACCTTACCTCACGCCCCACATATCTCCCTTTGTTTACCATATTATCGCGTGTTTATGTTTGGAGTCTCTTTCCCACGTTTGAGTCTCTCTCTCTCTCTCTCTCTCTCTCTCTCTCTCTCTCTCTCTCTCTCTCTCTCTCTCTCTCTCTCTCTCTCTCTCTCTCTCTCTCTCTCTCTCTCTATTCCCTTTCCCTTTCTATTTTTTCTCAATTTCTCCACCTCTACCTTTATCTTTTTTTTCCTTTGTTTCTCTGTCACTCTTTCACTCTCACTTTCACTTTTCTCTCCTTCATCCCACTATATAATATACTCAATGCCTTTTCTGTATACCCCTCCTCCCCTCCTCTCCCTCCTCCTTCTCTTCCTTCTCCCTCTTCCCCTCCCTCCCTCTTCCTTCCTTTTCTCATTCATCTCCACACTTCAGCTTGGAATGCATCACTTTCCCTCCCCAATGTCATGCAACACTCGAGAGATCCCTCCGCGAGATAGCGCCGCTGCCCAACTAGCCTCGGAAAGTGGCTAGGCGCTCTCTCAATGATACTTCTTCGTGACGTGTATGTGTGTCGGATGCCTTTTATAGTTCCGTTGGCCGTTAAGGATCTCAAAACAACTGCTTGGGGATGGGGGTCGGGGTTGGAAGGGGGTGTGGGTCTGTGGGGTATGTGTGTGTGTGTTTTTGAGAAGGGTGTGTTGTGTGGGGTGGGGTGTGTGTTTGTGTGTGTGTGTGTGTGTGTGTGTATGTGTATGTGTCTTTGTACCTTTCTGTCATTCGTCTGTCTATCTGTATGTCTATCTACCTATCTGTCAATCTATTTGTCTATCTCTATCAATCTATCTATTTATCTACAACTGTCTCTCGATCAATCTAAATGTACGTGTATAAATGCATTAAGGCATGTATGTGATCTGGATGCTTATTATATTGTCTACCATATTTCAGCACCTTGCTCTTTCTATAGCTCTTCCTACACTCTTCTACCCTCTTCTACCCCGTCCGCCAGCGCCTTCTGCAGCGTTCCTCTCGGCCATGAAGCCTGAACGGGAAACAAAGGCCCTGCTAGCGAAGGCGAGAGTCTGAAGGTCGAGCGCCTCATGCCCGAAGAGACAATCACATGCCAATTCTCGTCAACCGTTACTTTGAACAGCAAGGAAGGATCGCAACTTTCCCCCCTGATGCTGAGGCGAAGCTGTGTCGGGTGGGAGTCCCTAGCTGTCGAATTATTTGAGGAGTATGACTTTTTTTTTCTTTTTTCCTTTTTGTATCCTGGAAGGGGTGAATATTATTATTATTAGTGGTAGTAGTTTTCTTGACAAAGTGCTTCGGATTGCGATGTCGTGGACCGCTGTCTTAGAAATGTTTATATCTGAATTCTATTTACGATGGTGGTTTTTAGCATTGATGGGTCTATTTAGTGCTAATCTTAATATCTTAACGCGTGTTTAGTAACTCATTGGCTCGAGTTGCTGTTTATTATGCTGGAGCTGATAATGGTACACAACAGGGCGGAAGTGAGAAGCGTCCCGTGAACTGCATTTTAATCGCGTTTTCTCAAGATTCATTAGTACGTCTTGTGTTCTGCTCGGCGTCGAGCAAACACTTTTATTTTTCGTGATTTTAACCGGGGGAAGGATGTTCAAGGCATGATTCGTGACCTCAGAGCTACAGCCAAGGCCTCGCTCGGCCAGATGTGTTGATTGATGGGGCTGTGGAAGACTTTCCAAAATAGGAAAAAAGTTACAAAAAAGGTCTCATAGTTACTTGCTGAAGGTGAAACGAAGGGAGAGGTTACGATGCACGAAGATCGGCTGAGTGGATAAGAATAGACAACCAAATAAGTAACAGGCCGTGAAAAGTCACCGAGGATGGATAGGCGTCAGCGCTCGTAGCGTCAAGGATCGTGTTGCGGGCCCGGGACTTTTTCTCGTCGTGTCCCGGATGTGAGTTCCAGTAGTCCCGGCCTCCGAAGCCGAAGCAGCCTCCCGCCCGCGTCTCAGATCAGCCTTTGCTTTTAAAGAAATGGGGGATATCCGTTGCTCTTTATCTAACGAATACGTAAGTTAGTTCACGCTTTAAAAAGAAGGTAAAGTAATCTTTACTCTGTACGTAAGTAACGGTCTTTGTGTATGCGTTTTAAGGAACTGTATTTAACCGTCTTTGAATCTGCGTTCATAGTTGCGTGATAATGCATATGATAAATACACCACAGCTTTATCGATCCAAATTTCGTCTTGGGAACTCAGTTAAATTCGAGCCATTAGTTTAGCAGTTTAAATTAATTCACAATTGCCATATTTATGTAGATGATAAAGTACAAGCGGACGACAAAGAAACAAAGAGGCGGAGGGACATGGCGAGTGGGCGGGAACCAGGAGTGCAGGAGCCACAAAGGTAATAGTTTATCAGATTTAAAAGGCGGGTCTGAACTATGTAAGTCCGGACGGAGGACCTTGTTCAAGTGCGGTTTTCCCTTTCTTTTTCGCTTTTTATCCATTATTGTTTTATTGGTGCTCCACTCTTTTGCCTCGGGGAAGGAAAGATAATTAAGGATTGTAATGATATGGAATAATTGATGATAAGAGTAATGATAGTAATGGTGATAATGATAATAGCAATGCTGATGATTATGATAATGATAATAATACTATTATTATTACCAATAATGATAATATTATTATTATTATCAATGATAATGATAATAGTAATGATAATAATGATTATAATCATGATAATAATAATGACCATGATAACGGCAATGATAATGATAAAAACGATAATGCCAATGATAACAAAAGATATGAATTCCAAACGTTTCTTTTAAAAATAAATAAACTAACTGAAATACAAACTATAACCTTTTTATTATCTTGCACTCATCACCTCGAGAAATTTGACCTTTTTCATGGCAAACGTGTTTCCATTTCTTTAGCTCTTCTGCTTTCGTTCTCTGTTTTTTTCTCTCTTTTATATAACCACAATTGACCAATTATGAGCGTCTTCATTTCGATTCGAGTGAGGAGGAATTCCATTTCATGAGAGAGAGAGAGAGAGAGAAGAGAAGAGAGAGAGAGAGAAGAGAGAGAGAGAGAAGAGAGAGAGAGAGAGAGAGAGAGAGAGAGAGAGAGAGGAGAGAGGAGACAGAGAGAGAGAAAGAGAGGGAAGAGAGAAAAGCAGAGAGAGAATGAAGAGAGAGAGAAGAAAGAAAGAGGAGAGAGAAAGAGTTGGAGGAGAGGGAGAGAGAATGAGAGAGAGAGAGAGAGAGAGAGAGAGAGAGAGAGTCATCACGTCTAGAAATAGTGTGTAAAGTGCAAGGCCGTCGTTACATGAATATTGCTTTGTTTAATTTGTTTATTCTTTATCCATTCATTTATTATTAATTTGTTTGTTTATTAAGTGTCAGAAGCGCGGGAAGAGAGAGCGGAAGTTATGAACAGGTGATCGTTGCGAGGGAAGTTCCTGTCATTTGGCGGCGGGGGATTTGGCGCGCGAAATGGGCAGTGACGAGTAAGGAAATAAAATCCAAGTAAAAGAACTATTTACGTTATTGTTATTCATCGTCGTCGTCGTCACCATCATTATTGTTATTATTATTCATTATTATCATTATCATTATTATTATTATTATTATTATTATTATTATTATTATTATTATATTATTATTATTATTATTTATTATTATTATTATTATTATTATTATTATTATTATTATTATTATTATCATTATTATTATCTTTTTATTATTTTATTATTATTATTATTATTATTATTATATATTATTATTATTATTAATGAAATCAAATAAGATATAATAATAATGCCTTTGAGAGAGGAATACCGCTCGTACCTTAGCGACCTCTCGGATTCCTTGAACTTTAATGCCTTTGTCTTTGTCGTAAACTAAGATGGAAGGAAAAAAGAAAAACAAAGAAGAAATAAGAAAGAAAAAGAAGCAGAATCCACTTGGACAGAATAGACTCAAAAGCAAGAATGACGGTGCGATGTTTTTTTTTTTTTTTTTTTTTTTTTTTTTTTTTTTTTCTCATGAATGAAACGAAAGAAAAATGCGATTGGGCGATGGCCGTTTTGGCGCCCCTTAAAGGCTGGTCTTTGGGGATGTGTCGCCCTTGGTTTTGTCGCTGGGTTCGTTGTCGCACGTTTTTCCTTTTTCCATTCTTGCGAGTATTTTTTCCTTCCCAACTTCCTTCTCGCCCCTTTCCTTCTTGTCGTTTTTTTTCTCTCTCGTCCTCCCTTCTTCCCTGTCTCCCTCCATTCCTTCCTTCCTTCCGCGCCTCCCTTTCTCCACCGCCTTAAAGTCCTATTAGCTTTCTTCTTCTACTTCTGTTTCTTTTTCTTCGTCCTTTTCTTGTTTTCCCTCTTCTGAATTATCGCTATATACAGAATGTAAAAGTTTATGTGCGCACGAGCGCTGCGCAGCGGAAGCGCGAATGTCTTGCGTCGCGAATCTCACACGCGCAAAAACAAACAAACAAAAATACAACAGAGAATGAAAAGAAAAAAAAGAAGAAAAAAAGGAAAAGAAAAGGGATTGACAATTGCGGTTGGATTGTTTTCAAGTGTAGAATGAGTTTTTTTTTCTTTTTTTTTATTTAAGTAGTTTGAAAGAGAAAGCACTGAATTTTGAAATGAAATATAAACATCAAGAATTGATTTGTGGATCGTTGTGGCTCTCAGGAGGGGGTGGGGAGGGGAGGAGAGAAGGAGAAATAATAAGAAAAGAACAAGAAGGAAAGGGAGGTTTCCCGGAGACGTTTACAAAGCGCCTTAATCCATGCAACCCTTTTGTCTCGCCGAGGCCGATCGCAAGGGGGCGACCTCAAGGTGGTCGGGTGGAGGAGGAGGAGGAGAGGAGGAGGGGAGGAGGGGGAGGAGGAGGAGGAGAGGAGGAGAGGAGAGAGGGGCGAGGGGAGAGGAGAGGAGAGGAGGGAGAGGGGGAGAGGAGGAGGAAGGAGGAGAGAGGGGAGGAGGAGGAGGAGAGGAGGAGAGAGGAGAGGGGGAGGAGGGAGGGGAGGAGAGGGAGGGGAGAGAGGAGAGGGAGGAGGAGAGGAGGGGAGGGCGGGAGGAGGAGGAGGAGAGGAGGGAGAGGGGGAGGAAGGAGGAGGAGAGGGGGATGAGGAGGGGAGAGAGAGGGGGCGGGAGACGTAGGAGGGAGGAGGGAGCGGGGAGGAAGGAGAGGGGACGAAGGAAGGGGGAGTAGGCCGAGCGGAGGGAGGAGGCAGAGGCGAAGGAGGGAGGAAGGAAGGAGGGAGGGAGGAGGAGGAGGAGGAGGAGGAGGAGGGGGGAGGGGGGAGGGGAGGGGAGAGGGGAGGGGGGGGGAGGAGGAGGAGGGGAGAGAGGAGGGAGGAGGAGGAGGAGGAGGAGGAGGCGGAGGGGAGGGGGAGGAGGAGGGGAGGAGGAGGAGAGAGGAGGAGGAGGAGGAGAAAGAGGGGGGAGGGGGAGGATAAAAAATAAGAACAAGGGGAGGGAAGAAGGAAGGAGGAGGACGAGGAAGAAGAATAAGAAGAAATAGTAGTAGAAGTAGTAGAACAACAACAACAACAACAACATAAAAAGAGGAGGAGGAGGAAGAATGGGAAAAGAAGGAAAAGGATGGGGAGATGGGGGGGAAAGGAGGAAGTGGAAGGAGGACGACGGAAAACACGGAGGAAGGGGACGAGGGGAGGGAGGAACAGGAAGAATAATGGAAAAATAAGGAATAGTAGGTGGAGGAGAAAGAAAAGGAGAAGAGAAAGAATAGGGGAGAATAGAAGGTGAGGAGGAGGAAAAAGCGAGGGGGAAATTAAAACGAAGGAGGATTTGACTCAGAAGAGCAAGGGAGTAAAAACCAAAGAAAAAATATATTATTCAGAAAACTTGATAGCATTCAATTCATCCTGAGAGTATCACTCGAGGTATCAGAAGTTTATTTTCTCTTGGAATACCAAACATTTTATTGCGAAACTATGCATACGTATGTCTTTTTTTTTCTCCTTGTACTAACAGTATTATTATAGTCGCATTGTTCGCTATGATAAAGAGAGACGCAGATTTCGTCACCTTAATTTCTTCAGCTTCTACCTTTTTTTCTTTTCTTCTCGTTTTTTTTTCTTCGTTTTTTTTGTCTTCTTTGCCTTGTTCATTTTCCCCTCTTCTCTTTCTTAAAGCCTCCGTAATTTATCCGTTCAACCTCTGCATGTCTTTGGATACAGCATGTCATTCCAGATGTTTCTCGTTGCTTGCGGTTGGTTGCCGTGGTTCAGCGTTTTATGCTTGTGCGCGATAAAGAAATTGCTCGGGTCTTTTATTTGTCCTATTTGTTTATTGGTGTTGATTTTAACGTCGGTATTATGACGGTTTTTTTGGGTGTTTCTTTGTTTTCTCGGCGTTTTCTTCTGTTTTTCCTGATCCTGTTCCTTCTTGATATTTCCTGAT
>NW_020868714.1:30000-45000 GCF_003789085.1 Penaeus vannamei
GTGTATATATGTGCGTGCGTGTGGTGTGTGTGTGTCGTGTGTGCGCGTGTGTATGTGCGTGTGTGTGTGTGTTGTGTATGTGTGTGTATGTGTGTTGTACAAAATACCAGGATGATATTTGACTTACCGGGAAAATGAATAACTAAAACGAATGTCAAGATCTTGGTACAATGCATTCCATACTCAATGATTTAATGAATGTTGAATTTACTACTTTCACGAAATCCAACTTTCACAAATTCAAGAACAGGAACTTGACAAAGAATGAGACAGAAGAGACATTCATAGTTATTGATAGAAATATATGTTAATATCATATTTCATTAAGATAAAATAAAGCTCGTGATAGCAATAGTAGTATGTGTGTTATCGGAATCAATATCACATATTGGGTATGGATATTGTCGTCATTATCATCGATTTTTGACCTGAAACTTATCTTAGCAATCGACAACACCAACACCTATGTCCTAATCACAGTTCTAATCGAAATATAATCAACAAGAAATCAACAATATAAAATCCCATTCTTCACTATACTAAGGAATCTATAGCTAACATCCCCTCAAGAAGAAAATAAATAAATAGTAAATAAATAGATAATTAGATAGATAAATACAGAATTCAGATATAGAGAGAATATATCTACATCCAACACCCCCTCAAGAAGAAAAATAGATAAATAATTAGATAGATAAACACAGAATCAATTCAGATATAGAAAAATATAAAATAATTCCAACACCACCTCAAAAAAAGACAAATAAATAAATAAATAAAATAAATGAATGACTTCTGGACGACAGATGAATGACTACAGATTAAAAATAAAGTAAAATACATAAAATCAATTCATATTTAAAGAAAATTTATCAACACCCAACCTCCTTCTCTACCCCCCCCCCAAACACACACACAAATAAAAATTAATAAAAAGGTAAATAAGATTAAAAGAAAAGAGACGAACCACATCAAACCGATTCCAACAGAGAATCACTCCTTTTCTCAATAGCATCCCCATGGGCCTCCCATTCTCCCCCCCATGGGCATACTCCTCCCCCCATGGGCCTACTCCCCCCCATGGGCCTACCTCCCCCCACCATGGGTCTATCTCCTCCCCATGGGCCTAGCTCTCCCCCCACCCATGGGGCCTCCCTCTCCCCTCCCCATGGACCTACTCTCCCCCCCCATGGGCCTACCTTTCCTCCTCCTTGGGCCTACCTCTCCCTCCCCCCTCCCTGATGGACTACCTCCCCCCCATGGGCCTACCTCCCACCCCTCCCCTGGCCTCCTCTCCCCCCATGGGCCTACCTCCCCCCCCATGGGCCTCCTCTCCCCCTCCCATGGACCTACCTCCCCCCATGGGCCTACCTCCCTCCCCATGGGCCTACTCCCTCTCATGGGCCTACTCCCCCATGGGCCTACCTCCCCATGGGCCTACCTCTTCCCTCCCCATGGGCCTACTCCCTCCATGAGCCTCTCTCTCCCCTCCATGGCCTACCTCCCCCCATGGGCCCTATCTCCCCCCATGGCCCTATCTCCCCTCCCTATGCCCTACCTTCCCCATGGGCCTACCTCCCTCCCCATGGGCCTACCTACCCTCCATGGGTCCCTACCTCCCCCCATGGGCCTACCTCCCCCCATGGGCCCCTCCCCACCATGGGCCTACCTCTCCCCTCCCCATGGACCTCCTCCCTCCCATGGACCTCCTCTCCCTCCCCATGGACCTACTCCCCCTCCCCATGGGCCTACTCTCCCCTCCCATGGCCAACTCCCCTCCCATAGGCCTACCCCCCCCCCATGGGCCTACCTCTCCCCCCATGGGCCTCTCTCTCCCCTCCCATGGGCCTACCTCCGCCCCATGGGCCACTTCTCCCCTCCCCATGGGCTACCTCTCCCCCCCCATGGCCCTACTTCCCCCCTGGCCCTACCTCCCCCCCCCATGGGTCTACCTCCCTCCCCCTCCCATTGGACCTACCTCTCCCCCTCCCATTGACCAACCATCCCTTCCCATGGGCCTACCTCCCCCTCAAACACCCACCACCCATGGGCCTACCTCCCCCCCCCTCCTCCCCCCCCTGTCCTTCAGCTGCTCCTAAAGAAAGTTACAACAATAGTAAGGCCGCGACGTTTGCAACTTCCCCACCCCCACCCACCCACCCCACCCCCCATGGTGCAGTTGCAGGTTCCTCTTTGCAGGAGGATGTTTGGATCGCCAACTCCGGACAACTTTAATGAGAAAACTAACATTGACGGATCATTAATGTGAGGTGCTGGGCGTGTGGATTTGGTCGAGGCGGAATGGGCGGATGGGCGGATGGTGCGTGTGATGGGGGGTTATGTTGTAGTATGAGGGAGTTGGTTGTTGTTATGTTGGTATGGTAGTTTGTTGTGTTAAGTTTGTGCTGTGGTATGTTATGTTGTATGTTATGGTATGTTATGTTGTAATGTTATGTTATGTCATGTTATGTTGTAATTTTATTGTATGTATGTTATGTTATGTATGTTATGTTGTAATGTTATGGTATGTTATGTTGTAATGTTATGGTATGTTATGTAATGTTTATATTATGCTGTAATGTCATGGTATGCTATATGATGTAATGTTAATTATGTAATGGTAGATTGCTATGTTATGTTATGCTGTTATGGTCTGGGTTAGATGTGGATGTGTGAACAGAACCCAGGGAAAAAAGTGAAAACAATGTGATAGAGTGAGAGAGAGAGAGAGAGAGAGAGAGAGAGAGAGAGAGAGAGAGAGAGAGAGAGAGAGAGAGAGAGAGAGAGAGAGAGAGAGAGAGAGAGAGAGAGAGAGAGAGAGAGAGAGAGAGAGAGAGAGAGAGAGAGAGAGAGAGAGAGAGAGAGAGAGAGAGAGAGAGAGAGAGAGAGAGAGAGAGAGAGAGAGAGAGAGAGAGAGAGAGAGAGACAGACAGACAGACAGACAGAGAGAGAAGAGAGAAGAGAGATAGAGAGAGAGAAAGAATAAGAAGAGAGAGTAAGGAGAGGGAGACGAATAAAGAGAAGCGAAAGGTAAAGAGAGAAGAGCGAAACAGACAAGAGACACACACAGCGAAGAAGAGAATCTATCCATACCCGTGTGTGCATGTTGCGCGTGTCTTTTTTCGAGCGTGTCCGTGTGTGTCTTTACGCGTGTGTGTTTGCGTGTGAAAGACCCACCCTCACGACCGCCATGAGAGGGGAACCGCGGGCACCGGGCGTCACACGGCTAAGAACGGGCGGAGGAGCCAGTGAGCCAGTGAGTGAGTGACTGACACTTCCTCCCCGGTGGCAGAAGGACCCCCCCCCCCCGAGCCTCGCCGTCCCGCTTCCTCGCCTCCTGACGAAGGACTTCAGGGATTCCCTCGAAGATGGTTCGTGTCCTCGGGCGCTTTCTGGCGGCTCGTCTCGCTCTCCTGGGATAGATGCGAGCAAGTATGGTGGGCTTGGAACACGGGGAACACACACACACGGGCGCGCGCACTTATATATGTATATATATATATATATATATATATATATATATATATATATATATATATATATATATATATGTGTGTGTGTGTGTGTGTGTGTGTGTGTGTGTGTGTGTGTGTGTGTGTGTGTGTGTGTGTGTGTGTGTGTGTGTGTGTGTGTGTGTGTGTATCTACGTGTGTGTGTATATACAAACATACAAGACTAAGGAAACTGTTGTCATTTTGCGTTCACTCTTCCCTTTCTAAGTCTCCTATGTTAAGGAGGGGGGGAGAGGGGAGGGGGGGGGAGGCCCAGTGTATATGATGTTTGTATCTCATTTTCTGTCCCGAGTTCTTTGGCTCTAAGTCGGTAGCATTTTTGAGCCGGAATATAAGGCAATTAGTTTACGTAAGTCGAGTTCTTAAAAGGAGGAAAAGAGAAAACATATGACCTCGAGTTTCTGGAAGGAAAAATATGGTGAAAATATACACCTACTTGAGAAAAAAAAAAAAATCTTTTGTAAATTGACTAAAAGCTACGTGATGCATACATACTGAAACAGCGTCTCGGTATAAGAATCAGAGTAATACGGATAATGACGACATTTTACCGTCTTTATATCTCATTAGTTTACGTACCTGTCCTTGATATAAGCTTGAATTTCGACATTTGTCCAAGGCATTTCACTCTCTTATAAAAATATTTAATACCATTTAATGCTCTGTAGTCTTACGTAGACAGTGATTTTCAGTATTCTTATATTATCATAATATTCTTATATTTTCATATTCTTATATTATGTATTATATAGGAGTGCGTCTCTGTCTTTTTTTAAAGCATTGAATACCATTTGATTCTCTCTAGTTTTACTTCCACAGTGCATCTCAATCTCTTACAAAAACACTGAATACCATTTAATACTCTTTTGTTTCCCTCAGACTCCAGCTCTTAATAAAACAATACCTAATTCTCGCCAGTTTTCCTGAGACAGACTCCATCTCTTTAAGAAAACATTTGATACCTAATTCTCGCTAGTTTTCCTTATACTCCACCTCTTAATAAAACATTTGATACCTAATTCTCGCCATTTTCCTTATACTCCATCTCTTTAAGGAAACATTTAATACCTAATTCTCGCTAGTTTCCCTCAGACTCCATCTCTTAATAAAACATTTAATCCTTAATTCTCGCCAGTTTTCCTTATACTCCATCTCTTTAAGAAAACAATTTAATCCCTAATTCTCGCCAGTTTTCCTTATACTCCATCTCTTTAAGAAAACATTTAATAATAACCTAAATTCTATCGCTATTTTCCTTATAACTCCAGCTCTTCAAAAAAACATTAAACCTAATTCTCGTAGTTTTCCTTATACTACTTCCATCTCTTAATAAACCATTTAATATCCTAATTCTCGCCAGTTTATTCCTGAGACTAGATTCCATCTCTTTCAAGAAAACATTTGATACCGCTAATTCTCGCTAATTTTCCTTATAGCTCCATCCTCTCTTAAGAAACATTTATACCGCAATCTCCGCTAGTTTTCCTTATACTCCAGCTCTTAATAAAACATTTAATCCCTAATTCCTGGCCTAGTTTTTTCCTTATACTCCATCTCTTTACATAAAACATTTAATCCCTAATTCTGGTAGTTTTCCTTTTATACTTGCCAGCTTTGAATAACAAACCATTTAATCCCTGAATTCTCGCTTAGTTTTCCTTATCTGCAGGCTCTTAATAAACATTTAATCCTAATTCTGCGCTAGTTTTCTTATACTCCATCCTGCTTTTAATAAAACATTTAATCCCTAATTCTGGCTAGTTTTCCTTATACTCCAGCTCTTAATAAAACATTTAATACCTAATTCTGGCGTAGTTTTCCTTTATACTCCAGCTTTCTTAATAAACATTTGATACCTAATTCTCGCCAGTTTTTCCTTATACTTCCAGCTCTTAATAAAACATTTCAATCCCTAATTTCGCTAGTTTTCCTTATACTCCACTCTAATAAACTTTAATACCTAATTATCGTAGTTTTCCCTTATACTCCAGCTTTAATAAAACATTTAATCCCTAAATTCTCGCAGTTTTTTTCCTTAAACTATCAGGCCTCTTAATAAAAAATTTAAATCCTAATTCCTTCGCCAGGTTTTTCCTTATACTCCAGCTCTAATAAAACATTTAATCCCTAATCTCGCCAGTTTTCCTTATACCTCCAGCTCTTTAATAAAACATTTAATCCTTAATTCTCGCCAGTTTTCCTTATACTATCTCCTTTAATAAAACATTTAATAAACTCCACTCGTTTAATACAAACATTTTAATCCCTAATTCTCGCCAGTTTTCCTTATACTCCAGCCTCTTTAATAAAACATTTAATCCCCTAAATTCTCGCCAGTTTCCTTAACTTACTCTCCAAGCTTCTTATAAACATTTTAATCCGCCTATTCCTAGCCAGTTTCCTTTATACTCCAGCCTCTAATAAAACATTTATCCCCTAATTTCTCGCCAGTTTTCCTTAAACCTTCCAGCGTCTTACATAAAACAATTTTAATCCTTAATATCTCGCCATTTTCCTTATACTCATCTCTTTAATAAAACATTTAATACCTAATTCTCGCCAGTTTTCCTATAGCTCCAGCTCTTTAAGAAAAACATTTTAATCCTAATTCTCGCTTCTTTAAGAAAAACATTTAATTAATTCCGCATTTTTCCTTATACTTATACTCCAGCTTTAATAAAACATTTAATCCTTAATCTCTCGCCCAAGTAAAACTCTTTTTATTTAATCCTAATTCTCGCCAGTTTTTCCTTATAACTGCCCCAGCTCTGTTAAGATAAACATTTAATTCCCTAATTCTCGCTAAGTTTTCCTTATACTCCAGCTCTTTACATAAAACATTTAATACCTAATTCTCGGCCAGTTTTCCTGAGACAAGACTCCATAAGCTTTAAGAAAAACAACCATAATTCTCGGTTTTCTAGCTTTCCAGGACTTCACCTTGGCGGCGATCCATCTCTTTAAGTGCTTAGGATTCACAAAACCTAATTCTCGCCAGTTTTCCTGAGACAGACTCCATCTCTTTAAGAAAACAAACATAATTCTCGCTAGCTTTCCAGGATTCACCTTGGCGGCGATGTGTTAAACAATTACACAGATTTCTTCAGGCGTGACCGAGTGCTATCTCAGGCCTATGGGCGCGGAAGGCAAGACAAAGATCAAAAGGAAAGCAGATTCTCGTTAACTAAATAGTTTTTTTTCTCTCTCTCTCTCTCTCTTGTCTTTTTAGGATTCAAGGTCTTTCTGTGTCCTCTCAGCTGTCGTCATTAGCGTGGTGTCTACGGTGTGTTTGTTTGTTTGTGTGTGTGTGTTTGTTCTTGTGCGTGTATGTGTTTGTTTGTTTGTTTGTTTTTATGCGTGCGTGTGTGTGTTTGTGTGCGTGTGTGTGTTGTTGTTTATTGTTCTTGTACGTGTGTGTGTTTGTTTGTTTGTTCTTGTGCGTGTGTGTATTGCTGTCGTGTGTGTTGTGTGTGTTTATTCTTTTGTGTTTTGTGTGTGTGTTTGTTTTGTTCTTGTGCGTGTGTGTGTTGCTTTGTGTTTGTGTGTTGTGCCGTGCGTGTGTGTGTGTTTGCTTATGTGTTTGTGTGTTTGTTTGCTCTTATGTGCGTGCGTGTTTGTTTGTGTGTTTATTTGTTTGTGTGTATGTGCTTCTAGCCAGTGTGTGCGTTTGCTTGTGTCTTTGCTCGTTTGTTTGTTCTTGTGCTTTTGTACTTGTGTGTGCTTGTTTTTTTGTTGTTGCTTGTTTGTTTGTGTGTTTGTTACTATTCCAGTACAAATATTCCCTTCTCTAATTTTCTTACTTCTTAGGAAAGAATTCCGAAAGATTTCGGTAAATTATTATTTTTTTTTTATTAGTAAAATTAACAATAAGCTAATAATGAAACAAATAGAACTCTGGTAATGATAATGATGATAAAGAGGATGATAATAAAAATAGTAACAATAATAATAACGATGATAATGATGTTCATGATAATAACAATTATAACAAAAGCTACAACAACAACAAACAAACAGCAGCAATGATAATAAAAGTAATATTGATAATGATGATAATAATGATAATATTGATAGTAACAATAATAAAATTAGCAATGATACCAATGAACATGACAATAATGATAATGATGATAATGATAATAACAATAATAAGAAGAAGAATGATAATAATAAAAATGATAATAATAATAATAATGATAATAATAACAATAATAATAATAATAATAATAATAATAATAATAATGATAACTATAATAATAATCATAATTATAATAATGATAATGATGATGATAATAATAATAATAATGGAAATACCATATTCAGATAGACCAGAACCAAAATATCCGAAAACAGACAGATCCTGCAACAGAGAAAGAGATTCAACATCGATATAAATTCGATATGTTTAAAAAGCGTATAATGGAACAGGAAATTAAAGATTGGGGTTAATAAGCCGTTTCAAGACATGGTTTAAGGCATGACTGGAGTCGGAGGATTGTCTCAGAAGACGCAGGGGTCAAAATAACCTGAAGGAATATGAGGGATTAAGTTTTTATGTGTGTAAAGGTGGGAGGATAAAGAGAGGAGGAGGGAGAAAAAGAGGAGGGAGGGAGGGAGAGGGAGGGAGGAGGGGTAGAGGGAAGGAGGGAGGGAGAGAGAGAGAAAGAGAGAGAGAGATGGAGGGAGGGAAGGAGAGAGGGGGAGGAGAGAGAGAGAGAGAGAGAGAGAGAGAGAGAGAGAGAGAAAGAGAGAGAGGGAGAGGGGGGGGGGGAGGGAGGCGTGAAGGCGGGAAAAACAGACACAGAAAGACAGATACAAACACCTAAATTATATATATATATATATATATATATATATATATATATATAATATATAATATATATATTATTATATACCATATAATATATATAATACGATGATAATAATGAAAATATTAGATATGATAGTAATGATGATAACGATAATAATAATAATAATAATAATTAGATAATGATAATGATAATAATAATAAGTGAAATAAAGAAAATAAGGAAATACACACACACATCACACACACACACACACATTCCCCAACACATATATATTATATATATATATATATATATATATATATATATATATATCTATAATATATTATATGTATATATATATATATTACATATATATAATATATATATATAATATATCTATAACATATATATATATATATCTATATATATATATATAATATTTATAATTGTGTGTGTGTGTGTGTATAGATGTTGTGTGTGTGTATGTGTGTGTGTTTTACATGTATATATGTACCTACAATGCAGATACATAGATAGATAGATAGATAGATAGATAGATAGATAGACAGATAGATAGTTAGATAGACAGATAGACAGATAAATAGATAGATAGATAATAAGATAGATAGCTGGGTAGATAGATAGATAGATAGATAGATAGATAGATAGATAGATAGATAGATAGATAGACAGACAGATAAATAGATAGATAGATAGATAGATTGACAGAAAAATAGATAGATAGATAGATAGATAGATAGATAGATAGATAGATAGATAGAATAGATAGATAGAGATAGACAGACAGATAGATAGATAGATAGATAGATAGATAGATAGACAGACAGATAATAGATAGATAGATAGATAGACAGACAGACAGATATAGATAGATAGATAGATAGACAGACAGAAAAATGATAGATAGTAGATAGACAGATAGATAATAAGATAGATAGATAGATAGATAGATAGATAGATAGATAGATAGATAGATAGATAGATAGACAGATAAATAGTTAGATAGATGGATAGATAGACAGACAGACAGAAAATAGATAGATAGATAGACAAACAGAAAAATAGATAGATAGATAATAAAATAATAAGTTCATGAATAAGACATGTCTCACCGCCGCCCGTCTTCCAGCCCAAGACGCCAAGCGGGAGAGAAAGAACCCCCTCGACACCTGGAAACCCCGTATCTATTAATAACTTCGTGAATAGCTCGGAAACCTTACAATGGAAAAGGGCCGGCGGCGGAAAAAAAGAGGGGTGGCGTGTGAACTTCAAAGGGGCGAGAAGAGATCAGAAAAGGGGGGGTGGGGGGAGAAAGGGAGAAAAATCGAATTAATTATGATCAATTTTTTTTTCCCTGGAGGAGCGAGGGAAATTAGGGGGGGGGGGGAAGGGTATTAAATGGGGTTGCCAATATCATTCTGATTTTATGATTGGTCGGGAGACAAGAGAAAGAGAGAGAGAGAGTGAGAAAGGGGAATATAAAAGAAAAAGAAAGAGAGAGAGGGAGGGAGGCGGGTTAGAGAGAGAAGAAAGGGAGAGGAGAGAGAATGAGAGCAGAGAAGAGAGAGAGAGAGAGAGAGAGAGAGAGAGAGAGAGAGAGAGAGAGAGAGAGAGAGAGAGAGAGAGAGAGAGGAGAGAGAGAGAGAGACAGAGAGAGAGAGAGACAGAGACGAGAGACAGACAGACAGACAAAAACGAAAAAGAAAACAGACAGACTAACAAAAACAGACAAAATCCCCAAAACAAAGATAAGAAAAATAACATAAAATCAACCATTACAATTACCACGAATAAAATCATCCTTACACCCCATCTTCCCATAAGGTCCAAATTAGGCTATCAGAGTCCTTCCCAGACATTGGTGCCAATATGAAATTAGTGTCATGGCCAGAACCAACCCAAAAACCTCAATTTGGGAACGTATTATTAGAAAACCAAGCCTCGTAAGGAAGTTAACTGTATCCTTGGGAGAAACAGTGTCCTTTCGCCTTGTTCAAGATCGAAAAAAATTAAGAAAACACACACAAGACATCCCTGTCGTGTCTACAGCAAGATGTAAAGAAGTCTAAACGTAAATATTAGATAAATAAATATATAGATGTAAATAGATAGAAGTAAAGATAAATATCATACTAAATATTAAACTTAAACCTGCGGGCAAAGATCGATGACTGTATAATCCATTTTTTTTTCACGGGGGGGGGGGGGGGGGAGGCAGATAGATACAAATAAAACATCAATGTTCTAACAGAAATAATAGATAGTTGAACCTATACAGATATGCACAGATAGACAGATAGATGGATAGATAGATAGATCGACAGATAGACAAATAAACACATTAGAACAGATAGATGGGTAGATAGATAGATCGACAGATAGATGAATAGACACATTAGAACAGATTTAGAATATATAAATAGACAGACAGATAGGCAGACATACATGAGTAGATGTAAGAGAAACGAAAAGATAAGAATAAAGACGAAAAAAAAAGTTCTTTCTCTCGCTTCTTCTCATTCGCTTTATTATGAGGCCGTTGCTTAATGTCGGTTAATTGGCCTCTTGCTCTCCCTCCGTCTTCTTTATTCTCCTTTTTCTTATTCTAATTCCTCTGCGTCCTGGATCTCTTGGTCATTCTCTTTCTTTTTTTTTCTTTTTTTTTCTTTGTGTCTTTGTATTTTATTTATTTATTTATTTTCTTCTTTGTGTCTTGGTATTTTTCCTTTTTTTTTTTCTTTTTTTTTCCTTCTTTTACACCTTCGTATTTTATTCTCTATTTCCCTCATATTCCTTCTCTCTCGCTTTTTATCTGTCTTTCCTTTTTATTCCTTGCTTTTTCTCATTTTCTTTCAACTTTTCTTTTTTCCTCTTTTTTCCCTTTCTCTTCCTTTGCTTTCTCTCTTTTTCTTTTTCTTTTATATCCTTTTTCTCCTCCTTCACTCACGTTATTCCCTTCTCCTTTTCTTCTCTGTTTTCGGTTATTTTCTCTCCCCTTTCTCTTTCCTCTTCTCTTCCTTTGCTTTCTCTCTTTTTCTTTTTCTTTTATTTTCTCTTTCTCTTCCTCCATTCACGTCATTCCCTTCTTCTTTTCTTCTCTGTTTCGCTCTTCTCTCCTCTTTTTTCTTTCTTTTCTCTCCTCGCTCCTTCTTCTTCCCCCTTTCCAGAGTTCTAAAGAGTGATGATATAAAGTGATATTAATTGACCAATTTATACCTGTGCATCATACCTGTCTGATGTATGAGGCTTCCAAAATGTCTGTTTCTTGTTTTTATTTCATTTTCTTAATCCACTTTTAGGGAAAGCAAATAAATAGATAAGTAAGAAAATAAAATACCTGTTTCTTTCATTAATTAATTTGTGTTTTTTTCACATAAATGGTTCTACTAGTTATTAATCACCAAGGTGTCAGTTAATAATAATTTCATATCACTTTTTATAATTTTCCTTGAAATTCGGAAATACTGTATTTTGTATTATATTGATTTTTGTATTATATTTATAATGTCCATGATAATAATAACCTCAATAATACATGCATTATAAAAAATAATTGATCCTGTGTGTGTGTGTGTGTGTGTGAATAAACATATAGACATAGATATCTGTATTCATGAACATAGTAAATAAAAACATACCTACCCAATACACTCTTACCCAAGACAAGACGCCCCTGAAGCCTTAGAAAAGCGCCCACGACCCACACTTCCCCCCGCCCACGACCCACCCCCCACGACCCATCCCACGACCCACCACCTTCCCCTTCCCCCACGCCTCCCCACCCTTCCCCCTTCCCCTTCCCCGCCGCCCACGACCCACCCTTCCCTGCCCCCACGACCACCCTTCCCACGCCCCCCACGACCCACCCTTCCCCCCCCAGCCCACGACCCCCTTCCCCCCCCCCGCCCACGACCCACCCTCTTCCCCCCCCCCGCCCACGACCCACCTTCCCCCCGCCCACGACCCACCCTTCCCCCCCACCCACGACCCCACCCGCCCATCGCAAACGAAAGGGACGGCGTTCGTTGTTCTGCGGGAGTGTCCTATCTGTTATTCCATGTCGCTGCGTCCGTGATGTGAGACGCTGCTCTCGAGAACAGCCCTGAGGCTCTCCCCGAGACGGTAAATATTTTTGGGGGAGGTGAATATTTCTGTCCTTCTTGCTCGCTCTCTCTCCTTGACCTCTGTTTTTGTTTGTTTTGTTTGGTTGTTTTTGGGTGTTTTTTTTTTTTTGGTCTTTTTTTATCTGTTTTCTTTGTCTGTTTCTTCTGTCTTTCTACGGATTTTTTCGTTTGTCTGTATCTCTTTCCTTCTCTCTCTCTCTCTTTCTTCTCTCTCTCTCTCTCCTCTCTCTCTCTCTTCTCTCTTCTCACTCTTTCTCTCATTCTCTCTCACTCTCTCTCTCTCTCTCTCTCTCTCTCTCTCTCTCTCTCTCTCTCTCTCTCTCTTTCTCTAAGAGGGAGGGAATCGTCCATCATGTTCTACACCTTTTTCCTCTCTTAGGAAAATTAATCCTTTTCGGACTTGTGAATAAATTTGATGCGAATAAAATAGTAAACAACTCAAGCCCATTCACAAAAACAGACATTCACAAACATACGCACGAAGGTCACGTAAACACACACAAGCACAACATTCACACGCACAAGAAACAAACAAATCAAGAACAATACACACACACGAACGAAAATATCTGGAAGGAAAAAGGCAAGATTAACTACAATCCGGTGCTGTTTCTCGAGGGGAAAGAGGGGGGGAAGGGGGAGGAGGAGGGGAGAGAGGGGGGAAGGAGAGGGAGGAGGAGGATGTGAGAAAGCAAGGGAGGGAGGAAGGGAGGGAGAGAGAGAGCGAGGGGTGGGAGAAAGTAGGAAGGGAGAGGAGAGAGAGAGAGAGAGAGAGGAGAGAGAGAGAGAGAGAGAGAGAGAGGGAGGAGAGAGAGAGGGAGGGTGGGGAGGGGGGAAGGAATGAGGATGCGAGAAAGCGAGAGAGAGAGAGAAAAGGAGGAAAGGCGTGAACAAGGGAGAGAGAGAGAGAGAGAAAGAAAGAGAAATAGAACGACAGAGAACGGTAGAGATGATAGACAAGGACGCTGAAGTGAGTCTCCCCCCACCCCTTCCTCCCTCCTTTATCATGTTTTTCCCTTTTCCTCATTTTCTTACTTCATTCCCTCTTCCCGTTCTTCACGCTTTCCTCTCTTCCTCCTTTCGCTGTTCTTATCCTGTTCTCCTTCTTCCCCTTTCGTCTGAGTGTCTCTCTCCCCCTTCTTTAAATTTCTTCCTCCTTTCTCTTTTTTAGTGTTTATTTTTTCCGTCTTCTTGCCTCATTCACTTCATCTCTTTCTCTTTCCTCTCTTCTCTTCTCTACTTTGTTTCCTCTTCTTCATCTTTATTCCTCTTTTTCCTCTCCTTTACGGCTATTTTTCTCTCGTCTTCTTATTCTTTACTTCCCTTCCTCCTCCCTCTTTTTTGCCCTTCTCTTCTCTCTCGTTTCTTCTCCTCTCTCTCTTTTTTCTTCCCATTCCTCTTCTCATCTTCTTTCCTTCCTATCTTTAATACCTTCCCTATCCTACTCCCTTCTTCGCTATTTTCTCCTTTCTTCTCCTTTCTCTTCTTCCTTTTGTTATTCTTTTCCTCCTTTTTGTCTTTTTCCTCTTCCTTCTTTCTTCTCCTTCCTCTTTCTGCCTTTTTCTTCTCTTCTTCTCTTTTTCACTTCCTTCATCTCCTTCCTTCTCTTTTTTCTCCTTTTCCTTCTTCCTTTCTCCCCCCCCTCTTCTTCTTCCTCTTCCTATTCCCACTTATTTCTCTCCCCTTCCTTTTCCCCCTTTCCTCTCTTCCTCTCCTCTCTTTTTTTCCTTCTTTCTCTCTTCCCCTTTATTTTTTCTCTCTTTCTTTTCCTTCTTCTATCTTCTCTTTTCTTTTCTTCTCCTCTTTCTTACTCTCTTCTCCCCTTTCTTTCCCTTCTCCTTCTCCTCTCTTCTTCCTCTTCTCTCTCTTCTTCCTCCTTCTCTTGTTCTCTTCTCTCATTTTCTTCCCTTCGCCTCCTACCCTTTCTCTCTCCCCTTTCTTCTTCTTCTCCTTTCTTCTTCCTCCCTTCTCTTGTTCTCTTCTCTCATCTTCTCTCCTTTTATTCCCTCCTCTCTCCTCTTCTCCTTCCCTCTCTCTTCTCCCCTTTTCTTTCTCTCTCTCCTCCCTCTCTCTTCCCTCTCCTTTTTTCCCTCCTCTCTCCTCTTCTCCTTTCCTCTCCCTTCTCCCTCTTCTTCCCTCCTCCCTCCTCTTCTCTAATCTGTTTCAGAAACGACCTTACAAGAGAAAAAAGGAAAAGAAGAAGAAAAAAGAGAGAGAAAAAAAGGTATTAATGTGTGCCTTCTACTTGATGACTTTTACAGAGAGTTCGGAAAGGGCCATTTCATTCTGTCGTGTTGTCGTTGTTGTTGTTTTTTGTGATGTTTTTTTTTGGAGTTCTTGATGTGATTTGATTTTTCCCTACTTATGTTTCTCTCTTCTTTACTCTCTCTTGTTATTTCGCTCTCTGTTTCTCTGTCTCTATTTCTCTCTCTCTCTCTCTTTCCTCTCTCTCTCTCACTCACACACACATACACATATGTGTGTGTATGTGTTTATGCGTATGTGTGTAAATATATATATGTATATATATATATATATATATATATATATATA
>NW_020868714.1:50000-52500 GCF_003789085.1 Penaeus vannamei
GTCAATTAGCGCAACACATAACAACTCGAGTTTGTCTGACCCATAATTCTGCATTACGACCGAAGTGAGCGGACTCCAGGCAAGAATCTGACTTCTTGTTATTTCTTAAGGAATACGTGTGATTTATCAAGGAATTTAGAAGACATGTTGAAGGTGATTGATTCTAAGGCATGGAATTGGGTCGTTTGGGTCGAGTTCCCTTTAATTCTCTGTTAGGAAATCAGGTACTTTGTCTTAATTGTATTCCACTTGAATAGGTCTCTGGTAATTAGGATCTATAAAACTTCGTAAACAATTAATTTATGACAATGAATTGACAGGATAAAACGTTTTTTTTTTTTTTAAAGAAGTACATACATATATACTTACTACATACATGTGTACATTCATAAATAGATACAAACATATATACATATAAAGATATATACATATATAAATAAAAATATATGGATACATTTGTTTTGTTTATAAAACTGGAAAAGACAGATAATGAATAAAACAAAACTAGAGTGAAGGATAAAGAATAATGATTTACTTCAAATTAATATATATAAATAAATAAATAATAAATAAACACAACACACACACACACACACACACACACACACACACACACACACACACACACACACACACACACACTATATATATATATATATATATATATATATATATATATATATATATATATATATATATATACATATATATATATATATATATATATATATATATATATATATATATATATATATATATATATACATATACATATATATATATATATATATATATATATGGCCTGTGCTATCCACATAAAAAAGTCAGGCAATTCCTTATCAGCTAAAGAAAACATCTAAACCCAGAAGTCAACAAAGACAGTAATAAAAAATACCTGAACAAAAACAATGTATTTGTATTTCCACGCGTGCCTTTAGCTCAGGGGCCCGGCGAAGGTAAAAGGCAGACCCCGCTAGCCAAGACTGTGGTGTGGAAACAACAGAAAACAACTTTTAAAACAACTTTTTTTTTATCTCACTCTCTCCCACAGTGCTTTTTTTTTTTTTTTTTTTTTTTGGCCCTTGGAACAACTACAACCTTGTATCAAAAGTACGCTACCTTACTTTTTTGTTTGTTTGTTGTTCTTGTTTTTTTTACGGGGGGGGGGGGTTATTTTACTTTATTGGGAAACAGAAGAAGAAATGAAATTGGAATTCTGTGGCAAAGAAGACAACAAGTTTTCTCATCAATAGAAATGGAATATTTTTAATTGATTTTTCTCTTTGGATATGTGTTAGATGTGTCAAATAAAACGTAAAAATCAACACCCGTAAAATTTCTTTTTTAAATGATGATCCCAATATAAAAATATATATGGTTGATTAGACACCAGAAGATGAGGAAGGAGTAACAGGATTGATAGTAAAATCGACGATGAATATGAGGATAATAGTATCAGTGATAATGAAGATAATCAAAATGAGCATCAATTTGGGGACGAGGTCGATCGTGCATGTATATCTAACGCAAGCAAAAGCATCTAAAAGTACAGTAAAAACAAAAAATAAATGATAAATAAAGAAAGAAAGAACGAAGGAAAGAAAAATAAAGCGGTAAGTAATGAATATCTTAATAGATAAAGAAAGAAAGAAAGAAAAATGAAACAGTAAGCAATTAATACTTTAATGGATAAATAAATAAAGAAAAATAAACCTTAAATAATGAGTATTTTAATGGATAAAGAAAGAAAGAAAGAAAAGAAAATATTAAGTAATGAGTATTTTAATGGATAAATAAACCCTAAGAAATTCCAGAATGAGGAGATATGAAATAGCAATTATACAATGCATTATACAGACAAATGAACACAAGCGCAAACAAAATAACATCTACACAAAAATAAAAAAAAAAGTAAACAGCCATAATCCGAAATGAAATCAAATATTAATTTTGATTAATTTATCTCTTTACTGTATCATAGACTGTGTGTCTATCTGCCTGCCTCTATGTGTGCCTGTTTGTCTATCTATATAATCATGCATACACACACACACATGCAAACAAACACAAACACACACACATGCAAACACATACACACATGCAAACATCTTTCTATCTTTTTTCTTCCTCTCTCACTATCTCTCTCTCTCTCTCTCTCTTTATTTTACTCCCCAGTAAAAGTTTCAGTAGGAAAGTTTTGGGTCATCACTCGAAAATTGTAGCAAGCTTTTGTGGCTTTTGTGGGTTAACGACCAGCTGTGTTTTTCATTAATCAGATATGTGCATATCTTTAGACTTATTATCATCGTCCTTTTCTATTATTTTTTAATTACAGGAACACCCAACACATACACACACACACACATGCATACATAAGCATATGTACATAAATATACATAAATATGCACATAAACACACAAACAAGACTAAACATGCATACACATATACATACACAAACATGCATACATAAACACAGAGAGAGAGAGAGAGAGAGAGAGAG
>NW_020868714.1:57500-60000 GCF_003789085.1 Penaeus vannamei
TGTACCTTTACAAAAATCAACTAATTGGTTACATGTGTTTGAACGCTAATTATTGCTGCAGAGTACAATATACCGTAAAAAGGACCTGTTGTATTTTTTTCCCTAAAGAGATTGAAAAAAATATATATATTTCTTTGGCTTTTGGAGTTTTGTCAGTGTTACTTCTGACACAAACGTTACCAATGAAACATAATTTTAATTAGAAAAAATGCTGCAATAGTGTTTGTGTGTGTGTGTGTTTCTATGTGTGTGTGTGTGTGTGTGTGTGTGTGTGTGTGTGTGCATGTGTGTGTGTGTGTGTGTGTGCGCCTGCATCAGCATACACAACTAATTCTTAAAATCCCCATCACTTACAGTATTACCAACCACTTACAGTATTACCAGAATCAGCTTAAAAACAAAGAAAAAAACTCAAATATGAACAAACTTTTAGCCTCTCCATCCTTCGTGTCTCCAGCAAAAAGTCAAGGAGCCCAAAATGGCCCAAAGAAAGCAAGAACATAACAGAGGTCTTCTAGTCTTTTACTTTAGTGCTTAGTTGCGTGTTGGGGCCTCTGTTCACCGTGGCTTGGGGTCCCCGCGGTAGTTCAAACTTTCGCGTGTGTTTCTGTAGACTTTTTAACATTTTCCTTTTTTTTTTTTTTTTTTTTTTTTTTTGCTTTACCGGTTTGCTTGTCTCTTTGTTCTTTCCCTTTTCCATCTGTTTTATTCTGTTTCTCTTTTTTCTTTCATTTTTGATATATCGATATATTTTATTTTTTTCGTCCTTTTTTTTTTTTTTCTTTACACTTTTCTTCACATACATCTTATATGACTGGTGTTATAACCCTTAAGAAATTTATCTAGTTTAGCCATAAAAAAAAAATATAGCATAAAAGAAATTCTATTTTTACGAAAATTATACCGGGCTAAAGCGAATGAAACTATCGCTGCTATGAATATTTAAAACAGAAGAAGTAATAAAATTAAAAACAATTATAAAGATACTTAAAACATATATTCGACCAGAGTTGTATTTACTCATTTTTTCCCTTTAGTTTATTTATAAAAATCCATATAGTCATTTTCAAGAATTTGCCTTAGATATAAATTATAGATAACGACGATTTCAAAGCAGAGTAAAATTATATTCTCTAAGCAAATATCTATGGTCCTCTTTATTGAATCTTATTTATTGGAGTGGCTTCTCAATTGAAATCCCTGTCAGACATTGCAGGAGGCTTTATAGAGAAAGATGAATCAATCCTTCAAGAGATTATAGTCTATAGAAGTGTCACTGGTGAATTGCGTTTGTCAGATTGAAGGAAATCTTTGCCAGGGCCGAAGTTAAGGAGACAGAGTGAAATCCGAGAAAAGGTTTATATTCTAGGAGGTTCGTCCGATAGATGATAGGGTGATATATAAGGTTCGTCCGATAGATAAGGGGTGATATATAAGGTTCGTCCGATAGATAGGGGGGGGGATATACGGTCGTGAAAGTGCGGCGAGTTCCAGAAAAGGGGATTAGGTGTTGGCAAAGGGAATGGTAAGGTTAGTGAAATTGGGGTTTTGTGCCGTAGATTTTTGCGTGTCGTCGTCGATGGACATGTCATGAATATGGGGATGTTGGTGTTAGTGGTGGTGATGATGGTTCTGATGATGATGGTGGTGATGGTGATGATAATGATGGTGGTGATAATCATAATGATAGTGATGATTATGATTGTAGTGATGATGATGATGGTAGTGATGATGATGATATGATGATGTGATGATGGTGATGATATTGATGATGAGGTGGTGATGACGATGATGAGGATAATGATAATGGTAGTAGTGGTGATGCTGATGACGGTGATAATGATGATAATATTGATGGTGAAGATAATGCTGTTGAGAATGTTGATAAAGATGTTTACGGTGATGGTAATGATGATGATGATGTTGGTGTTGATGTTGATTACGATAATGATAATATTGATGATGATAATGGTAATGATGATAAAGATAATGATGATAACGATAAGGATACTACCATTGCTGTTGATGATGATAATTCCGACTATGATTATGATTATATCAATCTTAATGGTAATGATAATGAAAACGATAATAATGGGATGTTAATAAGATAAGATAAGATAGATTGCAGTATAATCTAATCACGGTAATTTTGAGATCTTACACATAGGTATATGATACGAGCAATTGCCCTTTACTTCGTATTGCAGGGAAAAGTTTGCTGTAACTGGAACCCAAAAAAAAGAGAGATAAAAAAATCTTTTTATGTAACATTTTGACACTTGTTCTCAGAATAGAAGGAAAAAATATTTTTTCTTGGAACAGGAGCCAAGGGAAGTGACGTAATATAGACGGCATTTTCTGTTGTAAACCTGCAAATAGCATTGTTACTCCTTTTTTTGCTTTCTCTTCCATTCTTTTTTTTCTTTCTGTGTCTTATTTGTGTCTCTCTTTTTGTTATTTTTTTTTTTGGGGGGGGGGCGGGGGGGGGGATCTTACA
>NW_020868714.1:62500-65000 GCF_003789085.1 Penaeus vannamei
TCCATCTAATCTATATCTATTCTATCTATCTATTATTATATATCTATATCATTATATTATACTATTATATATATATATAATATATATCTATAATATATATTATAATATATATATTATGTATAATAACAATAATATATATATATTGTAATATATATATTATATATTTATTATATTATATATATATATATATATATATATATATATATATATGTGTGTGTGTGTGTGTGTGTGTGTTTGTGTGTGTGTGTGTGTGTGTGTGTGGTGTGTGTGTGTGTTCGTTGTGTAACCAAACAATCATACAAAAAAATAAAATTAAAAATAAACATCACCCCTAAACATCTACCTACCCCACCAACCATCCCCACCCCACCCCCACCCCCACCCCCACCCCCACCCCACCCCCTCCACCCCCTTAAACCTTCACCCTCAAAAGTAACAAAACACTTCGAAGATCATCATCCGTAGCCGAGTCGACAACAAGAATTGAACGCAGCGAAGCCGTCCTTGGCTCTCGTCCAGCACTTAACGTAACGCTGGCTGTATTTTGTGTACCGAATTGGCCGTCGCTTCGTAAATAGGGTCTGAAGCTGTGTCTTTGTGATTACGTCGAAAAAGCGTGTTGGATTCAGTGTATTTTTCTCCCGATGTATGGTAGAGTTTAGTTGATTGGATGTCCTTATTTATATTCAATATTTGTATTATTTATTTATATTTATTTATATTCTAATTTTAATTTTTATTTATTTATATTTATATTTATTTATATTTATTTATATTAACATTATATTTATTTATATTTATATTTATAATCTATATTTATACTTTATATTTTATATTTATATTTATATTTATATATTATATCTATATTTATATTTAATATTTAATATTTATACTTATATTTATATTTATATTTATTTCATATTTATATTTCTTATTTTTTTATATTTATATTCATATTATAATTATATTTATATTTATATTTATATCATTTATATTTATATTTTATATTTATATTTATCAATTTAATAATTTATATTATATTTATAATTTATGTTATATTATATTTATATTTATATTCATATTTATATTCCATATTTATATTCTATATTTTAATTTATATTTTATATTTATATCTATATTTATATTTATATTATATTTATACCTTTATATTTTATAGTATATTTCATCATTTATATTCTTTTTATATTTATATTTATATTTATTATTTATACTATATTTATATTTATATTCTATTTATATTTATATTTATTTTATATTTATATTCTATATTTATATTTATATTTTTATATTTATATTTACTATCTTATATTATAGTTTATATTTTATTTATATTAATATTTTATATTTATATTATATTATATTTATATTTATATTTATATCTATATTTTATTTATATTTATATTTATATTTAATATTTATATGTTATAATTTATATTAACATTATATTTATATTTATATTTAATATTTATATTTACTATTATATTTATCTATTATAATTTAATATTTATATTCTATATTTATGATTTATATTTATATTTTTTTATATTTTTATATTAATTTATATTATATTTTATATTTATATTTTATTATGATTTATTTTAATATTTATATTTATATTTTATATTTATAATTTATAATGATTTATATTTATATTTAATATTTATATTATATTTATATTATATTTATATTTATTTTATATTTATATTATATTTATTCTATATTTATAAATTTATATTATATTTAATATTTATATTTATATTTATATATTTATATTTATTTTAATATTTAATATTTATATTATATTTATATTATATTTATATTTATATTATATTTATATTTAATTTATATTTATCATTTAATTTAATTTATATTTATATTTATTTTAATTATATTTATAGTTTATATTTATATTTATATTATATTTATACATTTATATTTACTATCTTATATTTATATATTAATTTATTTTATATTTATATGTATTTTTATTTATATGTTTATATTTAAATATTTTATATTTTATATTATATTTAATTTAATATATATTAATATTTATATTATACCTCTTATATTTAATTTATATTTATACTTTTATATTATATTTAATATTTAATATTTATATATTATAATTTATATTTTATATTTATATTTATTATTTATATTTATATTTATATTTAATATTATATTTATATTTATTTTATATTATTTTTTATTATATTTATATTTATATTTATATTATATTTATATTTAATATTTAATATTTAATATTTTATTTAATATTTATCATTTATATTTATATTATATTTATATTATATTATATTTTATATTTATTTTATATTATATATTTATAATTTATATTTATATTTATGATTTATTTTATATTTAATTTAGTATTTATATTTATATGTTATATTTAATGATTCTGTATATCTTATATTTATATTTATATTGTATATTTATATTTATATTTATATTTATA
>NW_020868714.1:77500-80000 GCF_003789085.1 Penaeus vannamei
GGTTTGTTTTCCATAATCAATACTATTAATTACAATTAATACTGTTATCACTTTTTTCATTTTTGTGCCAAATATGTTAATATCATTTCATCATCTATATGATTTTATCAGTATAAACATGATCATTATAATCGCGTTATATCGATGACAAGCATTTATTCGTAACTATAATTCCATAGCTATAGTTATATAATTTATCCTCATGATAATCATGTCATATCACTCATTATCATTTTAATCAATCACTATAATTTCTTCTCTATTTATCTTTCGCATATCACTCATTATCATTTTCACTATCACTATAATTTCTTCTCTATTTATCTTTCGCATATCACTCATTATCATTTTCACTATCACTACAATTTCTTCTCTATTTATCTTTCGCATATCACTCATTATCATTTTCACTATCACTATAATTTCTTCTCTATTCATCTTTCGTTGAAGTTGCATAAGAGCCGAAATAAGGACACGACCCTGTCTTTCTCGTTCTGAATTCGCGTAAAAAGCACACCAACGACCTACAGCCTGTGAATTAATAAAGGAGTGGGGGTGGGGGGGGGGGGGGTGGAGGGGGTGGAGAGGGAGAAGGAAGTCTCCTCTCTTTCTGTTAGTCTGTCTGTTGCTGTCTGTCTGTGTTTCTGTTTCTGTTTCTGTCTCTGTCTCTGTCTCTGTCTCTGTCTCAGTCTCAGTCTCTGTGTCTGTCTCAGTCTCAGTCTCAGTCTCATTCTTCAGTCTCTCTCTCTCTCTGTCTGTCTGTCTCTCTCTCTCTCTCTCCTCTCTCTCTCTCTCTCTCTCTCTCTCTCTCTCTCTCTCTCTCTCTCTCTCTCTCTCTCTCTCTCTCTCTCTCTCTCTCTCTCTCTCTCTCTCTTCTCTCTCTCTCTCTCCCTCCTTCCCTCACACAGAGGATGATTTAGAAGCAAATAAACAGACAGTATGTCACAGCAAAAAAGAATATCCAATGTAACAAATGGAATTAAACAAAACCTAAACCTTTCAACCTCATTCTCTCGACCTTATCCTTACAAAATCAACTAATGAACCAACCACGAAGTAAAAACTAACAGAGGCTGTGACTAATCAGTTTAGAGCACTCCCCTCCCCCTTTCCTCCCTCCCTTTTCATCATCTTTTACTTCATCTTCCTCCTCCTTCGCGTCCCTTCTCCTTCTTTAAGTCGCACAGATGCTTTATTTTCCTCCACAGGTTTCTTCATCTCACTTTTTGTTATTTCTCTCTCTCCCTCTTTCTTCTCTATTTCTCCTTAGTTATCTCTTCCTTTTCCCTCTTCCTAATTCTTCATCTTCCTCCTCCTTCACGTCCCTTCTCCTTCTTTAAGTCGCACAGCTGCTTTATTTCCTCCAAGGTTTCTTCCTCCTCTCAACTTTCTCTCTTGCGTTTTTCCATCTCACTTTTTTTATTTCTCTCTCTCTCTCTTTCTTCTCAGTTATCTCTTCCTTTTCCCTCTTTCTACTTCTATCCTTCACCAACTCTGTCTCTCCTTCCCCCTCCTTCCCTGTCTCTCCTCTCTCCTTTCTCTTAGTCTTCTATCTCTGTCTCTAAAAATATTTCTTCCTCTTTTCGCCATCTCCCCCACCTCTTCCCCATCTATGATATATTTTCTTCCATCTCCGTTTCCTCCTCCTCCTCCTACTCTATTTCCACCTATACTTTTCCTTTCCCCTCTCCCTCTCCTCTCCATCTAACATCTACTCCAATCACTCTTCTCTCTCCCTCTCCTCTTCCTGTTCTCTCCTCTTCTTCCCCCTCCCTTCCTCTATCTCCTTTCCCTCCTTTCCTCTCTTCCCAAACATAATCCACCTACTCCTTCCTCTTTTCTCTTCCTGCACCTCCACCACCTGCACCTCCTCCTTCTCCTCATCCCCTTCCTAATTTTCCCTCCCCTCCAACACCACGTCCTCCTCCTTATTCTTGTTCTTCTCTTCTTCTTCCTCCTCCTCCTCCTCCTCCTTCCTCCTAATCTTCCCACCATCCTTCTCCTCCCCCTCCCCTCCTCCTCCTTCCTCCTAATCTTCCCTCCCCCTCCCTCCTCCTTCTCCTCTACCGCCTCCTAATCTCTCCTCCTCCTCCTCCTCCTTCTCCTAATCTTCCCTCCCCTCCCATCTCCTTCTCCTCTTCCGCCTCCTAATCTCTCCTCCTCCCTCCTCCTTCCTCCTCTTCCCTCCCCTCCTAAGTCCCCTCCTCTCCCCTCCTCCTCCTCCCCCTCCTAATTCTCCCTCCCCTCCCTCCTCCCCTCTCTCCTCCCCCTCCTACTCACCCTCCGGCCCCTCCCCTCTCCTCCTTCTCCTGCTCCCCTCCTAATCTTCCTCCCCCTCCTCCCTCTTCTCCTGCTCCCTCCTAATCTACCCTCCCATCCTAATCCCCCCCTCCCTCTCTCCTCCTTCTCCTCCTCCCCCTCCTAATCTTCCCTCCCCCCTCCCTCCTCTTCTCCTCCTTCTCCCCTCCCCCTCCTAATCTACCCCCCCTCCCACTCCTCC
>NW_020868714.1:120865-123365 GCF_003789085.1 Penaeus vannamei
TTGGCAACTCCCGCCTCCATTCACTCATCCGGAATAGCCTCACCTCTCCTAGTCTGAACAGCAAATCATAAGGCTACGTGATTACATCCCAGCTCGCTTCATATAACGAAATTACTCTGGCTGCACCGAATAAATACACAATTAGTTTCTTTTTTATTGTCGTTCCTCGCAATATTGTGCATGGCGACCTCCGCAATTTAATTGAATGAATGGAACGACGACGGAAATGATTTTGTGTTAAATGCTCGTCTCCAGCGCAAAATGGATAATGAATGGCGATATAATGTTGCTATTGTCGTAAATGATTATCACGAACCTTCATCGCTATGATCATAATTGCTTTATCGTGTCTGTATTTGAGTTCATCAGATGCAGACCCCAACCGGAAAAGTCATGTTGAATCAAAGCTATTGAAGATGCGGCGAGGACGAAAGCCATGACACAGCTAACCAGGCGGTCAGAGCAAGTGCGTAATATATTATATATATATATATATATATATATATATATAATATATATATAATATTACTTAGTAAGTACATATATATATATATATATAATTAATAATTTAAAAAAAATAATATATATATTATATATATTATATATAAAATAATATATATATATATATATATTTTTTCTCTCTCTCCTCTCTTCCTCTCTCTGCCCTCTCTGCCTCTTTCTCTCTCTTCTTCTCTCTCTCTCTCTTCTCTCTGCTTCTTCTCCTCTCTCCTCCCTCTCTCTCTTTCTTCTTTTTTTCTTTGTTATTTATCTATTATCTACGATTTACCGTTTTTTCTTTTTCTTTTTCTTTCATTCTTCTTTGTCTGATTTTATTCTTTTCATTATTTTTTTTTTTTTATATTTGTGATTTGCTATGGATTAATTTTTTTTTTTGCATGTTAGCATAACCATTAATAATATGTTAAATCATTATCATCTTCATCACCAAACATTATTACTATCATTAGTAGGTTCAAATAAATTTGCAGGCAGCAGAGGTAGTTTTTTAAAATGATGTATGAATATTGGTATTTCTTATTATTATCTATCATCATTATTAATATTATATTATCTATTTATACATCATCGATCATCATATTATTACCATATTAATATTATATATCACTCTATCATTATTTGTCTATTAAATATTATTATTTTTGATTATATGTTTTATCATTCATTATAAAATTCCACATTTCATGTATGCTGTTTAATATTATCCATTATCATTGTCAGTTAAGATAGTGTATCACTATTATTTATAGCATTCATTACCTATTACTGTCATCATCATCACATCATCATCATCATCATCATCACATCATCATTCATTCACAGCATTTCATCATCACAGCAGCGAGCACTAGCGCTCATCACATCCAACAATTTCATCCATCATCACTCACATCATCAATCTTCATCACATTAACATCATCATTCATTCATCCATCAGTCATTATATATCATTAATTCATCACCCTTCATATATAATCAATCATCAATATCATAATCAATCCGCACCAATCATCATCTATAATTAAAGTCACCTTCATAATCACATCAATCACATCATCATCACATTCATCATCATTCATCACTCATCATTATCATTATTGTTGCTGTTGTTAGTTTGTTGTGTCTGTATATCACTACGGTTATCATTATATTTTTTATTTTTTGACATACATGCACGGCGTACCCCCCGTCGCGTTTACTCACAACGACTGTTATAATTATTGAATTTACCATTAGGAATTATAGGAATTATTCCCATTAAACATTATCCCATTCCCATTGTGACTTTTTGACTCAATTATCAAATTATTGTAATTAGTAATACCGGCATCGAGGTAGTTATACATATTTTTGTTATTCCGTTTATCTGGCTCTGAATTATCCTTATTTTGGCATTGATTTTACTATGTCTATTTTTATATCATCAGTAGTATTATCGTGAAATTGATATTGCAAAGTTATCTATTGTTTTGTGGAGTCTTGTATTCTTTCTTGGATTCTTATAGATTTTTTTTTTAGGAGATATTATCATCTAGTTTGTTTGTTTAGTGAGTTAGGATTATTAATATCAGTATTACATTTAATTTGGATTTGATTATCAGGTTATTAAATAATGATTATGTATTTTTTCATACTGTTTGATGTTATTACAGGCTGTAATACGTCTCATCTATTTTATCCATAATCATACCCGTATTTCCAGATTTATCATATTCCTGTCATTATGTTCTTTATCAATATGAATCTTGGTATTCCTTTATCAGCATTTTTGATACTATTACCAATGTTATTTTCTTATGATCGCATTGATTGAAGATATATCTCACATATCGAAATTTCAGCTCTGATAAAACTAGCCAAAGTAGTAGTAGAAGTGTGCTATTGTAAAATATCAGTACTAGTAATAGTAGTAGCAGTATTACATAAGGGGTAGAAATAGCTTTAAGAACAACAAGTAATAGGAAAATAGTAGGAAATTAAG
>NW_020868714.1:140865-155865 GCF_003789085.1 Penaeus vannamei
CCTAGCTGCTTTCTTTGTCAAATCTGGCAAACCAGTGCCAAACAAAACAGCAGAAAATATTGATCTGATCTGCAATTTGTTTGGTTTGCAGACAAGATTCCTTTAAAGCACTTATCTGTGCTATCACTTGTTCTCTCAAATCCAAGGGGGAAGGGTCCTTCAGTAAGAGGCAGGGCATAAGAACAAGGGTCAGAAGGGGAACAAGACATGATAAAAAAAAATGCTTTTGACATGTGCCAGCTGACACTGATTTATTTCTCTTTGTTCATAAGCTCCTTCCTTTTCTTGACTCCTCAGATACAGACTAATGCACTTCTGCAATTCCTTCAAATATTGTTTGCTGAAATGAAGTTCAACAAAATAACAGTCTGCTTTGTGCCAAGTGGACAATTAAATTGTTGAGTGCTGTACAACTGCAAGAAACGAAAAAGGATAGGAAATTATATTGTCAACTATAGGGATTTTAAGGTATCAAACATACCTTGAAGAATGCCATTGGTCCTGCTTTCCCTGTGTAAGAAATGATATGCCACAAACTCTGAAATCAGAAAAAATATATATACCTTCTGAAATATACAGTAGTTACCCTGTCATATGTAGTCTAACACTAAACTAACAACTCTTGGCATCATAGGGGTTGCAGTCTTATTGACATTTTCATTTGCAGTTTTATGCTGGTTCCCTATGTTTTTACAATCACAATGGGTAATAAAAGAAAGAGTGAAAGCCTAAGACTATTAAGCAACAACTTTTGAGGTATACTGCTGACAAAAGAAAAAAAAAATAATAATAATACTTAAGAAAAAAAAAAAAAAAAAAAATCATAGTTGCCACTCCATTTAGGTGCCAGTGATGGTTCACTCCCATCCTACCTCCCCCCTCACCCACCAAATGCTGCTGCTCCTCCTTCTCCTCACTGCAGAATTTTGTATGGCTCTCAATATACCTATGATATATCATAAACATTTTATACATACGTAAAACATATAATAGAAAGTAGTTTTAAAAATATGTGAAGCTGGAACTTTGGTGCTCCCACCCTAGATATATTATAAAAGTGGTGAGAACCAGCCATTTAAGAAAGAAACTGTTGTTAGAACAAAACCCTTTCCAATGATCTACTCCTTTGACAACCCTCAGCAGTGAGAACATAAAAAAAAAAAAAAAAAAAAAAAAAAAAAAAAAAAAAAAAAAAAATTGTCAGTCACAAAGACAATTTTTGGGTGATACTGGATGTGGTGATGAGTAATCCTTTAAATATAGGACTAGTAACTGAAATATTTTGCTGGTTTATGGGTATTTTCGATAGTGAAGGAGTTCCGAGTAACAGATGACAAAGTGCCTTAAAACTAGAGTTTTTGATAACATCATGCAGACGCAACAAGATGACATAGTAAATTTTAGTGACATAAGGGATATTTTTCACTTCTCATTGCATATTTGCTATTTGAAGCCATAAAAAAGTCAAGTTTGTTTATTATCAAGGTCGCTAAACGAGATGAAGTGACACACTACAAAATGACATCATGACATCACTCCAACATCATTCATGTTCTCAAAGAATGTTGGAAATGTAAGTGTCTTTTCATTCACGCCTAATAGTTCTACTTATAGCTGTGTCTCCATCCCCTTAACCATCACCTTACAAAATCATGAAAATATTGGCTGAAGGCCTGGGTGACACACATAACTCACTATGATTGTACAAACATTCTATTACCATCTTGATAAAGCAAATCAAATGACAAATACAGACATTGGAAAATGAAAAAAAGCAAAAAAGGTTTATGCAATAAAAGAGAAATTAATATTCCAAAGGGGAGGCATGAAGTATTGTAACCACACATGATTGTTCATGTGTGCCCAGCCTCCAAGCTGCACACCCGTAAAACTGCCGCTCAAGTAAGCCTAATGCCTGTATTTTGGGCCATGTGTGGGCTGTGAAGCATCCAGATCAAAGGGGTTAATTTATAGCTTGGTGGCTAAAAACTGTGGAGCCTTCTATGTGCAATAAAATTCATAAAAAACCTATAGTACATAAACCCAAAGTCACAGGGTAATGCACCATACTGAACCACATGAAAGACACTGCACATGGTCATCTGCTTGAGAAGTTAAGAGTGGTATGCACTAACACACCCAAGCCAATGTAAACATTGAGAAAAATTTGACTTCTGAATAAAGTTAGAGTGGCAAATTAAAGCAGATGTGAGAAACCAGATCACTAAACAATCATTCCTTTTTTGATAATCTGCAGATCTAGATATGATACTTGAAAACATAACCATTTTCCTGCATACTGTAAGAATATGGGGATAGTTAGCATTGCTTTTCCCTTAGACATGGCTCAAGAAAGAGCATGTTCTTAACCCATTAACGCGGGTATATTTTGAAGACGAAAATAAAAGATTCCGGGAGGCTATAAAATTGGCGGGCGGGGCTGCCCCACACTTTGCCCGCCCGCCACAGCCCGCTGCTGCGTCGGAGCGCAAGCAATGATACAGCGTCACAATGGCGGGACACCCGGCAATGTTTATTTTTTCGGGTGTCTCATATGTGGGACACCCGTCTTTTCTGGAAATGTTATTCAGAATGTTTTTAGGAGATCATCTATTCTGAAAGTACTTTTTAACCCCTATAAACTGCAAAACTTTCACCCTACCTGACTCCCCCGGCTACCAAACAGGTATGATTTATCATGTTTCACCTAGGCTATTTTAGTTTTGGCCTTTGAAGAGCAAAATTTTGTACACAAGAAAATGTGTATCTCATTACTGTATCTCCAAAACAATGAGAGTGAAAAAGCAACCAGTTTTATGCTAAGTCCTTTATCCTAATATTAAAAAATGGAAATAAGTAAACTCTAAATCCTTTTACTTTATAATTTGACATCACACTCACCTTGAATTCCCCAGGTCTTGCATTCATAGCTCTGGTTTTAATGACATCTACAGGCTGCGTCATGGTTGTTGCAATTGCACCCTGGAATAAAGAAAAAGTAATTATAGAAATATTTTATATCATTTGAATGGTAATGTAAAGATCACCCAACATTAACATATCTATCAACTAATATGAAAAGAAATATATACAATTAGCTGATACAGTAAATGACTAGGCCTGAACAGTATTTTGCTTTTACTTTAACATAAACAAATGTACACAAACACACATGCATGATCTACACACACACAAAAAAAAATAAACCTTACTGCAGCAAGGGAAGATGTAAAGTGACATGTCAGGTTGTCCTTAAAATAAGGTGTGGACAGCAAGAATCCTTTTATTTGGTCATAAAAGGAGAGTTGACCAATTGTCATTAGCACAGCCCTAAAAGTTGCTGTTGAAGCTCCTCGAAATAATCTTGACACACCCTCTTCACGAAGAACACGTATGAGGCCATCAAGTGCATGCTTATAGCTGAAAAATACACATCTCTTAATTAATGTGCATCAAGGTACATCTACATACAACAATCTTCAGATCAGTCACAATTGCCATCATATCTTATGTAGTCAAACTAGTTTCACAAATGTGAAATGACAATAACATTGAATTTTATTTCCTTCATCTATGTTGTTTGTCAAGAAAATGCTTTATCATGTTTTATCAATCTTATCTCCACTGTCCTCCAATATCCTCCAAGATTATCTTTTGTTTACCACGGCAATTTTTTTTATCACATCTTTACCACAATCCTATATAAAGGCAGACAATATAAATTCCAGAAAAATAAATCACTTTATAAATCAATAATGGTTAACAACTATGGACTGTATATTTTCAAGAAGTATGTGAATTTAATTTTTGAGAATGAAGTTTTAATACCACAAAATCAAATAGCCTTAACCAAGCAACCTACTTTCTTCTCTGGTCTACAGGTAATTTGATGTCATTTTGCATCCTCACGTTGATCATGTCTCCCGGTGTGCCCACAAATCCACCACATGCTCCAGCAAAGCCAGCTAACATTGCTCGCTTGTAGAATGCAAGAGGCTCACCCTTACTGTCACCAAGCCGCTGTTTCACTACCTGAAATCATGTATGGGTCATCTGTTTAACATTATTCAATCTATATAATTTTCTTTTATATATATTTACTGTGATTTCCTCCATATTACTTCTTCATTATTAAAAATAAATAAATAAATAAAAATACAAAATTGCAATGACTGGGAACCAATTCCCATTAACATCTGGCAATTTTCCATTATTTAGTATTTTAGCTTACAAAAATAAAAACACGGACCAGTCTTATCAAAAGTTAGTAACCATTGAATGTATAAAGACACTGCATACTTCAAAATGAACAACTTTACATACTTACAAACATATACATATACATTTAAATATAAGATATATGTATTTGGTATATGTGAATTTACATATAAACACATACATCTATAAATGAATATATAAGCATATATATCAATAGAAATAAAAAAATATATATATATCAATATATCATATATGAACAGATACATATATAAATATACATACATATACACATTGAGATATGTATATATGTATGTATGAGATAACTCATACATACATATATACATATAAAGATATGTATAAACATATACATATAAAGATATGTATCAACATATACATATAAAGATATGTATCAACATATACATATAAAGATATGTATAAATATACATACATAAATTTATAAAGATACATATATATAAATCTATAAAATATTAGCGCACAGGTACTCACACACACATACATGCACACACACATACATACATAAAACAACACACACACACACACACATACACACACACACATATATACATACAGACATACATATACATACATGCATGCAAACATACATATACATACATATACATACATGCATGCAAACATACATATACATACATACATACATACATACATACATACATACACACACACATTCACACTCACACACACATTCACACTCACACACACATTCACACTCACACACACATTCACACTCACACACACATTCACATTCACGCACACACACATTCACGCACACACACATTCACGCACACACACATTCACGCACACACACATTCACGCACACAACACATTCACGCACACACACATTCACGCACACACACATTCACGCACACACACATTCACGCACACACACATTCACGCACACACACATTCACGCACACACACATTCACGCACACACACATTCACGCACACACACATTCACGCACACACACATTCACGCACACACACATTCACGCACACACACATTCACGCACACACACATTCACGCACACACACATTCACGCACACACACATTCACGCACACACACATTCACGCACACACACATTCATGCACACACACATTTCACGCACACACACATTCACGCACACACATTCACACACACAACATATTCACGCACACACACACATTCACACACACACACATTCACACACACACACACACACTTGATTACTTGCTCATTCATTCACTTATTCACTCAACTCACTCACTCATTCACTCAACTCACTCACTCATTCACTCAACTCACTCACTCATTCACTCAACTCACTCATCTCATCAACTCACTCACTCTCTCACTCAACTCACTCTCTCACTCAACTCACACTCTCTCACTCAACTCACTCTCTCACTCAACTCACTCTCTCAACTCACTCTCTCACTCAACTCACTCTCTCACTCACTCACTCTCTCACTCAACTCACTCTCTCACTCAACTCACTCTCTCACTCAACTCACTCTCTCACTCAACTCACTCTCTCACTCAACTTCACTCTCTCACCCACTCACTCACTCACTCACTCACTCAACTCACTCACACACTCAACTCAACTCACATCACTCACTCACTCAACTCACTCACCTCACTCAACTCACTCACTCACTCAACTCACTCACTCACTCACTCACTCAACTCACTCACTCACTCACTCAATCACTCACTCACTCAACTCACTCACTCACTCAACTCACTCACATCACTCACTCAACACACTCAACTCACTCAACTCACTCACTCACTCAACTCACTCACTCACATCAACTCACTCACTCACTCAACTCACTCACTTCACTCACTCACTCACTAACTCACTCACTCACTCACTCACTCTCACTCTCAACTCACACACTCACTCACATATCACTCAACTCACTCCCAATCAACTCAACTCACTCACACTCAATACTCACTCACTCAACTCACTCACTCACTCAACTCACTCACTCACTCAACTCACTCACTCACTCAACTCACTCACTCAATCACTATCCTCACTCACTCAACTCACTCACTCACTCAACTCACTCACTCACTCACACTCACTCACTCACTCACTCACTTCACTCACTCACTCACTCATTCACTCAACTCACTCACTCACTCAACTCACTCACTCAACTCACTCACTCACTCAATCACACTTTATTACTTGCTCATTCAGTCACTCACTCACTCAGATATATTATATATACACATCATACATGTTTCACTGTGAAACTTTAACTCTTCATTTGAATGGGCTAAGCCTATCTATCTTTCAAGCAGAGCTAACTGCATTTCATTTATAAATATATATTTGCATCTACATTCTCCATGTTGCTGTAGAAAACAAGTGCTGATGGTGTTGCTTCTGCACTAACCTGATCCTTGAAGTTATATCAAGAGATCTGTAAAGCCATTAGTAATGTATGAATATTGTTCTCTTGTGCTCTGGTACAGAACATTATTCATTAGTGAGAACTGCTCCAAATCATAACACATGAAATTACTGAATCATACATTCACAATCAGCCTTACAATCTACATAAATTTGTGTGTTTGCCACAACTTGTGAAGTTTCACTAAATAGATTTCTCATATCTTTAGCATAAAGTGCACTTGTGTACCATAAATTATACTAAATGTTGTGCTCATATCAGTACTCTTAATCTTAGTTGTGTATGCGCTTGTTGTTAATAATATAATTCTACAGTCAGACATTAAGCAACAGCAAAACAAAATTAATAAAACTGGATCATACAAAGGACAGTTAATTGCTGTCGTAAAATTATCTCAATTATGCTTTCATGAATACATCTACGTTTTTTCTTTCATCAAGTTACAAATAATTTCAACCATACATGATACTGAAGGGAGAAAATATGGATGTTCTTCCAGGATACATGGTGTCACTTACAAAATAAAGGTACAATAAGCCTTGAAAGCTGAAACAATGAAAGCAATCAAAACATGACAAGGCATCTGTGAGCTGGCTCATGTAAAGTTTATTCATGCATCAAGATAAAGCTCTGATGAAGTGGTTCTGCCAAGACACATTCCCTTCTTTGTATTAGTCATTAACACTATACCACAAAGCTGATGTCCAGGAATAGCAAAATCTCTTAATGTTCTTTCAAAGAATTCATGTATGCAGGGAAGGATAATTGTTACTAAGGTCCACACTGAGTATACACATTCATCATATGAAGATGAAATACATTTAGAACTTTTATGAAAAAAATGTCTTAATTGTAAATAATGTGCTTTACCCCTAAAAGCAAATGGACACATTTCTAGGTAACTACAAAAATGGGGTAATTGAGCAATACTCTGCCTTAAGTAGTATAGTGTTAAATAAAATCAACAATAATTAATATCTCATCATGTATGTTACTGGAGGAGGAAAGGAATTAAAATGAGGAGAAAAGGGAGGAGGAGGAGGAAAGAGAGGACTGGAATAGGAGGAGGAGGAAAGGGAGGAGGAGGAGGAGGAGGGAAGGGAGGAGGAAAGGGAGGAGGAAAGGAGGAGGAAGGGAGGAGGAAGGGAGGAGGAGGAGGAGGAGGAGGAAGAGGAGGAGGAGGAGGAGGAGGAGGAGGAGGAGGAGGAGAAGGAGGAGGAAAGGGCAAAGGAGGAGGAAAGGCAAAGGAGGAGGAAAGGAAGAGAGGAAGAGGAAAGGGAGGAGGAAGAGGAGGAAAGGGAGGAGGAAGAGGAGGAAAGGGAGAAGGAAGAGGAAAGTGAGAAGGAAGAGAAAAGGGAGAAGGAAAAGGAGGAAGAGGAAAGGGAGAAGAGGAGGAGTAGGAGGAGGAAGAAAGGGAGGAGGAGGAGGAGGAGGAAAGGGCAGAGGAGGAAAAAGAGGAGGAAAGGGCAGAGGAGGAGGAAAAAGAGGAGGAAAGGGCAGAGGAGGAAAGGGCAGAGGAGGAAAGGGCAGAGGAGGAGGAGGAGGAGGAGGAAAGGGCAGAGGAGGAGAGAGGAGGAGGAGGAAAGGGCAGGAGGAGGGAGAGGAGGAGGAGGAAAGGGCAAGGAGGAGGAGGAGGAGGAGGAGGGAAAGGGCAGAGGAGGAGGAGGAGGAGGAGGAGGAAAGGGCAGACAAGGAGGAGGAGAGGAGGAGGAAAGGGCAGACAAGGAGGAGGAGGAGGAGGAGGAAAGGGCAGACAAGGAGGAGGAGGAGGAGGAGGAAAGGGCAGACAAGGAGGAGGAGGAGGAGGAGGAAAGGGCAGACAAGAGAGGAGGAGGAGGAGGAGGGAAAGGCAGAGGAGGAGGAGGAAGAGGAGGAGGAAAGGGCAGAGGAGGAGTAGAGGAGGAGGAGGGAAAGGGCAGAGAGGAGGAGTAGGAGGAAGAAAGGGCAGAGGAGGAGGAGTAGGAGGAAGAAAGGGCAGAGTAGGAGGAGGAAGAAAGGGTAGAGGAGGACAAGGAGAAAAGGGCAGAGGAGGAGGACAAGGAAGAAAGGGTAGAGGAGGACAAGGAGAAAAGGGCAGAGGAGGAGGACAAGGAGAAAAGGGCAGAGGAGGAGGACAAGGAGAAAAGGGCAGAGGAGGAGGACAAGGAGAAAAGGGCAGAGGAGGGGGAGGAGGAGAAAAGGGCAGAGGAGGAGGAGGAGGAGAAAAGGGCAGAGGAGACGGGACAAGGAGAAAAGGGCAGAGGAGGAGGACAAGGAGAAAAGGGCAGAGGAGGAGGACAAGGAGAAAAGGGCAGAGGAGGACGACAAGGAGAAAAGGGCAGAGGAGGAGGAGAAAAGGGCAGAGGAGGAGGAGGAGGAGAAAGGGCAGAGGAGGAGGAGGAGGAGAAAAGGGCAGAGGAGGAGGAGGAGGAGAAAAGGGCAGAGGAGGAGGAGGAGGAGGAAAGGGCAGAGGAAGAAGAGGAGGAGGAGGAAAGGGCAGAGGAAGAGAGAGGAGGAGGAAAGGGCAGAGGAAGAAGAGGAGGAGGAGGAAAGGGCAGAGGAGGAGAGGGAGGAGGAAAGGCAGAGGGGAGGAGGAGGAGAAAAGGCAGAAGGAGAGGAGGAGGAGAAAAGGCAGAGGAGGAGGAGGAGGAGAAAAAGGGCAGAGAGGAGGAGGGAGAGAAAAGGGCAGAAGAGGAGGAGGAGGAGAAAAGGGCAGAGGAGGAGGAGGAGGAGTTAAAAGGGCAGAGTCAGAGGGAGGAGGAGGAAAGGGCAGAGGAGGGAGGATGAGAGGAGGAGAGGAAAGGGAGGAGGAGAGATGGAAAGAGGAAAGGAGGAGGAGGAGGGGAGAGGAGGAAGGAGGAGGAGGAGGAAAGGAGAGGAGGAGGAGAGGAGAGGAGGAAGGAGGAGGAGGAGGAGAGGAGGAGGAGAGGGGAGAGGAGAAGAAGGAGAGGAGGAGAGGAGAAGGAGGAGGAGGAGGAGAGGGAGAGGAGGAGGAGGAGGAGAGGAGAGGAGGAGGAGGAGAGGGAGGAGGAGGAGAGAGAGGAGCGAGGAGAGGAGGAGGAGGAGGAGGAGGAGAGGAGGAGGAGGAGGGAGGGAGGAGGGGGGGAGAGGGGAGGAGGAGAGAGGGGAGGAGGAAGAAGAGAAGGAGGAAGAAGAGAAGGAGGAAGAAGAGAAGAAGGAAGAAGAGAAGGAGGAAGAAGAGAAGGAGGAAGAAGAGAAGGGGGAGGAGGAGGAGGAGAACAAACAGAAGGATGAAGAGAAGGAGGAGAACAAACAGAAGGATGAAGAGAAGGAGGAGAACAAACAGAAGGATGAAGAGAAGGAGGAGAACAAACAGAAGGATGAAGAGAAGGAGGAAACAAACAGAAGGATGAAGAGAAGGAGGAGAACAAACAGAAGGATGAAGAGAAGGAGGAGAACAAACAGAAGGATGAAGAGAGGAGGAGAACAAACAGAAGGATGAAGAGAAGAGAGGAGAACAAACAGAAGGATGAAGAGAAGGAGGAGAACAAACAGAAGGATGAAGAGAAGGAGGAGGAACAAACAGAAGGATGAAGAGAAGGAGGAGAACAAACAGAAGGATGAAGAGAAGGAGGAGAACAAACAGAAGGATGAAGAGGAGGAGGAGAACAAACAGAAGGATGAAGAGAAGGAGGAGAACAAACAGAAGGATGAAGAGAAGGAGGAGAACAAACAGAAGGATGAAGAGGATGAGGAGAAACATAAAAAAGAAGAAAGAGAGTGACAGGGAGAAGGTGGATGAAAAAAGCAGAGGAGAAAAAGGAAGGGCATGAGGGAAAAAAGAGATGGAAGACGATAAAAAGGAGGACAACAAAAGGGGAGGAAGAGGATAACAACAGAGTGGATGATGAAGAGGAGGAGGAGAAGGAGGGAGAGGAGGAAGGAGAGGAGGAGGAGGAGGAGGAGGAGGAGGAGAGGAGGAGGAGAGGAGGAGGAGGAGGAGGGTGGAGGGAGGAGGGAGGAGGGAGAGGGAGAGGAGGGAGGAGGGAGAGGAGGGAGAGGAGGGGGAGGAGGGAGAGAGGGGAGGAGGGAGAGGAGGGAGAGGAGGGGAGGAGGGAGAGGAGGGAGAGGAGGGAGAGGAGGAAAAGGAGGAAGGAGGAAGAGGAGGGGGGGGAAGAGGAGGGAGAGGAGGGAAAAGGAGGAAGGAGGAAGAGGAGGGGGGAGGAGGAGGAGGGAGAGGAGGGAGAGGAGGGAGGAGGGAGGAGGAAGGAGGAAGAGGAGGGGGAGGAGGAGGAGGGAGAGGAGGGAGAAGGAGGAAGGAGAAAGAGGAAGGAGGGGGAGAGAAAAAAAATGCAGTTAAAAAATATAAAAAATAAAATAAAATAAAAAAACAGTGAAAGAAAAGATCAGGATCTGAATCAAAGGTAAGCTTCGAACCACTCCATCATCAGACTTCACCTACAGACATAATTCACACCATGCTGCTAAGGTTACAAGCATGGTAACCTGGCTAGTCCTGCTTTATGACTGGTAATTAGGACGGCAGACCTTCGCCTCCTTCAAGCTAAAGCTGTAAAAGATAATTGTCTTAGGGTATATCCCTTACTTACAAGTAAGAGATAATTTTCCTAGAAAGAGAGCTGCTCTTCATTATCAACGGTAAGAAGTAAACTCTTATTACAGATCAAAACAGCACAACACTTTCCTGGTTATTAACAATAAACATACATGCACTAGCAAATAACTAAGAGCATAAAACTGTTACTGTTCAATGTACAAGTCAATATGAAGCTCACACAATTTTGTTATGCCAATGCTGAATTTCTTTATCCTATCCTCAGTATATGTTATATTGGTAAACCAAAAAATCTAAAAGGAATTTTTGAATTTCATACTGAATCAAAAATATCAAAAAATATTGGTAAGTTCAATTTTTAAACATTGGTAAATTCAATAAGCCTATCTATGAAAAAATAACTAATGAAACTGATAACATTAAAATTACAAATTAAATAACATTAATTTGAATATGATATAAATGAGATCAAATAATTTCATAAAGATATAATGACTTGATGTTAGAACAACAAATCACTACTTTTTAAAATCATTCATCCACATTTATGTTCAAATCCATCAACTGATTATTGGTTCACTTCATATGTGAAGAATGCATTGTTTCCTTACAAATTAACCAACATACTAGCTTTATCTTCTAGCAAATAAAACTAAGGCTAGATTATATTCTACTATCTCACAAGCTAACCTAAAACAGCCTCAAACATTTTAATTCATATATCAGGTAGCTAGCTTATCAACAACAAAAAATAAAACAAAAATATTATCACTACCTATATTCTTTACCTATAAAAAATAAATCATTATCCTACTTTGAAGCAACAAGTATAAACCTAATGTTGCACTAAAATGTAGAAATGTTTAATGATTAGTGACAGTGACACAAATTAAATACGAATCTTACCTCATAAATTGCAAATCTTGTTGTTGAATAGGTAATCTGTCTAAGGAGAGAGGCTGAGAGGGCCATTGTAAAGAGCTAAAAGGCCTTGGCTCCTCACTATATGCACAGCCATCTGAGAGCCTCCCATACTGGCCACCTGTTGTGTCTGGATGAACCTGAAACCGACAGTCAATCATTACTTTTATAAAGAACATTACATAATGAGTGTCAGTTTCTCCTTATTTACAAATAAATAATGAGTAATTAATTTCTTATTTACCTTTAGCAGGTCCAGTGGATGAGTGCAACATGCTGCTCCACATGATGCTAGGCCTCCAAAGTACCACTTGGCAAGACGTTGTTCCCCCATTCTAATTATCTAACTATGTATAATACAACCTGCAATTGGATAATAATAAAGTAATTGGTGATTTTTTTCATTTAAAAATTTCCTATCAACAAAAATAACCAAACACAATAACAACAGTCACTACACCAGTCATTACACTACATCCAAAATCACCTTTTATTCCAAGTCTTTGTTAAACTATATTAAAGGAGCATTGCATTTGTATGGAAAAAGTTATAAAAGCATACTCTTACATGATTGTGAATCCATACAATTGTAATAAATGCTAATACCCATTCCCATTCAGTACTGGAAACAATCATCATCCTACTCATAACTGAATGGTATTCTTGATCATCATAATGCATTTTATATAACTTAGTTTTCAAAAAGAGATTTAGCAATTAAATTACATATAGAAGGCTAGGCATCTGCAAGCATATAAATTAACAGCTTACATTACCATTTTTAATGTAACAAAAAAACATTTAAAAATATATACAGCTTTCACTGTGTCATCCATTACAAATATAAAATCAAGAAATCAATATTGGTCCTATGCTTCATGTATTATTTACTTTCATCCATTCCTTCAAACATATCAAACATACCTTTTATACAGAATACCTTCAACAGACTGAAGCTTACTCTCAAGAGTGGTTAGTAACTGATAAGCTTCAGAGGACTATCTCTTATCGGTAACTTGCTATCACAACAGTCAACCTCCATCGCATAAATTAACCCTTTCACCAAGTCTCAAGACTGACCACCATATCTCTGATACTGACAGCTTAAACAGTATTAGTACTAATAGACAAATCATTAAAGGAATAGCTGTTAATCTGATAAAAGATGGCTTTGCTATTTTCACAAGGCAGATATAGGTCCTTTTAGAACATCTTATGTGATAGAGTATTTTTTATGCATAACATTACATATTAATATCAGCACATGTGGGAGGAAGGGTTGAGAATAATTCTAAAAATACAAAAAACATGGCTATGTAAAATTGCTCCGTCATACTACCTCCATTATTCTAATTCACTGCATTTATATCTACTTAGTCCTAAGCTCATTACATTTCATAAATTTAAAAATAGTTCTGGAGAAAAGCATGCATCCTTATGAAATGCAGATACACTTGGAAAATAAGTGAAAAAATGAAGTTGTGTACATTTTATTTTGACAAGTCAGCTGATTTTATTGTGTGCCAAGTTAACATAATAGTGCCAGTAATATAGAAGTAGCACAGGAAAACACCATAATGCCATAAGTAGTCACAAGTGACAACAATGTGCAGCTGGTCTTACCATAGCTATACTACCAGCTGCAGTAGTATTACTATGGCCATTATATTACCATTAAAAGAGTGCATATAATACCTGAGCTTTATCAATGGCACTCCCAATTATGCCAACTCACCTTAAACCACATAACTAATATCTGTGCCATGAACGTTCTTTTAAATAAAAGATCTAATCATCCTAAGATGTCTCACAAGTAGTATTTCACTTCCTTATAATAGGCATTTTTCCAATTCCTCTTTTACTTGCATGGCTTAATTACGGTTTTGCATGCTGTCCCTTCCAGAACGTCCTACAAAATAAGAATGAAGTTGAGCATTTACTATCATTACCATCCTGTGCAAAGATTACAGAACACATATTCTGGCAATTTACGTAACTTTATTAATCTGCCTCTTAACGATGCAGCTGAAGTCAAATGTCCTTGTTAATAAAGGTGAGGCAGTTTTTCATTTCAATGGCTGAGCTATAAACCAAAATTGTAAAGTTTTGCTGATTTTGCATCATTTTATATTACACTGCAAAATACCTATGCCAAACATATAAACTGTTATGATATCTCAACCATTATCTCTAACACGAGCTTAATCAACAAGGCCACCTTAAACCTTTCTACATCAGTAATCTGTTCATTCACACACGATCGTGGATAAAGAAACGTTTTAACAGAACTCTCTTCTCAAAACGACAACAAATAATTTATCGAAAACAGGAACTCCACACTAATTCCACCACAGCTCACATACTCAAGCACACAACCCAACCCTAAAGAAATACAACACCTATACCTCTGTCAGACGTCGCCTCCACTCTCACCAGACATTAAACTGTGTGGCAACCCTCCCCTTCACTATGAATCTGGACACTTGCCAAGTGAGCGAAACTCTTTGAGAATTCCATGGGGAATAAGGCAAATGAATATGTGAAGCGTGTATCCATATTTATACTTTTAGAACTAAATGTTTCTAGCTTGGAAAATTAATGTTCGTCAGCTGGATACAGATACTAGTTAATTTTGCAAAGGTCTGCGTGGCGCGAGTGTATGTTCTTTTGGGAAAATACTTGTCGTAAATGAAAAATAACAAGTTGTGACGTCCTTCTTATGAGCCAATGGTCGTCCCCGAAATGTAGTACCATGGTCCACACACCCACTTTATTGTCCAATCGCAGATCAGGACTGCTCCACTCTAAATGAATACAAATCATTAATATTACAGTAACACGTAGTCATCGTTTAGTATACATACTTGTAGTATTCTGAATGACGCATCACAA
>NW_020868714.1:168365-175865 GCF_003789085.1 Penaeus vannamei
AGAGATCACTTCTCAACACCCAAGAACCAACACATATGAAGGGAGGGGTCCTAGACCTCACCTTTGCCACTGCAACGATGGTGGAGAGAATTCGGTGTTGTGTCGATGATATGGTTACAAGTGATCACTATGGCATAGTCACCACACTCATGGATGCCGGTCCAGCCCAAAGACCACATCACATTCCTAAATGGAAAACAGACAAGGCCAACTGGTTAGCCTTCCAGAAAGGCTTGGCCTGCTGTCTGAGAGACAATGAACCTTACAACAACGAAAATGTGGACGTGATAGAGGCAAGACTAATCCAGGCCATAATTAATGCCGCATCACAAACCATCCCCAAAACTCGTCCATGGTCCAGAACTCACAACGACGCCTGGTACTATAATGATTAGATCAAAGAGGTTAACCACAGTCACATGTGCAAAAAAACTTATGACGGTAAAGAACTCCCGACAATCTAGCCCTCCTGAGGGGAGCTGTTGTGGATGCTAAGGAAACTGCCAACAGAGTAAGGCAGAAAAAGCGGTTGGAATGGTGCCAGATTTTTGGCCACCAGCCCAGCCTTACAGAGTTGTGGAAACGGGTCAGGCAAGCGACAAGCCGCCAAGCCCCGAAATGCATGCATCATGACCCACAGTCAGAGGCTCACAGACTGGTGCTCGAGTCCTCAGCCAGAACCAGCAGCAACAACCTTGCCTCCAGTGCTGAGGGATAAACAGTAAAACCTAAATCCAGGCAGGCTTGCTCTCATCAGAGACAAGGCACTCGAACCTGATGACACGGATGCCATGTTCTCTCTCAGGGAACTAAGAAATTCATACAAAACCAGCTCTGGATCAGCACCGGGATCTGATGGGATCTCTCACCCCATCATATCACACTTACGTCTTGCAGGAGAGCTTACATTCTTGCAACTCATCAACAAGTCCTGGCAAACTGCCACACTGTCTCAGAGCTGGAAGCAAGCCATAATAGTTCCCATCCCAAAAGCAAAGGAGCCAGGCAAGTACCGTCCTATCTCTCTTCTCAGCTGCCTGGGAAAAACAGCCGAGATGGTACTTCAGGCTCCGATGGAAAAAGGGACCCCCTCATGAACATGAAGGGGTAAGAGCACTGCACATAGCATTTCCACACTCCTAAGCACAATATGCACCTCACCCACTGTGGTTGTCTTCCTAGACTTGGAGAAGGCTCTTGAACTGGCAAGCCCCCTTGCCATTCAGGAGACCCTATTCCACAAGGGAGTCAAAGGCAGACTCTTGGCCTGGAGAGCTATTTTAAAAATAGATTTCAAGGCCACCTCTCGCAGCACATGCCACTTGAGAATGGAACACCTCAGGGTGGGGTTCTCAGTCTTGCCCTTTTCAACACCCTCATGTCCAATATACTCAACATTCACCTGCCAGAGGGATGCAAGATCATCTCTTATGCTGATGACGTGGCATCATAGCCTCTGGCAACCACTGCCTAACTAGAGCTCAGCATTGTCTGAATCTTGTGTCTGAAGACTGTTGTAGGACGTGTCTAAAAATATCGGCAGCAAAATCCAAAGCAATGGCTCTGAGAACTAATGTCAAAAACAAAAAACTCACTGTTCAGGGTATGGATCTGGAATGGGTTAAGGACTACTTATACCTTGGTGTATGGATAGGACACACTCACTTTCAAAAAGATCCAATAACTGCTCGACCGAACCAAGGAAAGACTGTTAGTCATGAAAGTTATGACAGGGACACACATAGGAGTGGTACATAAAGTACTAAGATCATTCTATGTACATGCTGTCCGTTCTATTATTGATTACGCTTCTGTTGCCCCCATTGCTTCCAGCACAACATTAAAAGAAAAACTGGAACCAAAACAAAATGAAGCTGCCACGATTATTCTGGGAGCTTCCAGATGGACAAAGGTCATCAACCTCATGGAGGCTGATTTACGGTCCCTGGACACCCGAATCGATCTAATGGCAGCACAGTTCCTTTCCAAGGTCTTGCAGGCACCCATAAACTCATACTTAAGGCAAAGAGTACTCAGACGCCTGCAACAAGACTATCAGCTGTTCGTGGACAACTCTTGTTAGGGTAGAAGAATTATCATAAACTGGGTTCCAAGCCACAATGGCTTTCAAGGGAATGAGCTTGCTGACAAACTAGCCAAAAAGGGCAGGGGTATGTCCTCATCCTCTATGATCGTTAAACCTAGCCGAAGGAGACTAAACCAAAGTACCAAAGCTACAGCGTGTGCAGTCTTCTGGGGAGCACATAGAGAAAATGCCATCAATTCGCTCGCTGCCAAGTGGTACTCAGATGCTACAGGCTATGAGCCACTGAACCTTCCTCCAAATACAAAAAGAGGTACCGAAGTCATATTACACAGATTAAGACTAGGTTATTCATGCACTTGGCAAATTATTGACGACGAGACTGACAGGTTATGCAAACACTGCGGCGAGTCTAACGCCACCCTGTTACATTACTTGGAAAATTGTGAACACACTCAATTTCTAAAACAGGGTCCACCCACCATAGCCGCCGAGCTGGTAAAAAGGGTTTGCCACATGCTTACTCCATGGCAGCTGGATCGTTTGCTTGCAATTCAGCCACCACGATAAGCATACAGTTCAAAGGAAACATATGAGTTAACTAGAAATAGTTGACACAGTCCTGATCACTCTAGAGAAAAGGCCTGGGCAAAGCATGATTTTGCAAATCTAACTGAACTGAATTTCCTCCTCAGACCCTGAGATGGAATCGAGGACGATTCCGAAACTGTTGTCTCACTTTCTTCAATAAATCTAGTTTGTGCATTGTGGATTTTTCTCTATATTATATATATATATATATATATATATATATATAATTATATGTATGTATATATATATTATGTAATGTAAATGGAAATGCACTACCGCATTTATATCATGAATATATTAACCTTTCTGTTCGGAATTCGATCCCGTGCCGCCAGATTGTAAGGCAGGCACGCTATCCATTCGTCCACCACTCGGCAAAAGGATCGTGCAACCAGGCGCCACCAGGCACCATAGATCTTACTTGACTCCTCATACCAGAGTAAGTAAAGCGAGATTTTACACACAATCCCCGCGAGCATTCGGGACTTATGGAAAGCAAAAAAATACCCAAATCAGATAACCTGAGGTATATTAATGAAAGATGGAAATAATGCACTACCACGGGATCGAATCCCGAACAGAGAGGTTAATATATTCATGATATAAATGCCATAGTGCATTATTTCCATCTTTCATTAATATACCTCAGGTTATCTGATTTGCTTTCCATAAGTCCCGAATGCTCGCAGGGATTGTGTGTAAAATCTCGCTATACTTACTCAGGTATGAGTAGTTAGGTAAAATCCATGGTGCCTGGTGGCGCCTGGTTGCACAATCCTTTTAGCGAATGGTTGACGAATGGATAGCGTGCCTGCCTTACAATCTGGCAGCACGTGATCGAATTCCGAACAGAAAGGTTAATATATTCATGATATAAATGCCATAGTGCATTATTTCCATCTTTCATTAATATACCTCAGGTTATCTGATTAACTTTCAATAAGTCCCAAATGCTCGCAGGGATTGTGTGTAAAATCTCGCTATACTTACTCAGGTATGAGTAGTTAGTAAAATCCATGTGCCTGGTGGCGCCTGGTTGCACAATCCTTTTAGCGAATGGTTGACGAATGGATAGCGTGCCTGCCTTACAATCTGGCGGCGCGGGATCGAATCCCGTACAGAGAGGTTAATATATTCATATATTTGTATATATATATACATATAATAATAATATATATATATATATATATATATATATATATATTATAATAATATATATATACATATATATATATATATAATATGTATATATATAATATATATATATATATATATACATATATATATTATATATATATATTATATAGTATATATATAATATATAATATATTATATATTAGATATATATATATATATATAGATAGATATATATGTATATATATATATATGTAGTATATATATGTATATATATATAATTATATATATATATAGATTAGATAGATAGATGTACATATATATATATATAATATATATATATATATATATATATATATATATATATATATATTATATACATATATATATATATATATATATATATATATATATATATATATATATATATATATATATATATAGTATATAGTTGTGTATTGTTTATATAATATATATATATATATATATATTATATATAATATATATAGGGATACTAACCCTATATATCTGTACTTGTTTATATATATAATATATATAGGTATATATCTATAGTAATATAACATATATATATCACTTGTTGTATATAAGGGTATTAGTAGTAGTAGTAGTGAGTGTTATTAGTATAAGTAGGGTGATATATGATGGATAAGTGTGTCGTGATGTGTGTGTGTTGTGTAATGTGTGTGTAGTGTGTGTAGTGTGTGATGTGTGATGTGTGTGTGTGTGTGTGTGGTGAGTGTAGTGTGTGGTGAGAAGAGGGGGAAAATGGAAGGNCACACGTGGTATACATGTTACACGTGTATACATGTATATGTATACGTGTATACGTGTATACATGTATAACGTGTATACATGTATACACGTACGTATACAACATACATACATGTACGATTACATACATACATAATACGTACGTATACATACATACATACATGTACATATACATACATACATACATGTACGTATACATACATACATACATGTACGTATACATACATACATACATGTACGTATACATACATGTATATACATACATACATGTACGTATACATACATACACGTATGTATACATACATACATGTATGTATACATACATACATTTATGTATACATACATATACGTATATATACATATATAAGTATACACAGGAGTACATATATACATATACATTCATATATACATTCATATAAAAATACATATACATACATACATATGTGTATATATATATATATATATATATATATATATATAATACATACATAATATATAATATATATATTATATATATATATATATATATATATATATAATATATATACACATATACATATATATTATATATATACACATACATAAGATATATATATATATATATATATATATATATATATATATATATATATATATATATGTATACACACACATATCATATCATATACATATGCATGTATGTGAATATATGTTCATAAATGATTATCATTTCCAACTTGTGTTTGTCGTCTGTCAACAGTGTTGGCATTCAACTTATCATTTATTCAAATCACAATGATTAAACATACAAGGCAAGTTAATACTAAATGTCAAGAATTTCCGGTGTGTTGAACATATAAAAAGGCACCGTGTGGTTAAATAAAGGCTATATAAGATAATGCCGACTATGTAACTGATAAATAAGAAGTTACTATATCCGGATTGATACCCCTACAAGAGCTCCCGAGGTGCTGTATTTTACAAGATACTTTACAATGTGTGACGTCATAACATGGCGGCTGATTTTGTTTCGAGTATGGGCTTCGGAGGCCTTACGACATTGTAACGGCTCCGATGTGAGATACAACATTGTAAACTGTTTTGAGTATCCGGCCCCAGGTCCACAGCCTGTCCTCTCGCCCTCACCATCAGCAGCTTCTCGACGACGCATACCGAGACCTGATTGGTTGACCACGGACACCTCACGGCTCGCCCATTGGACCGCAGGCTCCCCTCGTTCCCGGTTGGCTGGCACAGCTCAGACCCCCTAAGCTCCCGCACCCGGGCTCCAGCACAGGGCTTACCTGGATCTTTAGGTCCGAGGTTTTTTTTCGTGTTGTCATCGTGGATGATTTAAAGAGATTGACAACCCCACGACGGACAAAACGATTGGCTCTTGGTGTAACTGCTTTGGGTGCAGTTGCGCAATACCTGCTTTGGGCTAGTGCCTTTAATTACAGCCTTGATGTGCGAGTAATTAAAAGCACGACGCACAGTGGCAGCCGATAGTTTCGCTGCGAAGTGTTCGGCCGAACACATAAGGGCTCACGCCCGTTCGGCAGGGTTCCGACCCCGACCGGCCTTCCCAAATAGAGACTGTTGGCTACCCTGTGTGCTTCACCGTTTTTTTATACCATTTCCGCCCTTTCATCGTCCAGTTGAATTAGCTCTGCTAGCCTCCTCTCTACCCATCATCCATCACCCTCGCTATGGCGTAACCCTATGGGTCACGTCATCAAATTAGCGTATTCTGGGGAGCATATCTCTTGCGAGGAGGCTCTCCAGAATATCTTCATTATCACTGAGGTGGCAGTCACACACCTCTTTAAGGTCCATAATGGCTTCGAGGTGACAGTTGCCAAACCTGAACACTTGACCCCATTTCTTTCGGCCGACGGCCAAAGAAAGTTAAAAGATCACGGCTTCTCACCTGTTCCCTCCCCCGAGATGAAGGCTAAGTGTACGATCGTGGCGAAAAAGATCGACAAGACGATCCCCCCACGATCGTGCGTCCATCTGCCAGGAGGTTTCCGTCAAGAACGGTGTCACTGTTCTCGACGTTTACAAGCCACCTGAGTCGCGAATCGTCAAGATTCGCGTCTCATCCCCCGAGGAAGCCCAGAAACTTCTCTCTCGGGGACTCATGATGTTTAATACATCGGTCCCCACCTACAACTTGGAACCCGAATGTTTTATTCACATAGACCAATGCCTTAACTGCTACCAATTTCACCACAAGAAACACCAATGTACACACCCCCAGAGATGCTCTCGGTGCGCCGGCGACGGTCATTTCTTCGCCAGGTGCACTGAAACCATCAAATGCTGCAACTGCGAGGGATCGCATGTCGCAGTTAGTGGATCCTGCTCTCGCCTTCACACACAAACATTCTACTCTCACTAACAACAAACACAACTCCAGCTTGTTCTGATGGAATAAAGCACTCAGACGGTTCCCTGTAGTGGGTCGTGACCGATCTATTACACGTCTGAACTCCGCGAGGAAGCCTCTCGCTTCCTCCTTAACATCCTGTGGGTTGAGTTGGCCTGTAGACAGACCAACAAACTCCGTGTTTGACTCACCACTGGCTGGATGGACTCACCCTCCATCCTTCGTTCCGGCTGGAGATCAGGTTTAGGCCGTGATCTTTTTCTTTGGCATAGGACAGGAAATGCAGTTTTCGGGTTTTGCCGCATCACTTTGAAGCCACCTTCTACTCATTCCTTTCAAATTTCCCCTTCCCCTATCCACTCGTTTTGTTCAGTTTTTTCAGTGTTCAGTTTTTCGTGTTCTCTTTCTGTCTGCTTAGTTTTGTTGTTGTTTGGTTTTTGTTGTCCTGTACCTTTTTAATCTCACTAATAAAGTAATCTCCCCCAGGTACTGCCCTCTCTTATCCCCGTTTTTAAATACCTTCACCTCGTCTCCTGACGCTTGTGACCACCACCTCACCCCTCACCCT
>NW_020868714.1:185530-188030 GCF_003789085.1 Penaeus vannamei
TCAAATTGGGATGGATAGATACCGAGGTCGATAGATGGGTAGACTGATAGAATGATAGATAGATAGATATAGATAGATAGATAGATAGATAGATAGGAGGAGGATAAAGAAATAGATAGATAGATAAGATAGACAGGTAGATAGATAGAATGATGGGCTGACAGACATATATATATATATATATATATATATATATATATATAGTATATATATATATATATATATATATATATATATATTATAATATATATATATATATATATATATATAGAGAGAGAGAGAGAGAGAGAGAGAGAGAGAGAGAGAGAGAGAGAGAGAGAGAGAAAGAGATAGTTAGATAGATAGATAGATAGGCAGACAGATAGATAGATAGGTAAATAGACAGATAAATAGGTAGACAGACAGATATATAGATGCATAGACAAATAGATAGATAGATAAATACATTGACCCGTAAATAAACAAATACAAAAATAGACACGTATACAGAGATAAACAGACAGTAAGAAAGAAAGAGAGAGAAAAAAAATAGAGAAAGAAAGAAGAAAAGAGAAAAGAAAGAAACAGAAATAAACAACGAAAGAAAGAAACCAGACAGAGAGAGAGAAAGAAAACAGAAAGAGAGAAAGAAAAAAACAGATAATAAATAGAGAAAGAAAGGAAACAGAAAGAGAGAAAGAAAGAAAACAAATAAACAGAGAAATAAAAAAAACAGAAATAAACAACGAAAGAAAGAAAACAGAAATAAACAAAAAAGGAAGAAAGAAAGAAAGAACACAAAAAATAAATAGAGAAAGAAATAAAAACAGAAATAAACAACGAAAGAAAGAAACCAGAAAGAAAGAGAGAAAGAAACCAGAAATAAACAGAGAAAGAAAAAAAAAAACAGAAAGAGAGATAGACCAATAGAGAAATAGATATTGGAGAGAAGTGAGACCAGCAGATACACCGTCATTTCCCAACAACAGCTGTGATCTCGGTTTAGAGTCCGGTACAGATAGAGAGGTTCGGATACGACCGGATATGGGATTTGAGGTTATATTTGGACCTTCGGAGAGAGGGAGAGGCTAACACATATGCATGTATAGGTGTGTATAGATATATATATATATGTGTGTGTATATATATATATATATATATATATATATATATTTATATATATATATATATATATATATGTTCATATATGTATATATACATATATGTACACACACACACATATATATATACATATATATATATATATATATATATATATATATATATATATATATATATATATATATATATACTATATATGTGTGTGTGTGTGTGTGTGTGTGTGTGTGTGTGTGTGTGTGTGTGTATGTATATATAATACGTATATATATATATATATATATATATATATATATATATATATATATATATATATATATATATATATATGTATATGTATATATATGTAATATATATGTATATATATATATATATATATATATATATATATATATATATATATATATATATACATATATATATATATATATATATATATATATATATATATACATATATATAATATATATAATATATATATATATATATATATATATATATATATATATATATATATATATATATATATATATATATATATATATATATATATATATATATATATATATATATACATATATATATATATATATATATATATATATATATATATATATATATATATATATATATATATATATATATATTATATATATATATATATGTATATTTATGCACCACACATATAAAGGAAACAATTCGATCAGATGTTTATTAACCACATATGAAGCCTCATAAGGAATCCCAGAAAAGTAATAAAGAAATATCCTACTTATTATATCCTCTTGGGGGGGGGGGGGAGGGGAGGGAGGGAGGGAGGGAGGGAGGGAGGGAGGGAGGGAGGGAGGGAGGGAGGGGAGGGAGGAGGAGGGAGGGAGGGAGGGAGGAGGGAGGGAGGGAGGGAGGAGGGAGGGAGGGAGGGAGAGGGAGGGCGAGGGAGGGCAGGGAGGGAGGAGGGAGGAGGGGAGGGAGGGAGGGAGGGAGGAGGGAGGAGGGAGGGAGGGAGGGAGGGAGGGAAGGGAGGGAGGGAGGGAGGGAGGGAGGGAGCGGGAAAGGGAGGGGAGGGAGGGAGGGAGGGAGGAGGGGGAGGGAGGGAGGGAGGGAGGGAGGGAGGGAGGGAGAGGGGGAGGGGAGGGAGGGAGGAGGGAGGGAGGGGGAGGGAGGGAGGGAGGGAGGGAAAGGAAAAGGGAGGCAGGTAAGGTAACGGAGAGAAAAAGGAAGAAGAGAAGAATGAAAGAAAAGGGGAGGGAAGGAAAGAGGGACGATAAAAGGTAAAAGAAGGACAGGAAGAAGGGAAGAGAGAGACGGGAAAGGAAGAAAAGCAGGTAAAGAAATGGAAAGGAAGAAGGGAAAGAAGAGGACGGGAAAGGAAGAAGAGAGAGTAACCGAAAGGAAAGGAAGA
>NW_020868714.1:193030-198159 GCF_003789085.1 Penaeus vannamei
GGTCAAAATTACAGTAAAAATTCCCTTTTAGTTAAAGTGCAGAGAGGTGCACTTTACTGAAGGTCAGGGAAAGAAAAATGTTTATGTCTCTCTCTCTCTCTCTCTCTCTCTCTCTCTCTCTCTCTCTCTCTCTCTCTCTCTCTCTCTCTCTCTCTCTCTCTCTCTCTCTCTCTCTCTCACACACACACACACACTCACACACACACACACATACACACACACACAAATACACACAAAACACACACACACACACACACACACACACACACACACACACACACACACACACACACACTCACACACACACACACATATATATGTGTGTGTGTGTAAGAGTGTGTTTGTGTGTGTGTGCGTATTGATTACGATGCAAAAGAATAACAGTAACGCAAAAAGACAGTTCATGCAGACAAACGCAGGAAGTTGCCGCCTTATTTTCCCGTCACGCAAAAACTTTGACGAATCGCTAGAATTACAACCTACTAGTGTGTTTATCCGTCCAGAAATCCTCGCTTTGTGATGTATTAATTCATGGAATTTATGTACTTGTAGATAACAGCATGCCACCAAAATACATAATTATTTGATAGGTTGTAAGGTGAATATGAAAATAGAAAATTGTCGTGTTTTGCAGGGTAGACTCAAGTAAAATAATCTGTTTTCTGCATGTTGGCCATTCACGTAATAGTGTAGATCTACATTAGTTCGTATCATTCTACAACGAACAGAAGTTATGAGTGAAGGTGTAGAAAAGTCATTCTATAAAATAATGTTGTCTGTCTTATTATTCTTCCTTCTTTCCACCGATTTTTGGTAATCTTCCTGTAAAAATGTTCCAAGGACAAGAATGCAAGGCTTCTGTCCGGGTTGCAGCTATGAGCCTCATGTTGTATGTTTTATTATTATCATGATCTGTTATATATTTATCATTACTTACTTATTATACATTACTTATTATCATTATTATATTATTATCATTATATTATTATTATTATTATTATTATTTATATTATTAATTTTATATTTATTATATATATTATTATTATTATTATTATATTATTATTATATTATTAATTATATTATTATTATTTTATCTACTATTATAATTATAATCATTATCATAGTCATTATTACATCATTATCATTATGATCATTATCAGCATTATTGTTATTATTATTATTATTAATATTATTATTATTATTATTATTGCATTATCACAATACCATGCTGTCCTTATAAAGAGTAAATACTATTTTGATAATAAGATTGGAGACTTCAATGCTGTTGAGAATGATCCTCCTAGAATGCAATGTTGATGGTGATGATGATGATGATAATGATGGTGATGATGATTCACAATGATGATGATGATGATGGTGATGACATGATGATGATGGTGATGATGATGATGATAGATGATGATGATGACAATGATATGATGTGATAATGATGGTGATGATGATGTGGATGATGATGATGATGGTGTGGTGAAATGATGAAAATGATGATGATAATGAGGAGGAGGAGGAATAGGATGATGATTTAAATGAAGATGAGGTTGAGGATGAGAATGATGATGTTAATGATGTGATGATGATGATGGTAAGAATAAGGATAATAGTTATAATGATAATGATAATAGTAAGAATAATGAAAATGATAATAACAATAATGATAATAGTAATAACAATGATGGTAGTTAGAGCAATATGACAATGATAATAACCACGATAATGACGATGATTATAAAAGCAATAATATAAATATAATCAAAAGCAATTTCCGAAATCTAGAATTGGTAACAGAAAGAACACGTACAGAAATAATACTCTTTATTGCCTCGAGAGAGAGAGAGAGAGAGAGAGAGAGAGAGAGAGAGAGAGAGAGAGAGAGAGAGAGAGAGAGAGAGAGAGAGAGAGAGAGAGGAGAGAGAGAGATTATGCAACAACGGTTGTAAACTCGCCTATGAACAACTTTTTATTTCGTCAAGGTAATCGCTTATCGGCAACCGCTCCTGCTGATCTCTCTTTCTCTTATGAATATTTATTTTTTCTTATTTTTTTTTTCTTTTCTTTTTTGTTTGTTTGTATTTTGTATATGATATTTATCATACTGCGTTGTGAAAAATATAACAACATTTAGCGCAATGTTACTTCACTTCAAGGACACAAACCTATAAACAAATAAAACAAAAGAAAATGCAAAAACAAAGCGAAAGCAACAAACAAACAAACAAACAAACAAACAAGGTTCCTCCGAAGAGATCTTGAGCAAAGAAACACCCCCACCCCCCGACCCCCACCACTCACCCCCACCCACCCACCCCCCCCCCCGACCCACCAATCTTTCCCCCCCCCCGACCCCACACTCACCCCCCACCCCACCTCCGGTTCCACTGTCGCAACCGCTCGCCCGCTACAAACCTGTGTAGCGACTTTTTGCTAGGGCTTTGGATAACGCCCACTCTTGCTGCGGAGACACGACCCGCAGTCATGCCTTCGAAGGTCAGATGACTGGGAACTTTTCGGGGATAGGTCTGGTTATATAAGGGGGTTACATGCTGATGTTTTTTTCTTTGTTTTTTTTGTTGTTATATTATTTATTATATATATATATATATATATATATATATATATATATATATATTATATATATTTTACTATATATTATTTGTTTTTCTTGTTATTTTTCTTTCACTTTATATTTATGTATCTATTTTTCTTCTTTCGTTTTTCTTGTTATTTTTCTTTCATTTCATATTTATATATTTATTCTTATTCTTTTTTCTTGTTATTTTTCTTTCATTTTATATTTACATATTTATTCTTATTCTTTCTTTTTTCTTGTTATTTTTCTTTCTCTTTATATTCATAAACTTATTTTTCTTCTGTCTGTTTTCTTGTCATATTTCTTTCACTTCATATTTATGTATTTATTTTTCTTCTTTCTATTTTCTTGTTATTTTTCTTTCTCTTTATATTCATATATTGATTTTTCTTCTTTCCTTTTTTTTCTTATTTTCCTTTTTCTTCTTTCTCTTTCTCTTTATATTATATTTTTTCTTCTTTCTTTTCTTCTTCTTCGTTTCGTTTTTCTTTTTCTTCTTCATTTCTTTCTCTCTTTTCCTTTTCGTGTTACAATTGACACGGTCCTTTATATCCATGTTAAATGAATTTCGAGCTTGTGTTCGTAGTGGAATATCAGATTCGCTTTTTCGTAACTTTCATTAAATGTGATAATTGATGTTGATAGTAATGATAATAATTGTTATTACTATCTTTATCATTATTATTACTACTATTATTATTATTGTCATTATTATTATCATTACTATTATTATTATCATCTTTATTATCATCATTATCATTATTATTAATACTATTATTAATTACCATTATTCTAACTCATTACTGTTATCATTTGTCATTATCATTGCCATCATTATCATTACCATGAATAATAACAAAATATATAGTAAAAATATCAATGATAATTCTATGAATACTGTTATCATTAGTTGTAGTAGTAGTAGTAATATTATCATTGTTATTGTTTTATTATCATCACTATTATTGTTATCATTATTACTGTCTTTTTTATCTACCATTATTACTAATAGTGCTGGCACTGTTATTATTATTACCAGCATCAACATTAATATCATTATCATGATCACCACCATCATTATCATTATTCTTGCTATCAATATCATCACCACTAATGTCATCATCATCATCACCAACGTACCCAAGATGCCAACAGACCGGTTGTGGCAAGTGACTCGAATGATGCTGGATCTGTTACACAAACTCGACCAGTTTTCATAACGTCTTTACTCACTGCACCATAAACTACTGAGAACACCTTGGCTACGTGGGCGAAACTAGATCGAGCGTCACTATAAGAATTCGAAAGAGGAGAGAATAGGGTTGGACACCTTTGAATGGTAGTGTTGGGGGAATTGTGGGTAACTCAAGGGGGTTACGTGGTATTTTCGATATTAAGGCTGGATCAGATACCCTAGTTTGTTTGTTTGTGTGTGTGTGGGGGGGGGGGGGGTGCATTATTGCGACCGAATGTCTGCACGGCGGGATAAAGATAAAGAACTGAGAATGGGAAATAAATCAAATATATATGTAACGACTACAGTCCGTACGGAGTTATGAGATAAAACGGTGAACCATCATCTTTAAACTGATATCTTTTGACATTTGTATCTACCATACTCTTTAATGAGACAAAATGAAAACAAAGATTCACCGATATAGACGCTTTATGTTATATAGATATAAGATTTTGATTCATAAACAACAATTTCAAAACAAGAAGCCCAAGAGAGAGAGAGAGCGAAAAAAATAACCAGCTCTATCTGGAAGGACATTTTCTCAATATTCCCACGGGGCTTTAACGATTAGCTTTTGTTATTTTACGTCAGCTGTCAGTCACGTGGACGGAGACCCCCAATCAGAGAAGTAGTAACGAGTGTCCATGAAAATGAGCCAATCGCGCTTCAGAAAGATGGAAGTTGAATCTGCGTAGATGCACGAAGGGAAAACGAGCTTATTTCATTATTTTACTAAAGGTATCATTACTGTTTTATAGGGGGGTTACTGGTTATATATATATATATATATATATATATATATATATATATATATATATATATATATATATATATATATAATTATATATAATACATGATCAATTTATATCTTTGTGTTTACTATTTCTTCTTCCATTTCTTTGTCCTTTTTGGTATTACTTCCTTATTTCTTTAGTGTTTATCATTTATTCCTTCATTCCCATTCATTTTTCTTTCCTTTTTTATATTATTTCTTTATTTCTTTGTTTATCATTCTTGAATAATTCCTTGCTGCCATGATAGCAGTATTCATTCTTTCAGTACGGGAAAAAATAGATTAATTTCATATTAATAATTGTTCTACTTCACAAATAATAATAAATCGTCATATCATTGATATCCTCTCTCTCTCTCTCTTCTCTCTCCTCTTCATCTCTCTCTCTCTCTCTCTCTTCTCTCCTCTCTCTCTCTCTACTCGATCTGATCGTCCTTTTCTCTTCTCCCCTTGCCAATTGCGGATCTCTTCTCTCGCCCTCTCTCTCACTC
>NW_020868714.1:198483-220983 GCF_003789085.1 Penaeus vannamei
CCCACTTAACCTATCAGGCCAGCACAGCACTGGCTCGGCAGAAAGTTGAGGACTTGATGGCATGCCTTCAATCAAGTGACTTCAGTCTGAGAAACGGTTTTTTTGACCATCACCATTCCCCCCATGAAGGAAATCCTTTAAATCCTCACGCATATCCACTCATAAAAAAAGTACACTTTTAGGATATATTCCTATTATATAGGTTTTGGTTTTTAATCCGCCCCCCCCTCTCATCTCCTCTCTATTCTTCTTCTTTCTCTTTCTCTTTCCGTTCCTCTCTCTCTCTTCTCTCTCTCTCTCTCTCTTCTCACTCATCTCTACTCTCTTCCTCTCTTCTCTCTCTCTCTCTCTCCGCCTCTCTCTCTTCTCTCTCTCTCTCGTCTCTCTCTCTCCCTCTTCTCTCTCTCTCTCTCTCCCCGCGCCGAACCATCAAAAAAAGCCATGTATTAAACCACAATGTAGAAATGAAAAACGGAGGATAGCAGAAGTCACCGAAAAAAAAAGGGGAAAGACCTATATACTAGGAACCTAAAGAGAAAGAAAAGGAGATGGGAGAAAAAGAAAAAGGAAAAAAAAAAAAAAAAAAAAAAAGAAGAAAAGGATATTAAAGAAGACGAAAATAAAAAAAATGGTGGGAAAAAGAATAAAAAAAAACGAAAAAGAAAAAAAGAAAAAGAAGAACTAAATAAAGACCAAAAAAAAAGAAAAGGAAAAAATAAAATGAAAAAAAGACAAAAAAAAAGAAGAAGAAAAGAAACTAAAAAAAAGACAAAAAAAAAAAGAAAGAAAAAAGAAAAAAGAAGACAAAAAAAAAAAAAAAAAAAAAAAAAAAAAAAACAATCACACAAACATACCATATCTTTGCCGCAAGATCAATGCTCTGACTTGCAATGCCAACCACACGACACAGGAAGAGGTGCGGAGTGGGTGGTTTGTCGGCGGGGTGGGTAGGTGGTGGTGGGCGGTGGTGTGGAGTGGTGGTGGTGTTGGCGAGGGTGTAGGAGTGGCGTGGGTTGGGTGGCGGGGGTGTTGGAGTGGGCGGGGGTGTTGGTGGGCGGGGGGTGAGTGGGCGGGGTGTAGAGTGAGCGGCGGGATGTAGAGTGGGTGGCGGGTTGGGGCGGGGGTGTAGATGGTGGTGTGGGTGGGGGGGTGTTGGGGGGAGTGTTGTTAGGTGGGTGTGGTTGGGGGGTTAGGGGGGAGTCGAGAGAATGGCGGAGAATCGCTTTCTTGTTTTTCTCACGCAAAGTGGAAGATGTGGGGGTGCGTAAGTGTGCGTGTGTGTATCTGTGTCATTGGAACAGGGGGGGGGTAGTGTGTGTGTGTGTGTTGTGTGTGTGTGTGTGTGTGTGTGTGTGTGTGTGTGTGTGTGTGTGTGTGTGTGTGTGTGTGTGGTGTGTGTGTGTGTGTGTGCGTGTGTGGTGTGTGTCGTTGTGTGTGCGTATGCGTGCGTGCGTGCGTGCGTGCGTGCGTGCGTGCAGTGCGTTGCGTGCGTGTGTGTATGTGTGTGTTTATTTATGTTACTTGCTTTTACTTGTTTTGTTTTTTTTGCTTGGGAAATAGCGTGGCCCTTGCACGTTTAAAGAACATCAAAACAAGCAAAAAAAAATCGGAATTATACATGAGAGAGAAAGGGAGAGGAGAAGAAAGAGAAAGACAGAGAGACAGACAGAGAGAGAGAGACAGAGAAAGACAGAGAGAGAGAGCGAGATAAAACAGAGAGACAGCGAAAAAGAAAAGAAAGAAAGAGAAGAGAGAGAGAGAGAAAGAGAGAGAGAGAGAAGGAGGGCCCAAACAAAGAACACGAACGGGAAACAGCAAATTCTCGGAAAACTGAGCCAAAGCAATACTCGAGGCATTACTTCACGGCGAAGCATCTGTTGAAATTTCATACAAGCGCACATAAATGCATGACACACAACCACACGCATATCAAGCGACATACATGCATGCACACACATACAACATACATACACGCATGCACACGCATACAACATACATACACGCATGCACACACGATACAACATACATTACACGCATGCACACACACACAACAACATTACATACACGCATACCATCCCTACAACATACATAACGCAGCACACAATACAACATTACAACAGGCATGCACACGATACAACTACATACAACATGCATAAACATTACACATACATACACGCATGCACACAGACAACATACATACACACATGCACACACACATACAACATACATACACGCATGCACACACACATACAACATACATACACGCACATACAACATACATAAGACCACATACACATTACAACATACGTACACGCATGCACACACACATACAACATACATACACCCATGGACACATACATAAAAACATAAATACACGCTGCACACACACACATACAAGCATTCACACACACTGACCCCCCCCACACACACACCCCACACCCACACACACACTAACACCCCCCCCACACACACACTGCACACTGATTACCCCTCCCCCCACCCCGCACACACACTGACACTTCCCCCCCCCACATACACAGACCTCCCCCCCGCACACCACACAGGACCCCCCTCCCACATTACACTGACACCCTTCCCCCACACACACACTGACACCCCCCCACACACACTGACACCCCCTCCACATACACTGACACCCCCCTCCCCCCACACACACACTGACTACCCCCCGCCCACACATTGGACACCCCCCTCAACACACCACTGACACCCCCCACACACACACACTGCACACAGTCACCCCCTCCCCCACCCCAGCACACACTGACACCTCCCCCCCCCACACACAGCAGACCCCCCCCGCACACACACAGACTCCCCCCCCCTCCCACCACACACTGACACCCCCCTCCCCCCACCCCCGCACACACACTGACACCTCCCCCCCACACACACACAGACCCCTCCCCCACGCACCACACAGACCCTCCCCCCTCCCACATTACACTGACACCCCTCCACCCCCCACACACACTAACACCCCCCCACACCCCCACCCCACTCCCACACACATTACACAACACAACGTCACCAGCTGGACGGCATTTTCGGGGGGTGAAAGGAATCTGGCGCTAACTTTATGCTCTTATAACCCCGGAAATTGCAGTTGTCAGCGCAGAATCTCGGCTCTGTAAAACGTTGGTGATGATCGTGGTGGTGATGGTGATGATGGTGATGATAAAGATAGGCCCTAAATGTGTGATGTTGATGTTGGTGAGGATGGTGATGGTTGGTAGATAGCCCTTACGATGGTGGTGGTTGATTGATTGATGATGATGGTGGTGTATGATAACAATGAAGATGGGCCTTAAGATGGTGATGTGGTGGTGGTGATGATTGATGATGATAATGATGAATGATGATATAATAATTATTGATTATGATAATGAAGGAGGGAAGAGAGGATGAGAAGTGGGAAAAAGGAGGAGAAGAAAAGAAGAGGATTTAGAAGATGAAAAAGAAGAGAAAAAGGGATAATAACAACAACAATAATAATAGTACTAATAATAATAATAACAAAGAAGAAAAAGACAATAAAAAATAAAAACATAATAGAAAAAAAAAAAAAAAATAAATAAAAAAAAAATAAAACGGGCTGTCAAGGGAAATTGTCAAAATTCACTGCCATGGCGCCATTACTGCCTCTTCCACACGCCGGTTTTTACTTTCTAAAAATCTCTCTCTCCCATTTTCAAAGTCAATCTCCTCTCGATTTATTAATTACATTCCTGTGTTTTTGATGCATTATCCTAAATGTTTCTCTCTTAAAAGTTGTTTTTTTTCTATTCTAATTTTGATTCGATTATTCATGTATTTTTATTATTTAATATCCTCCTTCTAGTCAATTTCTCTTTATGCTAATTCTGATTAGATTCTCATTTTTTTAATCGTTATCTATTTTCATTTTTTAAATCGTTATTTAATATCATCCTTACAGTCAATTTCTCTTCATACTAATTATGATCATATTCTCATTTACGTTCAATTAATATCCGTTCATTACCATCTCTAATATACCTAAAACTCGTATGCCGAAAAGATTCTTAATTAGCTGTGAGACCATTAAAAAGCGTTATCATCATTACGTCAAAATCGACCACTAATTCCTGTGTAATTACCAATTTACGCCTGGCAGTAACGACCACTTTTACCATGTCTATTTATCACCGAAAATCTGCAATCTCTATAATTTTTTTTTATTGATGATTGTAGTTTTGTAACTGCGTTTATATCAGGCACGGTTACCACATCCACAACATATATCTCTATTGCGATTTTATCAATGACAGCTTCCATCTATTTCATTTTGGTTAATACATATTGGATGATAATCTGCCGCCGTGATTAATTATAAAAATTAATGCACCAAATGCACTCAGTATCAACCACAATCCCACAATATATATTCTTCATCAACTGTAATTAACCATATATAAATTAGACAAGTAATCAACCATTTTTTGTTTTCAACGCAATTCGGAACTGTAACCAACAATAAATAAATAAATAATAAAATATATAATATATGTGTGTGTGTGTGTGTGTGTGTGTGTGTGTGTTGTGTGTGTGTGTGTGTGTGTGTGTGTGTGTGTGTGTGTGTGTGTGTGTGTGTGTGCGTGTGTGTGTGTGTTGCCCGTGTGTGTGTGTGGCATATATATATACCATTTTGCATCAACTGATACCAAAAATTCACATGCCAACATCAACCAAAAAACTATATGCAGCTATTCCATTTACATTCATAATCTATTTTCATCTTCATATATTCAGCGTCAGCCATAGTCAACCAAACATTCAGCTAAAAGTTTTCCATACACATTCAACTACAACCATATAAGCCTACATTACCAACCATATACATTCCGTGTTAACTACAATCTTGCTTACCGTATTCTGCATCAATATGAACCACATAAATCTAACTTAGCATCAACTATAAATATGCTTTCAGTATACACCCTGCATCAACAATATTGGCCTATTTCAGCATCAACCGTATATATGCTTTCAGTAAACAACCAACATCAAGCACATATGCCTATTTCAGTATCAACCTTAAATATGCTTTCGGTATACACCGCACACCACCCATAATAAGCCTACTTCACCGTGCATCAACCATATAGGCCTACATCCCCGTCAACCATAAGTATGCTTTATATATAAATCCTGCATAACCATATACCTCCATCAACCATAAGTATGCTTCCGTATAAATCCTGCAAACCATAGGCCTACATCCCCGTCAACCATAAGTATGCTTTCCGTATAAATCCTGCATAATCATATAGGCCTACATCCCCGTTAACCATAAGTATGCTTTCCGTATGAATCCTACATCAACCATATAGGCCTACTGCAGCATCACAACAAACCACCCCTCTCGTAGAAACTATGCACGTGGCACACCTCATCATAGCCCTCATTTGGGAGAAATGTCAGATTTCTGTGATTTCACCATCGTCGAAGATCAGAAAGCATAAAAAAAAATTATGATACGACGGAGAATCGTTTTGGTTGGCAGTGTTATAGCTGGGTCGAGCGTATCGAGTGTCGAGTGAGAGTAACCGACCCGCACACACACACACGTGTACACCATTACACGTCCACGCCAATAAACGTACATAACAAGAGAACGGACAATGCGTAAACACCAACACACGCACATCCCAATACACCTACACGCCAACGAGAGTATACGCGAAACACTTACACGCCGAAACACGCACACAACAAAACACATACACGCACCAAACACGATTTCTCAATTGACTTCCTCTCGAGTAAGACGAAATGGTAACAGACGTTTCTTTCATTTCAACTGCAAGTATTTTCAAACGACCTTATAATGTTGTCTGCATATTCCACAGTCAGAAAGTGTTTTCGTTGTAACAGCTGACTTCACAAAAGGGAAAGTGATCTCGGGGTGTTTTCCACGTGGGATATTCGGCCTTGGCTTACGAAACGGAAGGAGAGAGAGGAGAGAAGAGAGAAGGAGAGAGAGAGAGAGAGAGAGAGAGAGAGAGAGAGAGAGAGAGAGAGAGAGAGAGGAGAGAGAGAGAGAGAGAGAGAGAGAGAGAGGGGGGGGGGGAAAAGTAGATACAGCAGACAGGCAAGAAGACAGGCAGATTGGACAAGCAGGCAGGCAGAGAGTAGGCATGCAGGGAAATAAAAACACATTATCTTATCTCTATCTATATCTACATCTACATCTTACAAGAATCTACCGCAAAATACGCAAATTTCTAAAAACTTTTAAAAAGTCTTTCCCAACTCACGACATGATCATCTGAACCGAAATTTCACACGTCAACATCGACATCATCATATTGCCATAAGTTCGCCATCCTCCCTAATTTTCAACAAGCGTCAATAAACCGTAAACATTCACTCAAAGATCAAATCCACAAAATAACAAAAAAAATAATCCACAAAACAAAATAAAATAAAATAAAACTCTGCGTATCCCCTTCCCACAACACGAGTCAAAAAAGAAAACGGAATCTCGCCTCTCACAATAACTCATCCAATACACATATACGTATATATTTTTTTTTCGAATACGTATTTCATCATAACCCTGCCACCACGCATACGAAATAAGTAAAATCCATATTAACTTATGAAAGGCAATTTCACCGGTCTTACGTAACTATGCAGAAATCACAACAGTTGCAAGCGAAATGGCGGTTGCAAAATGATGACGAATTGCAGTTTGGGCTTATTGGGGGGAGGGAGGAGGGGGGGGAGATTGTGAAAGACATTTAAATAAAAAAATGTGAGAGAGGGAGGGGTGGGGAAGGATATTTTCATTGAGAAACTGATTTAGTCCAATCGTGAGTAGTGTCTAAAAAGTTGAATGAATATCGAATTGCACATATATATGTATTTTAAAGTAGACGATTTTTTAAATTATCAGTCAGCACTAGTTAACCAAAATTTGCAAATAGCATTACAAACCTATCAATTCCCATATAATCATAATCCTATCAATTATCAAACGATTATTACCAACCTTATCAAATAATTACTTATCATAAATATATCACTTTTATGTCAGATAATCACCATTCACCCAACTTATTCATAACAAACCTCTTAATTGTAAGATAATTATCGCATCGCCACTGCCCTAGTGCAAATTCATTCACAAGATCTGAAAAAAAAAAAAAAAAACATAACAGGCCCGAACCCCACTCACCAACACGCACGCAAACACACACACACACACACACCACACACACACACACACACACACACACACACACACACACACACACACCACACACACACACACACACCACACACATAATAATAATAAAACATAATGCATAAATCACTATCATTCAAATTCGGAATCTGTTACAGCAGATTATATACACTATATATACACATATATTTTTACAATCATTAGTTCACATAAATCAGCGATTCCTATCCTTTACACGTTGGCGGAACATAATATATAACACATATACTACAATGTTCATCATAAATGGTACTAACGGGTAAGTTAGCGTCTGGAAAGTATATGTAACGTGTTCTTAAGTAGGAACTGTGAATTAAGATCCCTGTCATTTCGTAATAACACAATTATTTTACGTTTCTCTCGCGGAACCCCTGGGACAGTCGGCAAAACCCCGGTTAGGAATCACTGATTAATAACCCCATCCCCATCCCCCCCATCCCCATCCCCATCCCATCCCCAATCCCCATCCCCATCCCCATCCCCCATCCCCATCCCCTCCCCATCCCCATCCCATCCCATTCCCCTTGCACCTCAATCTGAACTAATAACTTCACGCCACATCAACGGAAGTGAAAATTAACATGCAAACGTCATGATTCTGATTTCCCCGCATATACAGACAATAATCTCCTGATCGTGATTAATACAAACAGAATGACTATTTAATATCTGATATGCTCTCTAACTATTGCATCATTACAAAAACTATGCTGTGTTTATTATGGGTAATATAAGAATGTTCGCAGAACTTGATTTGTATAATAATTGTGGGTGGGTTGAGCAGTGATTATATGGGGGGAAATAATAATTACTTTCTAGTTTGTGTGAATATTCAAAGATATGAAAGAATCATACTTAAATGTTAATAAAACAATCTGATTACCAAATGAATCATTAATTCCACACAACACAAACACACACACACACACACAACACACACACACACACACACACACACACACAACACACACACACACACACACCACACACACACACACACACACACCACACACACACACCACACACACACACACACCACACAACACACACACACACACCACAACACACAACAACAACAACAACAAACAACACAACCTTACACTATTGCTAATAACAATCATAAAATAACATAAAAAAACAAAACTAAATCCCCAATCCATAACCACCAACTATACCAGGTACCTCAAAAGCCTATTTGTTTTATGGATCTTACGTTAGCAGCCATTGAGAACGACTGCTGTGGATCGTGTGGAACCGCACGCCCCCTACTGGTCCTCTCCTGGTCCAGGTAGCCAGGTAGTTACGACCGGAGCCACCTGCGTCCTCAAGGTCCGAAAACTCTCCAACAACATCTGCTCCATAAGGCTGAATTTTTCCAGGTTCTCGGTGAGTAAATGCCATAGATAGTAATGTATGTCTATGCCATGTCTATTTTTGATGAGTAAAAGCCATAGATAGCAATGTATGTGGAATCATTTGAACGGATTGCAAAGGAACGACGAAGGGAAGGCAAGATAAGACACACGAATATGCCTTATAGCAATGTATGTCTATGCCATGTCTGTTTTTGATGAGTAAAAGCCATATACAGTAATATATGTCTATGCCATGTCTGTAGGTAATGCCTGTATGTAATGGGACATACTTTATTAAATATCTTTTTCATATGGCATATAAATTATGAAATATCCCGAGTATTCTTTGTACAGTGATAGAAATAATTATATACGTTAAGTACAAATGATTAATCACAATTATTAGATTAGTTATACAAAATGCTATTATGTAATCTCTTTTACTTTATAATTTTTAAAAATTTAATTTTCCTTAATTTGCGTGTACCATATAGCCCATTCTTTTCAACTTTCACGCCCTTTGACATGCTTCCTTGATTTTTATTTTCCTTACTATACAGTCATTATTCCTTTCTCTTTCTCACCATCGGTATGCCACTATTCCTTAATTTTTCAACCACATTCCATCCTTCTCTTTATCTCACCAGTGGATCTTTACCATTTAATTTATGTCACAATCACTAGACCATTCTTCCTCTAAACTCACAATTAGACAATAATTTTCCCGTGTTTTGCCACTATATGATCATTCTCCCTCCCATCAGCTCACACCACCTAATGAAGGAAACTGCTTGAGAGACCACCTGGCTGTATCGGGACAAAACATCAACAACTTTATCCCCAAACTCTGTGGAGAGAATTCTGGCCAACATAGTGAGTATTCGCTACACTGATAAATCTATTATAAAAGTACAAAAGTAATTGGAACTGTAAAACATTTGGAACCATACGCTATTATCATTGCAATATATTAATTATATGAGAATTAGTCTCTGATATATCCTAAAAGCTTAATAAATCATAGCAAAACCCTTAATAATTAATTACAAACCCTTATCTCTCTTGAGAAAAATATTCTTAAAGTCAACAATTTTTTCTATCAACAGTGTACATTGATGTAGACACTGTACCAGGACCTGTGGAGTTAAGAATAAACACTGTAGGAAGTGGATTCGATCGAGAATGGGAGATAGAGGTAACTCAGGTAAGAATCAAAACATACAAAGTCATTAAGTGTTTCAGGTATGCTTGAGTAAAAGGTATGGCTAAGAATGAAAAGCTTTCAAATATAATGTTTCCACACCTTACATAGAGTACAATGAATTTTGGTAAATATGAAAAATACGCCAATTTCCATGGACGGCTATTAGGTTCATTATTTCCCACTGATCACAAGCAAAAAAATCCATTTATCACTTAAAACTCTTACACTAGAAGTAAAATTTACTACTGAATGTTTTTCACAAAGTTTCTTAAGCTAAACCTTAAAAGAACAAAAAACATTGAAGTAAAGATGCAAGTTGCTTTTTAACCTAATTTCAAGAATGTTTCCAAGACCAAAACTAAGAGAAAAGGCTCTCTAACTAGAGATAAAACCTGCTTTATTTTTTCCCTATAATCGTCCTTAAAGCTAAACAGTTGAAAACCAAAAAAACATGTCAGGATAAAACTTTGCTTTACAATGTCTTCTACTATGTTTCAGATTGAGTGCAACAGCCCTTACAGACCACCCAATAACTGCCTTCAATATTTCACAGGAAGCCAAGGAACCTTTTCCTCTTTCAATTACGTTCCCAATTTACCCTCACAGTACTTGGTAAGCTGTCGTCATTTTTACGTTACTGATCATTCATTTGTATGAACTGATTTTCTACCAATTTCAATATAAACTAAACAGAAATAACTACCAGATAAACAGATTACAGGTATCATGGTATAATAATAATTATTACAAAAGGGAACATGAGACAAATGAATTACTGGAAGAAAATACAAATAATTTTTCATCCAATTTAAATGTTCACTAATGTAGTTTTCCTTTTTTTTCAATATTTACAAAAATATTTTTCCTCCTTCTGAACATTAACAGATATACTTTCCCTCCTCCTGAAACATATATATTTCTCCTTTACTTAAATATATTTTTCCCTCCTTAAATAAGTTAGCCTCTTTTTTACATTTACAAGTTAATATTTCATTGTTCTTTTAACATTCACAAATACATTTTCCCCCCACTTTGTACATTGACAAATATTTTTTCATTCAAATACACTATCCTTGAATGTGAAAAAACATGTAAATGCAAACAAAAGAAGGAGCAAGCATCACGCAGCATAACTGTTACTTCCAGAATAACCTGAACTATGCTACCTGCATACGGAAAGAGGCAGGCTTTTGTTCCATTGTCTACACAACGACACCAACCTCTGCGACACAGTCCTTTGAACTCGTGAACTTTGTCATCTCTCCAAGTAAGTGCACAATCTGCCCATGCCAATAATAATGATGAATGATAATTATGATAATAATTAAAATGACAATAATAATAACTATTACTGATGTTAATAATGAGGAATGCCAATAATAATGAGGAATGATAATTATGATAATAATTAAAATGGCAATAATAATAACTATTACTGATAATAATAATAACAACAATAGTAATGATGAATTTATAGCTTGAAAAGTGTTATATACATTATCAGTTATATAAGGCACGAAATGTGACTGTATTACTTGTGTCCACAATTTCATTTTACATCATAAAAGTTCTCCATTCTCTAAATAACTGAGATGAAGACCCTCGACAACTATAGTAACAAACAAAATTGTTATTCAACTTCTTGGCAGAACATGAATTCTCTTCTCACATGATCTTTATTTATTTATTTATTTATTGTTATCTAACCACACCATGAATTATTACCTGGCCTTTCATTACCTCTTTAGCAGGTGTGGCAACCTCTGTGGTCCCGGCAGGAGAGGCTGGCATTGGCCTTATCCAGTGTCCGGATGATTTTGTTATAGTGGCTGGGACCAGACTGTGTGGCGACCGGTTAAATGACGGTTCGGCTGTTCCAACGCGGACTGACAATGTCCAGTGACTGGTAAGACTGGGACTATGCTTCACACGTCTTACTGTTTTTTATGAAGAATGTAACAAGAACCGACTTCTCAGACTCGGTCAAAAACTATTCACAATTCCTCTTAGCCTTCCTAGTATTTTTTAATATTCTGAGAGTATCTGAACTGATTTGATGCCATTATTTCATCATATAAATAAACCCACTTTACAGTTATAGAAAGATCACCAACAGAGGTCACAAGGTTTATGCCCAGTTATGAACAAGCCATCACACACACACACACACACACACACACACACACACACACACACACACACACACACACACACACACACACACACACACACACACACACACACAACACACATGACAGACTTAGTCCTTGACATTAATACATTCTTACCTATAGAAATATCACATAGTAAACTATCATCAACAGATGAACAAATAAAAAATATCAATATTTATGCGATATTTATGCCTTTTATCATCCTATGAATAAAGCTGTCAACATATACAAAGGCTACATAATTTCCCGTTTATTCCAGACACTACAAATGGGCCCTTCATCGTCCAGTTCCGAAGCAACGGCCAAAACGCAGGACAAGGATACCAGTTAACATATCAGCAAATCCCGTGCTAGCATTATAAATATTAGTAGATATATAATTTCTGTAATAATCTTGTATGAATAATGTATATAAATGTTCTGTACTTTATGTATATAGATATATAACTGTAAGTGATCATGTTGAAATTCATTTGTAAAAAGGCATTCAGTAATGTGTGAGTTTGTAATGTAAAAATCAGATTACTGTATTGTGAAAACATTTAATAGTTAGTACATGTATGTATTCTTTTTCAATAATTAGGGGAGATATAACATACCTGCAGTCTTTAGGTCTTAAGAATTATAACCTCTATATCACATATACAATGTTTCTAATGGACAATTATTCATTGATCAAAAGATAATGTAAAAAATAGGCCTTTTTTAATCCTGATTTATCCACCTGAAGTTATTTGAAGCATACAAAAAAAGCTTTTTATTACTCATATCAATCCCACAAATCACAAATATATTTACAATATTCTGGATCCTATCTCATTGGAAGCTTGTCTGAATTTGTTTATTTTCTATTTGATTTCATACATTAGTTTTGTGTAGTTTGTACCAATGACTATTTAATTGTAATTTACAGTGATACAATGAATGGCATTATGCATCAAACATACACAAACCAACATGCAGTAATACTGGGTACATAATGAATCAAGGTTAAAGCATTTTACAAAATCTGTAAGCCACATTTCTTAACAATTATTCATAATTTCAATGTATATACTTAAACATTTTACAATATTAGCTTTCAAGGCTGCAAAACCTGAGATTTCCATTCAGCTTTTTTCATATGATTACGCACATCAATATATTTACCTCCCACCTAGAAAGGGGCTTGATCCTCAAACCTTTTAAAGGTTGTGTGGTGAAGCAGGTTTAGTACTGCTTGTTCGGAGTCCTTGTCAAGGAAGGTTGTCATTTGTGTAAATCTGTGCATTACTGCATTATTTCATCCTGCATATCAGTATATAGTATAAGTTGAGATATATCATCTACCTGTAATTACATATTTTACTTATCGGATATTACATATGTCTCATATTTTCCCACTGTTAGTGGAAAATTGCACTGCTTTGAATAAAATATAAATATATTCCATTTGTTTGAATTTTTATACCTGCAACTCATACATTAAAGAATAAACTGTACAACAGATTATGAATATTTTCCATTTGTTAAACTTTCTATCCCTATATTAAAAAAAAAAAAAAAAAAAATACTAATAGAAAGTAAAAGAAACATACAAATCTATATTAGTTTGCAACACAAACTCTCTTGCTAGAAATCTTAGAAAGTTCCTTATTTCCAAGGACCTTAGATTTCAGCAGTGCAACTATTACTCCAAGTAGATTCCCTTTTTAATCTTTCAATCATAGTCAGGATTCTTGAAGACCCACTTTGTCCACAGCTGCACAAACTACTACTACCACTGCAGACCCTCTGACATCAAATGTTTTAGAATGGATTTTCATGAAACCAATACATAGAATTATTTATAGGGTAAACTCTTCCAATTGCAAAACTATACCCTACAAAACAAAAATTGGACTCTTACAAATGTAAATGTAGAATCTATGCAAACACGGCCCAAGAACTCATAGAAAAAATTACTATACTCTGCTGAAACATAATTAAAGATTGATTGTATCATTTATGTTTTGTATCCTTGACTCATGACTAGCAAAAGTTTGACTGGTCTACATCTGCAAATTTACATTAAGAAGCCAGCAGTAACTTGATGAACATATAATATCAAAACGATCATTCTTCCTCTTCTTTGTATTTACTTGTGGTAACAGTCTCCCCCATATTTGAAAAAAAAAAAAATCAGGAGATATGTTTAGCAGAGAATAATGGATTGTGCCATAATAATAGTTAACACAAGTTATTTCTTCATGCCCCTGATGTACAGAAATCATATTCTAATGTAGGATACTTAGCTCCAAATACAGAACTTTGCTGGTATTTCAAATCATGTATAGTGGTGCTCTTGAAAATTTATGAATATTCAAAAGGGCATCATACCCTGTACTTGTATACCTGTATCCTATATAGTCTGAATGTAAAGAATCACCATGCAAGATTTAAAAAACAAGTAAATCAAATTATAGCTATCGTCTTTCCTTCTATTACCATGCCAATTCTTGAATACTCTTATGGCCAAGGATTAATCATTTATCTGAATTCAGTTACAACAAAAGAAAAATAATGGAAACTGCATACAACAGAAATGCAAATATAATAGGTGACAGTTTTAAGTTATCCTATGGTAAAGCAAAGTTAATTTTTCTAAAAACAAGGGACAATTCATAGACTTCTGATAACAGCGAAGTACTTGACAGGTTACATATATATTGTAATCTTATTTGAATTTATAATTCTGATTAAGAATTAACATCAAAGAATGCATATCACTTCAATTGCTTTGTGGTTGATCATTCTCAATTCATCTTTTTTTTTAGATTATTTTTTTGATAAGAAACTTTTCTACATTACTTTTTCTGTTTGGAGCAATGACAAGTAAATCTCTAATCAAACTAAATAATCATGCAGGTACTTCATAAAATATAAACCAATAATGTAATCTTTTTGCAAAGAATATCAGTAAGTGTGAGGTTTAATGCAACACTATGATAAGAGCATTTCTAAAATTAACAATATGAGAAAAAGCCAATCCTTATTCCAGTCTCCTATATTTTCCACTTCCTAATTACTTCAACATCATAATATGGGAGGCCTAAAACAATGGATCCAACCCAATGGTGGCTCAATATCTAACAATTCCCATGGCCTCTTTGCCGTGCAATTTCCCAAAGGCCACCAAATCTCCAATCAGGTATATAAACTGGCAATATAACCGTAGTTTTTCATTTCTTATTTGACAATAAATTACGAGGGAAGTCTAACAATCAGGTATATATACTGGCAATATAACTTGGTAGTTTTTCATTTCTTGGTTGACAATAAATTACGAGGGAAGTCTAACTCTAAAGTCCAATGAAAAATAAAAATGACATTTGGCTGAACACCAACTGGTATGGATGCAACACCAAATGGCATGAAACCAGTGAATTATTTGTCAGAGGCTTCAAAATTTCTACAATTTACATTTGCATCACGGCTGGTGTTACACATACAGCAGCCGTAACTGATAACTCACAACTAGGTGTATGACACATATGCGTACGCCCATAAAAATGTCTTTTCTGGATAATAAGTACGAACTGAACCAAACCAGACCAAACTAAACCAAACCTAACTGAGCATGGTATCATCTTGTCATGACGAGACACCACCATCTTGTTTGTTTCATCATGCATGCGCAGGACACCAATCAGAGGCATTTCTGCCACACCAATAGTCACTTCCTTTTATTAATGGCAAATCAAAATTTACTAAATGGGTCATTGTGCCTTTGGAATATGGGCAAAGAATATAAATTAGATTTGTTTTACTAAACTGATTAAGCAAAAAAAAATAAATAAATAAAATAAAAAAGGGGTAAAATCACAACCTACTTGTTAAAGTTTTCTCTTATCAAGATACTCTTCCCAAACACTATATTATAGTCAGTTTAATTGATCATCACACAAACAGATTATTGCTTCAAGTTTCCTATACAATAATAAACATTAATCAACCATCAATATAATTCTGAAACTAAAAAGCAAGTTAGACTTTGACTTGAACCAAAAAAAACTATGCTTTACACAAAAAATAATGTGTTCTACCTACAGCTATAATACTCATAATACAACTGTTCTCATAAATTTGACCTGCGCCCAGGTTAGCATACAGTTCTAACAAACACTATGTATCCCTGTAAGAAGACTGGTAGTGCAACAACTTCACAAATATTGGAGTTTCTGAGTAGAATCTGATATGCTTCGAACCACTATATATCGTACCACTAAACTGTGCCTTCAATAGTAACATTTCAGTTATGGACGGCCTAATTACCTTAAATTATACAAAAATAAACAGAATAAACATAACCTACCATATCAGTCTTATCTGTCTTCTATGAAATACGAAACACACCTACAACCTACACTCTACAACACACAACTCTCACGAATTTCAATACTCGCTTATATCATCTCAAAAAAGCTTATCATGATAGAAAACACTCAAGAAATTACGTCTCCAAGAAATATAAACTACATTCTACAAAGAAAACCTGACATTCACTTACCAAAACACAGTCACTGTCAAAATATCAGCCACAATCAATAGAAACACAACAACACCCACAATCAGCTGACAGTTCAAACAGACGTCGTTAACTCCGGGTTACATTCCGTAGTTTTTATCTGTATTTTGTATGAGAAAATGAAATGCATTCCATTGGCATTAAAATAATTACTTTAAATTAAGCTTCATCTAATATCTGATGTAATATCAAAGTAGATTTGAAAGAATATATAAATATTCTTTATTACATAAACTGAATATACTCCGACAGAATGCGACCTAAACATTAGCGAAAAATATATATTTGCTGAATTTTGTTTAACTGTGAAACTATAGCGACATTATTTTCATTGCAATAATCATTACATTAGTATTGTTATTGGCACTGTAATTATAATTTATATTTTCATTATTATCATTATAATTGATATTAATACTGTTGTTGTTATTACCATTGTCGTTGTTGCTGTTGTATTATCATCCAATTGTCATCAATTCAGTAATGATATAAACGCTAACAAATAATTATAATAATTATCATTATCACTATATCATATAATAATGATGCCAGTACTAGTAATGATTGCGATGATAATAATAATAAAAATATGATAATAATAATGAATAATAATAATAAATAATAATAATATAATTAATAATAATCACAATACTACTGCTACTGCTGCTACTACTAATAATAATGATAATAGTAATAATAATCATTATTATTATTATCATTATTATTACTATTATTTTCATTACCACTATTATTATTATTACTGATATTATCAATATTTTCATTACTATTATCATTATCACTATTATTCGTAGCATCACCATCATCATTTACATAATCATCATCATTATTATTATCATCATCAATGTTATTATTATGCTTATCATTATCATTTTCATTATTATTAACATCACCATTTTCATCATCATTATTATTATTATCATTATCATTTTCATCATCATTATTACCATTCCCATCATCATCATCATCATTATTATCATTATCATTATCATTATCATTATTACCATTCCCATCATCATCATCATCATCATTATTATCATTATCATTATCATCATCATTATTACCATTCCCACCATCATTTTTGCACCATTGTATCTTCACTATCATAAACATTACTGATATCACAATAAATACCATTGTTATTATAATTTTACACAATTCATATTTTTTTTCTTTCCTTACTGCCATTATCAGTATAACTGTTATATTTGTTATTCTCATTGTTATCATAACTACGCATTTAACCTATTCTATCTGTTTTTGTCGTTGTTGTTGTTGTTGTTTTCAATTAGAAAATACGATGGGAATAGTAAACAAGAGAGAAAAAAAATCTTTAGAAAAACACTACATACTATTTAATAATTCTAAATTTAATAGGCAAGGTTTATGGATTAAATATTTACCTCCTACAGATAGTGTGACATCCATATTTCTTCGGGAATAGTACACAAGAGAAAAAAATATTTAGAAAAAAAACACTACATACTATTTAATCATTCTAAATTTAATAGTCAAGGTTTATGGATTAAATATTTACCTACTACAGATCTGCAGATAGTGTGACATCCATATATCTTCGGGAATAGTACACAAGAGAAAAAAAATCTTTAGAAAAAAAAACACTACATACTATTTAATAATTCTAAATTTAATAGGCAAGGTTTATGGTTTATATATTTACCTCCTACAGATAGTGTGACATCCATATTTCTTCGCGAATAGTCCACAAGAAAAAAATCTTTAGAAAAAAAACACTACATACTATTTAATAATTCTAAATTTAATAGGCAAGGTTTATGGATTAAATATTTACCTCCTACAGATAGTGTGACATCCATATTTCTTCGCGAATAGTCCACAAGAGAAAAAAATATATATAGAAAAAACACTACATACTATTTAATAATTCTAAATTTAATAGGCAAGGTTTATGGATTAAATATTTACCTCCTACAGATAGTAGTGTGACATCCATATTTCTTCGGGAATAGTAAACAAGAGAAAATATATATAGAAAAAAACACTACATACTATTTAATAATTCTAAATTTAATAGGCAAGGTTTATAGTTTATATATTTACCTCCTACAGATAGTGTGACATCCATATATCTTCGAGATTTCCTGTACGAGATGGCATGATAAAATTCCGCTAAGGTCACCCTAAAATTCGCGGTTCGACTGACCTTATCTGCATGCTGGACTAAGGTCAAGATGCATATCCTCCTTCAAAGTTGACCTAGGGGTATTATCTCCGTAACTAAGGGAGGTACAGGGGAGGTCACTGTCAGAAGTGATTCATAGTTTCGCTGGCAATGAAAAGGTGATAGGAAAAGTGTGATATATGTTCTAAAAAAGTGTGATATATGCTGCTAAAAAGTGTGATATATTTTCCTAAAAAGTGTGATATATGCTGGTATAAAAAGTGATATAAAAAGTGTGATATATGCTGCTAAAAAGATATATGAAAAAGTGTGATATATGCTGGTATAAAAAGTGTGATATATGATGCTATAAAAAGTGTGATATATGCTGCTAAAAGTGATATATAAAAAAGTGTGATATATGCTGATAAAAAAATATATGCTAAAAAGTGTGATATATGCTGCTAAAAAGTGTGATATAAAAGTGTGATATATGCTGCTAAAAATGTGATATATGTTCCTAAAAAGTGTGATATATGATGCTATAAAAAGTGTGATATATGCTGCTAAAAAGTGTGATATATGCTGCTAAAAAGTGTGATATATGCTGCTAAAAAGTGTGATATATGCTGCTAAAAATGTGATATATTGCTAAAAAAGTGTGATATATGCTGCTAAAAGTGTGATATATGCTGCTAAAGCGTGTGATATATGCTGGTGCTGTGTGATATATTGCTGATAAAAAGTGTGATATATGCTGCTAAAAGTTGATATATGCTGATATAAAAAGTGTGATATATGCTGCTAAAAAAAGTGATATATGCTGCTAAAAAGTGTGATATATGCTGCTAAAGTGTGATATAAAAAATATATCTGCTAAAAAGTGTGATATATGCTGCTAAAAATATAATGCTATATAATTTAGATATGCGTACATTTATTTAGACATACATATTGATTGTCTGAATTCATTTTTTACAAAGCATTTGTTCATACCGAGGGAATAAACAGATAAATACAAATCCATTTGAAAACGTGCGTAAAAATTATGTATAATGTACATTGGTGACTGATGACTGATAAATTGAATCAGGCATTTTCTGATTTTCTGTGATTTAGATATTCATATTGTCTTCCCAAAACAGACTGAAAACACAAAAGAAATAAGGACAAAACACAGTACAAGTTAATAAAATTCGTGATACACTTATTACGTTTTGAAATCACCCTTATGTAGGCCTATTTCTCAATGAAACGGAACCATCATTTTTTTTTTACATAACAAGGAAGGTTAAAGGAGTGTGATTGAGTGGTAGAATCTGTACCTTAAGGCACGACCTCACCTTAAGGTTGCTTTCACGACCTTCCTCGGTCTGAAAGTCATTTCTATCGAAGACCGATCTTGGAGGTGGTCACTCTCCCAGGCTGACCCCGTTTGAGTGAACTACCTCCCTTGTTGACCGTTAACTCGAGTCCTATTTCGCTACAACCTTTGCAAAATATGTCGAGAATGGGACAATGATAATGAATACTTACATGACTGGTAATATTTGTATATTCTAGAATAAGATGGGGATTAAGAGTTAGGAGGAGAGGCACTGGTCTCCATGTCCATACGACAGATACAAAAAACAAAACAAAACAAAAAACACTGAGATCTATTTGCTATTTTTAGGTCTTTCTTTAGCCTGAGTTCGTATCTGGAATACTGTCAAAGTACATAAAGGATTAATGAATAAGATATGATATGTCTGTGGGTTTGTTTCAATCACACCCCGAGTCTCTTGTTTGTAATGTCAAGATTGCAAGACAAACTCATAAAAAAAAATATTTATGTGAATTACCGTGCTCAGAGAACCTTATTACTAATACCCGTTGATAGAATAAGGTTTTACAACAAAGTTATTAGTTCAACTAAGATGGCGTTAGCAAAACATAAAAGAATATGCATTTTTACGAGTTTTTAATTGCTGCAGAGAACTGTTTCACACAATTTCATCAGGATTAACGACTGTAAACATGATTTTTCATTATCTCATGAGGTTATCCTGACAATGCAGTGCAATTATAAACGGTGCATTAATTCAGATATTTATTCAGATATTTATATTATAGATATGTATTCGTCATTGCATTTCTGGGTTGACAGCAGTATAGTTGCACAAACAACTGACACTGTAAATATTTTGGTTTTCTCTCTCACAGGAACCCTAACAATACATCTAAAAAAAAACTTTCATTATATTCACATCAACACATGTAAACCCAAAGTTTAACGAATTCTAATGTCTTTAACTAAACATAAGATTTTTTTTTCATCTAATACTATGTTCTTTTTTCCATGTAGTTTTTGTGATGGGAAAAGAAATTGCGATTTTTTTGGCGATGAAATTCTTGGTTGTTGTTTGTTGTTTGTTGTTTTGTTGATATGGAACAAGAATTAAGAGTAATGAAAATCATATTACTGTTTAATTTTATTATTATATTTTATTATTATTATTAATTATTATTATAATTACTTGATTATTAGTATTATTATTATTATCATTATTATCATTATATTGATTATTATTATTATTATTACTGTCGTTATCATTATTGTCATTGTCATTATCATCATCATTATCATCATGTTTAGTGGTGGTTGTAGTTGTAGTTATTACATTAATGTTATTGCATTATCATGTTATGTTATGATATGATTATCATTATCATCATCATTATTATCATAAAGTTCTTATTTTCATCACTGTCAGTGTCTAATTTGTTGTTATAATTGTTTTTATTATAATTATTTTGTTAACATCATCATTTGTTATCAAATCATTATTATCATTATTATTACTGTTTTTATCATCATCATCTAATTATCATCATTATTATAATTATCCTTATTATTATTATTATTATTATTACTATTATCAATCGTTATAATTATCATTATTATTGTGTGTTGTTATTGTTATTATATTAATTATTATCCTTATTATCATCAATAATTGTTATTTTTATAAAATATTAGTGGAACCATTGTCATTGTAGTTAATATTATTATTGTCATCTTATTGTTATTCTTATTATCATTATCATTCCTATTCATATTATTCTTATTATTTCATAATAATAATTAAATGATAGTAATATAATTATTATTATTATCATTAATGTTGTTATAATCATTTTCAAATATTGTCAATATTATCGTTGAAGAATACTATAAATATTGATATTATCATTATCATCACCATTATTGTTAATGTCGTTGTAGCTGTTGTTGTTAACATTGTTATCAAATCTACTGTCATCACCATCATCACCACCACCACCACAATCCTTATCAACGCACAGACCGCTCATACAATCCATCTATCTTCCATCATCATGTCATTATCACCAATCATTCATTATCATCATCAATCATTTATTTCACCATCATCATGCATTATTATCACCATTATCATCATTATTATCACATCAACCATAATCACACAACACACACCACCACCATATCTATGATATGCACATCATCACATCATATTTATTGATAAATCAATCAATATCATCACATCACATCCTCACCAATATTATCACCATATCGCATCATACCATATAATCATCAATCATCATCATCATCATTACCATAGATAACTATTAGCACAACAAGTAAGTAATAACTGTAAAAGGTAAAGAATTTGTAAATTGGTGTCACTTATTTTTCTTTTTGCATTAATAACAGTCATTTACAACAGTTGTATGAACCGTATTCATGTTGACGAATGTAGAAAAGGTA
>NW_020868714.1:230983-253483 GCF_003789085.1 Penaeus vannamei
AATTTTTTGTAGAATTATTGTAGAATTGGCTGTAGAATTATTATAGAATTAGAATTATTCTGTAGAATTGGCTGTAAATTATTATTGTGAGGACTTGGGTAATTTAATTAATAGTGTGAGATCTTGGCTAGAGAATTATTATTGTTAGAATTTACTTATAGAATTATTCTTGCGAAGAGTTCTCTATAGAATTATTCCTATGATGGTGGGTGGGGGGGGGGGTGTTGGTCACCTCAGTTAATTAATTTTATGTTATTAAATTTGTCTAGTTGTGGAAATGTATGGTAAAGTTTGCTATTGTCGGATTATTTTTTTTACAGGTTATTGTGTGTGGTTTAGCAATATAGATAATACCGTGATGTATTATTAACGTGTAGTTAGTTATAGAAATAACACCATATTTTGAGGTTGGTATATAGTGTCTGTAATGGTAATACTATACTGTAAGGTGTATCAGTACTTGATAGACATACTTCCATTTTTATTCAATTATTAGTAAAAGATAACTCCAGAATGGCTTATTTATAATTACATAGTTGTCATCTGTAAAGAGAATTCTGCACTGCAATTCGTGCTAATACTTTAGATTTAGTTTTAGCATTAAAGAATGTTCTAGGAATTCAATAGTCACTGGTGAAAAGGGTTACAGAAAATAATTTCATATGCAGACAGCGTGAAGGTCATATATATGCGATGCCGGTCAGAACCTGCAGTTGGGCCCCGGGGTCGTTAGGGATGTCTGGAGTTGAGGTTTAGTGGAGCAATAGGGACGGTGGAGGGAACACAAGAGTGTAAGCAAGCAAGTACACTCACACTCACGCAGATGCAAAATCACACACGCACGCACACACGCACGCATGTACACGCATGCTCGCACACGTACACACACATACACGCACGGACGCTCACGCACACGCTCGCGCGCGCATATGCACATACACATACACATACGCAGACATAGATGCACACACGTACACACGCACAGGAACACACGTGCGTGTTACATTTTTTACAAGCATATTTATAGGCCGAGCTACCATTTAGTTGTAAAAGAGAGTTTTATATAAATTTATGTGCCCGAAGTAGAAGCATTGATATTTATTTATTTATTATTTATTTATTTGATGTCTTATTCGGCGGTAGTAACAATTTGGGCAATGGTAGTTAACCACACTCATTAAATAACAGGAACGAATGTCCTGTTAAGGAAATAAAACCAAAATAAAGGAAATCATATAAGTAAATGCTAACAATCAACTTCCATCCTCGGTAAAAATTTCAAAGACGGTAAACGACCTTTGCTAAAAAAAAAAAAAAAAAAATCCTCGCTCGCGTGGAGACCGGCCAGAGATGCGTCGCTACCAGACGCTGTCAACCATAACAAACCGCACGTGTCATCTCCCTTTTGTAAACAATGGGGGTCGATGTTATCTTTCCTTTGGACTCGGGGGGCGAGGGGCGGGGGCGGGGAGGGAATTCAAGGGTAACGCAGACAGGACAAGGGTTTTGCAAGGAGACAGAGGGAAGTCCAAAGAGATACATTGTTGTTGGGGAAATTGCCGTGTTGAAATCACTTCTCCGATTCCTGGAAGTGGAGCGTGCAAAGGCGTGTTCGAATGCACTTGGACGCTCGCTGACGAGTGCGCGTCAAGTCACGCCCTTCATGGGTAATGGCTCATTGTATATGGGTGTTTATATATATATATATATATATATATATATATATATATATATATATATATATATATATATATATTTATATTCATATATATACACATATATATACACATATACATATTTATATATAATATACATACATATATAATACTTATAAACGCATGTACGGCGCGCGCGCGCGCGTGTGTAGACAGATAAGAGATGTTTACACACAGGTCGAAATAGATATGAATGTATATATGTATGTATATGTGCGCGCGCGCACACACACACACACACACACACACACACACACACACACACACACACACACACACACACACACACACACACACACACACACACACACACACACACACACACACACACACACACACAGACACACGAACATGTATTATACTCACATTTACAGTATTAGCATTTTTTCGTTGTAAAGCGCTTTCGGAATTGAAGACAAGAACCACTTAATGAGCAACTCGGGGTCCTTTAAAATCTCCCTTTAGCCAATGATCCAAAAGAGAGAAGAGCTGGAAAACATGTAAATTTTCCCTCGGTCAGTGAATGGATCTGAACCTCCCATAACTACCGGAGCCGAGGTCCAGCTTGGAAATGTGAACGCTTAACTACAGGCAAACAAGGAGGCGGTTAAGAACGGACTTTAAACAAGGGTGGTTGGTAATCTGGTGGTGGATTTTTGTTCGTCGACGAAACTATGGAGTCTCGCCTGTACTACGGGTGACTTTCTTGTGATTTCTTGTAGTGATAAAGCTTAATGCAGGTTAGAACTTGGATCCCATGGGTGTGGGACTAAATACGCCGTCTGTACTTTTTGCAAGATTTTAGCAATTTCTGGATAGTAAGTCTAATTGGCGAAGGAAGGTATTTTGAAGTGGGGGGGCAAAGGAGGTCCCCCCTTAAAAAATAGCCTGGGGTCCTGGATGTTTGCAGTTTTAAAGAGATAAACATTCATTTCTGTACTTAAATTGTTTAGCATTTTTATTTAGATAATATTTGACATGATGGTAATTTCATTCAGAACACTAGAGTCGGTTGTAGCTTCTCTCTCAGTTGCAGGGTGTCGGTGTACTAAACAACTGGTAACTAAGGATTGTACTCTGTTTGTTTACTGGGAATGTCCTCTGAAGGAGTTTGGGGGCAGAAGTTGGGTCCCGTCCCTCTCCATTCCAGAGTGTGTGTGTGTGTGGGGGGGGGGGGACGGTCGCTTATGCTACACCTATGAATCATTGTTTACCACGGTTCCAAAATCCTGACAAAGGCAAATTACCCGTATATGCTTATCACCCAAGCGGGACTCATAGAAATGCAGGGTGTGAGAATGATTGCTTTATTGACAACGGATTACAGGCTTAACATATCTCCGCGTCAGTCATATTGTAAGAGATTCTGAATCTGTGAGTTTGAGTATCGCATTTTCGATCTCCCTGGTGGATGAAATATGTTCATCACAGGTCTGTACCGTGACAGGCCCAAAGAGGTTTTAGGTATATAGAGTCAAGGGCACCTGAGAGATGCGTCCAACTTCAATGGCTTCGTTCTAGGCTCTTTAACATAGAAGAAAAAGGCAGAGATTGGATGTTGTTTATTTCAGCATGACGAGTAAAAACACTGAAGCAAAATGAGGTAATTAATTCCCATGATCTCGCAAATGAAAATGCAAGGTCTTGTTCCTCAAAATATAATAAACTGGCACCTTCAGCTGTCGATGCGGGTATCTCTACAGAGTAACTATTAGAGTAACTAGGAGGCCTAACGGTGACCCATAAAGCACAAAAAATAATAAAATATAAACCAATATGGCTGCGAGCTCTTAGATGGCCAGTACTGGAGCTATTGGTGCCTTTAAATCCATTCCATTCTTATTAAAGAACACTAAGCAATCATTTTTTTTTTTCTCTCTCTCTCTCCCTCTCCTCTCTCTCTCCCTCTCCTCTCTTCCTCTCTCTCTCTCCCCCCTCCTCTCTCTCTCCTCCCCCCTCTCCCTCTCCCTCTCCCTCTCCCTCTCCCTCTCCCTCCCTCTCTCTCCTCTCCCTCTCCCTCTCCCTCTCTCCCTCTCTCCTCTCTCTCCTCTCCCTCTCTCTCCTCTCTCTTTTATGATTAATTCGATACACGCGGGTGGACTGCTCCTCGGGCCTGGCTTATAATGTCACGAAATCTCAACACCTTTGCCATTAGCTTTATAGTTATCTGATCAAAGGGATTAACTCTTCCTTTTCACCTCTGAGGACCCACGCTGTTCAGATTTATTTTCCTACGAAGCTTTGAAAGATCCATATGCGTAGCAACCCATTTGCATTTTTTATTTGTGTGTGTATATATATAATATATATATATATATATATATATATATGTAAGCAAATGTATACATATACATATGTACATATATACATATGTACATATATATACTTATATATATATGTATATATACACGTATGTATATAATATATATATAATAATATATATACATATGTATATACTTTTATATATATACATATATGTATATATATTTATACACATATGTGTGTGTGCATGTATATATGTATGTATACGTGTGAATGTAAGTGTGTATATGTATGTATGTATATGTACATTTATATATTTGTCATCACTAGATTTTTTAAACTTTGCTTCCGATCTCCCTTACTACCTTCGCAGACCAAGAACATTTAATTAAATTTCAGTTGATTAATTTAATGTCTGTCACGTACCTGGTCAAGGATAGGGAATAATGATACACCTGATTGTGCCGTAGCTACAGAGTTAATAAAATGGGGTTAATTGGGTTGTTTTTTTGTTATAACTTATTACTCTTAACACCTAATTATCTTCTATGTTGTAAATTAAGCAAATTTGAAAAGAAGAGAATTTATATAAAAGAACGATAATGCAGTTTTCATAATGAGCCCAAACAAAAGAGACATAATGATGATAGTAGTAGTAGTAGTAGTAATGAAGATGATGGTGATAATAATAATGATGATAATAATAATTAGTAATAGTAGTAGTAGTTGTTGTAGAAGTGGTAGTTGTAGTAGTAATAATAAAATAATGATAATAATAATAAACTGACAGTAATAATGAAAATAATTATACAATGATAATGACAATAAAAATAATCAAGATAATAAAAAATGACAACAAATTATCATAACACAAAACTATACCCTACCCTCCTCCCCCCTTCCCCCCCACAGGCCAGTACACCTTCAAGCGCCTCCACCACAGCGGCTACAAGAAGTACAAGCAGTTTGGCCCCATCGTCCGGGAGAAGCTCACCGGGTCCCTGACGCTGCTGCTTCTCTTCGACCCCAAGGACATCGAGACCATGTACGCTGGGGAAGGGAGGTACCCGCAGCGCCGCTCCCACCTCGCCCTCGAGAAGTACCGCCTGGACCGCCCTGAGATGTACAATTCGGGAGGGCTCGTGCCGACGTGAGTGTCGGGGAGGGGTGAGAGGTGGGTGGGTTGGGTTGGGGGTGGGGGGGGGTGTTGTGTGTGGGGGGGAGAGAAAGAGAGGAGGAAAGGAGAGAGAGAGAGAGAAGAGAGAGAGAGGGGGGGAAGAGAGAGAATGAGAGGAAGAGAGAAAGGGGGGGAGAGAGAGTGAGAGGAGAGAGGAGAGAGTGTGAAGAGAAGAGAGAGGAAGAGAGAGAGTGAGAGGAAGAGAGAGAGTGAGAGGAAGAGGGGGAAGAGAGAGAGAGAGAGAGAGAGAGAGAGGAGAAGTGTGAGAAAGAGAAAGAGATAGTAATATTAAATATTTGGTTTTAATTAATTTTTGTTGTACTTATTAATTCATGTTTATAGCTGCTCGGAGAGTGTACACGTATCATCTACATATACACTGAAGCTGAGTCTAAAAGAGTTATCTATGTCATTTATGTTAGAAAAAGCAGGGCCCACAATTGAACCCTTGACTAATAAGGTTTTGAGAAGATGCGTGTTTGTCAAAGCAGGCAAATTTGTTTTGTTAACTATGTAACAGACCAATCGTATGATTTAGCTCTGATACCGTGGTGTACAAATTTACATTGTAAATTGGAGTGACTGGCTGTATCAAAAGCTTGCGACAGGTTAGGAAATATTCATAAAGTGAATTTATTATCATCAGATAAACTTGAGATATTAGAAGTCAGTGATGGATAATTTTTAGCAGTACTTTCTCTGAAGCTTATTTTTTTTTTTTCTCAAATTAAAAACCATTATATCAACTGCAATATGGGGTTTGTTGAATGATTTTGATTTCACATTTTCTTTTCTTTCGAGAGGAAATATCTTTCGAAACATGAAAATGGAAGTAAAATTATCGTAAACAACGTTTGGATTACCTGCTCCATTTACCAAATCCGAGGAAGCGGTCAAGAGAAGATTTTTAAAGTTCAAGATGTGATATTCTGCACAATTTCTGTTAACTATAGCAATAATGAAGGGAGGGTCAGATGAGGAGCGAGAGTGAAGCGGGCAGGCAATGGCAGTGGACCAAAGGCATTTCCAGGCGTGGGTTTGGGGAGCACAGAGTGAACGAGGATGTGAACGCTCAGTCACGACCAGCTTTCTGTAGCTGAACGAGCCACGTTTGCCCTGGCTCCTCGCGTGCCTCAGCAGGCAAAAACTGCGTCACGGCCCCCAAACTTCACGAACTTGGTCACAGTGCCTTTGGGCTTGTCATGGTTTTTCCACTCGATAAGCTTGCTCTACCAGGGGAACAATGTTCAGGTGCTGTTGCAGGAGGTTCCTTAATCTCCTAGGTTATGTTATGTTGCAAATCTCTGGGATGCCAGAGAAACGTAAGTTGTTTCAGGCGTCTCTGGCCCTCCGGGTAATCTAAGCGACCCTCTGTTCTTGCCTTGTCTCTTCGAAGAGCCTTCGAGAGCCTCCATTCAGGTTCGCAGCTCCTCTGCCGCGCACCTCGCGTCAGCCTCTAGAGCTTTGAGCTCCGTAATATCGAGGCAGCGAATTGGCTCACCAAGACGAGTGTCAAGGTTCTCTCTTTGGTCAGACATTTCGCGGTGCTCAATGACCTCGCCAAGCAGCTTTTTCTGAAGGTCGATCTCACCAGTGATTTCAGAACGGCTCGGGTGCCAAGCGTTCGTGATTGGACTTGTTTGGCGGTTAGCTTACCAGTCAAGGCGGTCATGGCAGGTCACGCTCTGTGAACGTGGGCAAGATTTGAAAAGCGGCTAGAAGGGAAAGGAAAAGGCATAATAAAAGACTGAAGTAAGAGAAAGGGAGATGAATGGGACATGGGGAGAATGAAAACAAATACATCTTTTTCATTGCAGAAATGGACCCAAGTGGTGGGAACTCCGAAGTCCTGCACAGAAAGTTCTTAGTCGACCTCAAAGTGTGTTGAGTCGTCTTCCTCTTGCGGATCAGGTGTTTATCATTCCCATTCCCAGCCTCATCTTCATCCTCATCCTTATCCCTATCAAGTTCTCATATTTTAAAAATTTGTTTCTAAATCAGTCAAAAAATAACATTTTCAATTCTCTGAGTGGACCAGTAGATACATATACAGAGGTACTAAAACACCAGAGGGTAATCCTGTGTATAATGTATAACTTCCTAAACATACAGTTGTATTTCGTAAACAGTTTACTTGCATTTACGTGGATTTATTTGTTTTATTTGCACAGGTGTCCAGAGATTTTGTTGACCTCATCAGTGCCATACGAGACCCAACTACTGGCTCCGTATCCGACTTCTTGAATCTTGAAAAACGTTTATTCTTGGAATGTAAGTAATCTTAATTAAGTAATTGATTAATTTAAGGTCTGCCACGTACCTGGTGAAGGATAGAGGAATAATGATATGCCTGATTGTTCGGTAGCTACAGAGTTACAAAAATGTGGGTTGATTACGTGATTTTTTGTTATCACTTATTACACTAACACCTAATTCTCTTCTATGCTGTGAGACCAAATTAAGTACATTTGAAAAGAAGAGAATTTATAAAAAAAAGATCATCAGGAACAGTGAGAGATGAGGCCCTCCTTGGTACTAACATTATGTAATCTTAAGAGCATTTAATAGTGAATTGTCTGTAAAGATTATTAGTATTGTGAATATTCATCAATGCTGAGGATTACTCCTTTGTTGATATGAATGGGATAATAATGAATGGGAATTATTTAAGGTACTGAAAATATTTAGAATGTGAATCAGCTTTCATTTAATCAGACATTTCATTTTCCTGCTGTTTAATGATAATACTAAGTAAAATGCAAAAATTGTTTTAAAATATAAAATATTCATTGTAAATGTCGTCCCTTCTTTATTAGTATTTTAAAACGTATAATAAAGTAACATGATACAGAAATTATTTGAAAGTAAAAAATGTTCATCATTATAAATGTCATCCCTTCTTTATTAGTATTTTAAAACCTATGATAAATCTTGTATATTAAAGATATACAATTACTGTGGATATTATTCAGCTTCCTGAAAAATATTTAAGAACCAGGAATATGATTCTGTTCTGAAAGATATTTGCTTACTGCTACATTGAGGTAAAGTTAGTAAGGTAATTAGATATGACTTTAACTAAAGGACTGCTGCCATGCTACAGATCTTTGATGTAAGACTGACTGTATTGATGTACTCTGTATATTATTTGGCATTCTTTTGCCTGTGACAGTGACAATGGCTGGTGTTCTTGATGTCCGGATTGGATGCATCAACAAGGAGTCGTTCCACGCCGCAAATCAAGAAGCAGAAGAACTTATTCATGCTGCTAATTCCACCACCTCTGTTATCCTCAGGACGGATAATAGCATGCAGCTTTGGCGACTGTTTGATACCCCCCTTTATAAGCAACTCGTGAGGGGACAAAATATTCTATATAGGTTAATATACCTTCATTTATTATTTTTTGTATCGTTTATCATTTAATGAATAGATACAAGGATTTTCTATTTTTATTGATATTGTTTACATGATTCATTTTTGACAACATAAAATATGAAGATTATCTAAATGAGGTAAAAAAAAATCACTAACACAAACTAACTTGACACACAATGCATTTTGTTCCCAAGAACGTCTTTAAAGTATGTTGAGGAAAAAGAAGCGGAAATACAAAGAAGAAAAGAGATGAATAGCAATGAGTCTCTCGATGACGGGCCTGTCACTGTACTTGAATATTTTCTAATGAGGAGCGGTATGGATAAAAAGGACATTGTAAGTGTTGTGTGTGACACTCTCCTTGCTGGTTCTGACACAGTAAGTATCGAATGAACTACTTTTATTACTTGTTGACTTAATGTGAAGGGCGATTTCTATTTAATGTTGATGTGGAATTTTCTAATATTTAATGCTGATGTGGAATTTACTTATGTCAAATGCTGATAAGGAGTTTGCTTACATTTAATGTTGAAGGAATTTGATTGTAACAGGCTGTTTGTTTGTCTTTTGCAGGGTGCTTTTAGCTTATCTTATGTTCTCTACAATCTGGCCACTAACCCAGAAAAGCAAGAAATCCTGGCTGAAGAATCTAAAAGCTTACTAGAGGAAGCAGGTGGAAAAGTAAGTTCTTTAATTAGTCTAACATCCTCCTGGAAATTTCTGAGTATTATCTCTAGATAGATCAAACTTTCTTCCTGGTCTTTCAAGTCTGTTGGAGATACAGGCATGCGACATCAGGCTATGTTTACCCAACTAAAGTGGTATACCCCCACTCTAATTTTTTAAACCACCTGTCTGTTTTTTGTTTTTTCTTAATTAGATTTTCATGAGCCATTTAGCCCCTTATGCAGAACCAAATTAATCTTGGTGATGCCCTTGAGTACATGAAATATTAAATAAATTTAAATTAATTAAACATTTCTGTATTATTTGCAACATTGTCTGAAACCAATAATGACATGATCTAGCAATAGTTCATTCAGTTTTAGAATATATTCATCAAAGTTTGATATACAGAGTATTCATCTATTAATAAAATATATACACAAGATATCAATGTAGTTTGCTGAATTGTAATATCAGTCTGATTTTATATTACCTTGATTTTTTTTAGGTGACATCAAAGGTCTTAGCCAAGTCTAGGTATTTGAAAGCAACGGTCAAAGAGTCATTCCGTTTACGTCCTGTATCAGTGGGTGTGGGACGAATTACAAATGAAGATACAGTCATCAGAGGATACAGAATACCAAAGAATGTAGGTATAAGTTAAGAAATTGCCATAAAAATAATATGTTGTTTTCATTTTCAAATTCGTTCTCTTACATGCAATAATAAATGCATTTGTTTGAATAACTGAGTTGGTTAAAGAACTTTATCACCATAGTTATGAATATTAAAATCCGAATTTAAAAGTGATTGTGATTGTAATGATGATAATATGGAAAGCTGAATATCATATTATAATAATCCTGTTAATGATAATCTGTTAATGATATTATTACTAGTGATGCCAGTGTGCACACTATGATATAATAATGACGTTTGATATAGTTAACTATTGAATTTGAAATGAATATTACCTTCTGTATTTAACTACAAGTTATTTGCAATTAAAATTAAATTTTATAACACCTGAAAAAATACAGCAATTAAAATTCAAATTTACAGACAGTTATAGTGACACAGAATCAAGTCTCTTGCCGTCTTCCTGAGTATTTTCCTGATCCTGATGCATTCATTCCTGAACGTTGGTTTGCGAAAGGGGAGATTAATCCCTTTTTGGTTCTTCCGTTTGGACATGGACCACGAGCATGTATTGCGAGACGTATGGCAGAGCAAAATATGTATACTGTGATTATTCAGGTAAATATTTTTGTCGGTTTCAGTTTGTTTGTGGATAATGATGTATATATTTTTTTTTCTGCCTTTCAGGACATTAACTCTGCACATTTCAATCTCTACTCTACAAATCTATTTCTCTATTAGTTTTATTGTCTGTGCTCACAGTTTTACATGACATGTAATACATTTCACAATGTCCTACTTTTGGTACATAAAATTGGATATGTATATATTTTTTAGCAAAGTGTATCTATTTAGAAAAAAAAAAATAATAAAAAAAAAATATAATAAAATATTGGGAAGTGTACATCATGACGACCTATTTTTTCTTTCAGTTGATTTCGAAATTTAAGATCCGGTGGACTGGAGGTGACCTAGACTGCTACTCCAACCTTATCAATGAACCAGATTCTCCGTTGGATTTCACTTTTACTCCTAGAACTTGAATAGAAGGTTCTTTAGCTTGTTTAGATACCTTTTTTCCTACAGATAAATGTCATTAGCAATTCATTATTTAAAAAAGTTTCTGAATTTAACTATGGAAATTGAAACAATTTGATAAGAATTCTGCATGTGTGTTTCCAATATATATTTTTTCTATTTAAGATGTACAACATGCAGAAGACCGAGGCTTGTAACAAATTTGAATATAGTGTATGTATACTTTTAAATCAGTGTGTAATTTTGTCCTCAGTAAAAGCAAGGACAAAATCACAACTACGCAGGATCAAGATTCAGTTTGCAAGGAATAAAAAGGAGATTGCAGAAAAGTCTTGATTATAATATCCATTCATTTCAATTTATTGAGGCTCGTGTGCACTATGTACAAAAACATTTGTTTAACCTACTTTGTACACATAACAATTCCTGGAAGACAGCCATTTCCGTACAAAATATATACACTTTTGAATCTATACAAGCATGATCATGATACATATTCCCTTACCTTATTTGGTGAAATACTAAATATACAAATTATGTGATACAATAATCACATACAAACAGAAGAACAATTTACACAACGAGGCACCATAATACAACCAACAGAAATCAAACTTCTCGTCTTAAATCAAATAAGAAAGACTAAATACACGTTAAATCTTATCTCCATTACATCTCATTTTCATTACTCTAATGATAATTAAGATAAAAAAAAGATAGATGACTATATTAACTTAACTTAAACCAGAAGTTGGGAGGTATTCTGCTTAAGGAAGCTTAGGAAAATCTGTGAAATCAGATGACGATGGTACAATCTGCTTTTATATAGCAAGTTGAGAATGTAAACTCGTGTTTGGTGTAACTATATCCAAACAACTAAGTTTTGCAAATATGGAAATGAGGAAGAAAAATGTCCACACCCTTTTTAAAACTCATATAAACAGATTATATTCAGAAAGCTGTGGGATTTGAAATCACGTCATCAGTATTATATACAAAAGATGAGCTTAAAATGGTGAGAATTATATTTACAGGACTAATTAAGGTGGAAAAAGGAGTCATAAAGAGATAACGAGAATGGAGGTCAAGATATCAGATGTTCAGCTTCAAGGTGTGCACTGGAATGTCTACAAAAATGACATTTACAATGATCAAATGCTCAACCTCGTTTTCTTTACAAGCAAATATATATAGAATTCAGGATTCCTGACAATAAATATATGTATATGATATGTCCTAATCACTATAAGATACTGAAATAAAGGTGCAAAATGGTTTCACGATAACCATACAACTCCTGCTAAAAATAAATGGGTGTATTCTTCCTTTCTCTGGATCTGAAAGTATATATACTTCCAAAGGGTGTGACAATTTCAAAACATTTTCCTGTCAAGTACAAGGAAAAGCAACAATAAAAAAAAAAGCAAAGTAAATGATAATCCATAAAGAATCTCTTAAAAATTACTCACATGTTCCTATGGATCAACATCCATATTGTTAACAAAATAACTCAAACAAATAGAAAAAAGAGAAAATCACATTTCTGTTTCTGGATGAGAAGCGTATGAATGATCTTCCTGGAGATAACGTAACAGCCTGATTCCCACTGACGATATTTTTCATGGTGTGTTTTTTCTTTCCTTTATCACTCGGCCGGGAATACTCGTTACTCAGTTCTACCACACAGGTTCATTCTAAAGGGATAGCTTTACTGAGACAGGGCGCAGTAAAGACTACCAGCGGACGGTTCACAAATAATGGTTCTATTGTAAATCACAAAGCCATTCACATCTTGAGTTCCTGTTTCTTTCTGCATTTTGCATTTCTGATATTCTCTGTCTTTTTGAGTTCCTGGTAATTTTAGCATTTTGAGTTTTTGAGACGGTCTGTATCTTAGTTTTTGATAATTTCTCAAACATAAAATCTCATACGCATAACAATGTCAATCAGTGTCAATTATTGCTGCACTACACACAAATGGACATATTCTCTTCAGAAGAATCTCTCACACGTAAAACAAAATATAACACAGAGTTCTGGCCTCCATTATCTGAGCGAAGAGCAAACAAATGCGAATTTTAAATAATTTTTCCATTTTTTCTTTTCTTCAACATATTACATAAAAGACCTGCTTAGATCACTGAGGAAGAGAGTTTGCCTGTTTCAAATTCCCTTTTGCTTTCTTGAGGACGTGATGTGTCTTGGTGAGCTGCTTGCAGATGGCCCTCTCAACGCTCTCTTTGCGCTGATTGGCTCTCGATAGCTTTTCCAAGGCATCCTTCAGCGTGTCCTTTGTGGATGCCAACTTTTCCGACAGGTTGTCCCGTTCTTGGCGCAATTGTTGATTCTCCACACTTAGAGTACTATGGCCTGAAAATACCAATCTGTTAGTTTTCCAGTTTGAGAAAAATGAGAGCTTTCAGAGTGAAACCCCATTCTGACAGCTTTCGCAGAAAAAAGTTGAGGGGAAAAACAACAACAAAAACATATTTCTGATGACAGAAAATAATATTGTTATTATTTATATATGAAGTCCGAGAATTTAATCCTAAAGTCAGTACTATTTACAAAATGAATACAAAATTTATTCTACAAAAAATATCTATACTTCATAATAAAAGAACGGAGAAATAAAAAAAGAAAAAGAAAAAGAAAAAGAAAAAAACAGGCAAGTTCTCTTAAAATTTATGGAGAAAAATTTCATTATTTGTAGATAAAATAATTGAAAAAAGAAGATAGTTCTTCAACAACAACAATAGCAAGAAATACATATACCAGAATGAAATGAGAGTCCCAAGTTTGTTTTAAAGAAACGGGAAAAGAAATTAAGAATGTATAAAAACACAAGGAAGAAAATATAACACATACCTTGGTGACCAGTTTGTGTTACACGGCATCAACAACATTCTCCTTAAATTCTCTTTTCTTTTAATTATGTCTTTTAAGATCCCTATTTGATTATACACTTAATTCTCATAATCCTCTTTCTGTGTGTTCTAATTATCTTTTTATTATTATTTTTTTTTTTATACTTATGTTCTTAAAAAAAGTAAGAAATGACTATGAACTGGGATGTAAAACCTGCCAGACAGTAGCACTTTTTCCCTGTTACATCTATAATCACAGTAGTATATTAAACTTATCTACTTTTAGATGATGAGGTTGTACATGAACTACAAAAAAGCCCTCCCACTGTAGCTTGACAGTGGCAGTGATTATAAGACAGTGTTATTGCTTCTAATCATGAAAAAATAATCCAATTAAAAAAAGATATATATATGTTAAAAATAATCCATACTAGACTTATATGAATCTTACTTGGTAGATATTAAAAAGTACTAAGTATTGGATGATTCTAAGTCTTGTAATCATGAAAACTTTTTCTAATTATAAAAAAAAAACAAACATCTACAGATGAGAAGCTATGAATTCGCTATAAAACTTGCCAAGGTAAACTCCACTTACTAGGTTCAGAGCACAGTGGACGTAATGGGAGATCGCTGTTGGCATGCAAGGTGGAACGCATTATGTGCGTCCCCCTTTCCAAACTGGAGAAATGGTAGTCTGATCCGATCCCCAGGTCAGGAGATTCGCCGGAAGTAGTACCACCGTCATTCTCTTCCTCGTGATGGATGTTGGGCAGCTGTGGTGGTGCTGCCTGCTCTGCTAAAACCCCATCATTAGAGCTATTGCTTTGGAGGCGACGTCCTCGCTTACTGCTTGTGGTGGTGGTGGTTATTGTGGTGGTGGTTGTGTGAAGGTTTTCCTTATCTTCACTCCAATGGCTGCTGTAGCGTTTACTGCTGTCTCTTCTGCGACTGCTACTGGAGGCACGGCGTTCATAGGATTTTTCTTTTTCAGTTGGAGAGGATGGCCCTAGGGAAGCTGGCCTACGTCCCCGCAGACCAATGCTACTTATGTCAGATGAGGGCCGGAAGAACTCAATGCTAGTCACACTTTCAGGAGATGCAAGATCACTTGCATTAGGCACAACGGCTGTAGAGAAGAGCAAACATCAATTAAGGGTTAAATGGTATGATTATTAAAATATGTTCAAGTTGGAGAAATCTTAATAACTGAGGAAATTAATTTGAAGAGGAGGAAATACTCTATTATAAAACATATAAATAGTACAGAAAGAATATATATACATATATATATAATCTGCAAATATCTGTACTTACAGTCATTATGAGATGAAGCTGGTGAGGCCTTGGATCTAAGAGCATCTAATTGAAGCTGTAAGTTAGTTGTAAGGCAACGCTCTGATTCCAACTGGGCTGTCAGCTGCTTTACGAGTCTCTCTGATTCAACAGTGCGTGCTTCTGCCTGTTCACTGACTTTCTTCCTTTCCTTTAGTGCTGACAACTCTTGTCCTAATTTCTGATTATATTCTTGCAAGTTTCTGTACGCCTGCTGCAGTTTGGTGTGTGCAGTGCGTAGTTCATTCATACCTCTCTGTTCTGAATCGGATATGTGGGCAGCATGAGCCTCTCTTGCTGCAAGGTGGTTGGCTTTGGCACGTAGACTAGCTATTTCTTCTTGCAGTATCATGACCTCCTTCTCTAGATGTTCCTTGCTCTTCAGGAGTTGTTGTTTTTCATGGTACATGGCCATGGCTGCTGTTTGTCCAGCTTCTAACTGTTTGAGCAGAGATACACGTTCGCTATCAACCTCTTCAATTTCTTGTTTGTCGTCCTTTAATAAACGTGCCTGAGTTGCCATCGAGGCCAGCTGAGCTTGCAGACGAGCACGCTCTCCCACAAGGGACAGGCGTTCCTTGTTTACTTCCAATAGACGTGTTTCCTGCTTTTGCATTGCAGTCTGCAACTCTTGCACTCGCACGTCATTTTCCTGGCTCTCTGTGGCATTCTTTTCTAAGTACTTAATCTTCTCTCCAATTTCAACAATGATTTGCTCATTTTCTGAGAGCTGAGAATCCTTTTGATGCAAAAGTTTCTCCTGGTCGAGAATCAGAGCCTCTTTTTCTTGGACAACTTGCTGTGCTTTGGTTAATTCTGCTCTTGTGGTCTTTAGCTCAGCTTCTGAGTTTTCTAGACGAGCTTTGCACTTTTCCAGAGAGCGTTCGTAATCCTGGCACTTCTGCTGGACTCCATTTGTGAGGTCTTGCTGAGCTCTGAGTGCTTCCTGGGTACACTGTAGTCTGTCTCTAGCCTCTCTTACCTCTTCTTGGGCAATCTGGCAATAAATATACATCAGTAACAATTAAAGTTAACAGCAACACTAATAAACTATTATAATTCAATCAAGTATCTTAAATCAACTTTCAACCTTGACATAATTCAGCAATGAGGTGATAATTCCTTTCCTCTGACTCAGAACACAAATAATTCTACATCATAGATAAAATAATCTCATTACTATGTCCTTACCTGTAGTGCATAAAATAACCTCATTAAGATGCCCTTACCTGTAGTGCAGCAGTCAGGTGATGGAATCGTGCTTCATCTTGAGGGTGAGCTGTAAGGGCTGCTTCTAACTGGTCTCTCAGATGGTCGTTGTTTGCAATAGCTTCTTCCAGTTTCAGCCGCAGTGCCCGAATTTCTTCTAGCAAGGGGGCAGGAATAGCAAGTGCAGGCATGGGAGGAGGAGGCGCTGGAAGAGTTGCTTCTTCCTCTGCTCCCACTGACGCATCTACCGTCTCTCCTTTATGCGTTTCAACACTCTTGTCACTTGTTTTGGGTCTCTCTTGTTGATTCTGTTGTTGTGGAACTAACTGCTGGCTCAGAGTTTGATAGATGTTCAGCTCAGCACGGAGTGTTTCGTTAAGCTGTTCAACGGCACGCAGTTTGGTAGATACACGTCGCAGTTCAGCAATGTCTGAGCGTCTTTTAGAGCTTTTTCCAGGAGTTGATATAGGATTGGCAGTGCATGTTGTAGTCTCCTCATAAGCTGCCTCACCATCTGACTCTGAAGTTATGGCAGCAGATGCTCTTTGCTGCCTTGATCGTGACAGAGCTCGGTCTGGACCACCAACAAGAGTGCAAGCATCCAGGCCAATTCTGGCAAGCGACACATTTCTGTCTGGTTCACTCCAAGCCTCACTTTCTGATGGTGAAACAGGGGCCCATGGCTGTTCTGGCCCAATGCACCCTCCAGGTCCACTGGCATTTTCTACCCACGACTTTCTTCCGTCCATGCTTTGGAGTCCCTTCTGAGGAGCCAGTTGGTGGAAATAGCCTGGGTGTCTACTATAGGCCTTAATGGCAGCATCGGTTGAATAAGCACTCTTAACGGCACTTAAACTGCTTCGGTCTGACGCCTGACATATTTCAAGCTCTCGCACATCACCCCTGATGTCTTCACACTCACTGTCCTGAAGGAGATGAAGAGGAGGGGGAGGGAGTGTGTCGGAACATGTGCTAGGCGACTTCCTAAGCCGTTCTTGACTACTATAATCCTGAGCGTTGACAGTAGTTTGTGGTGATGCCGCATGCACTGTGCTTTGAGACGATGCTGCTAGGGGATTTGTACTACTGTGCCACGAACCATGTAAATTAGCCTGATTGTTATCTTGGTCTTGGTCAGCCTGGGATGCCATCAGCTGAAGGTCTCTGTGCCGTACCTCCTCCTGCAGGCGCCCCACCTGGCCTCTCAACTCTCCGATAACACCAGCTTGCTGCTCCACCTGGCGAGTCCGCTCGGCCAGTTGCTCACTAAGTACACATACATTTTCAGCTATCGCATCTATTTCCCTGGTCTTTTGGTCAATCTGGGTATTGAGCTGTGTAGCAATAGCCTGGAAAGCTGGGTCATGAGTCTCATCTCCCTGAAGTATAGTTTCATCTGGCAGATTTGGCAATGTTTCATGACTGCTGGCTATTACTGGATCATGAGTTTCAGAGAGACTATCATCTCGCTGTAAGCTCCAAGATGACACGGAGCTTAGAGAACAACTGGATAATAGGCCATCGTCTCCATGATCTGTAGTGTCCATGCCAATCATGAGGGATTGGGACAAGGACCGGGAAAGGGCACGGGACTCATTCAGGGTTTTGTGCAGTGAGGCAATATGCTTGGCTGACAACTGACTCAAGTTTATGAGACCTTTCTCATCCATTTCGAGAATACGTTCCAAGAAGTCAGCTAGTTCTTCCAATCTTGTTCTGAGGAGATCGCAGGCATTGTGCGAGTCTGCCAATCGCTTTCTCAGTGATGCAATTTCCTGCTTATGTCTCTTCAAAGATTCTTGGTACTTTCTGACACTGACTTCTGTTAACTGACGACTTATCTTCTTCTTTGCATTATGGAGTTCATTTCGCAACGTCTGCACTTGTGACTGGAAGTCACTCACAACCTCTCCATGCTGCCGATCTTTTTGCAAGTTTTGTTCTTTGCTTTCTTCAAGCTGTCGCTTAACCATATCCATCTGTTCTCTGAGCTCGTTTGCCTTTGCTACATCTGCTGTCTGGCTCACCTTTTCATTGAGTTTCTGTAATTTATCATTGAGAATGCTCCTTTCCAGCCTGAGTGCCTGTGCTTCACCCCTGATTTTGTTAATTTCTTGGTAAAGCAATTGAACTGAGGCAGCACTGTCATCACCCAATGTCACATGAAGGGGACGTGCCACAGTTATTAGATCTGCACCAGTGTTTGTGACCACTGTCAGATGTGCAGCATTTTTAGGCTGATCATTTGTAGAGCTGGCAACTGTTAGGTTTGTATTGATCACTGGACAGCTGGATGTGTGGCTGACGTCAGAGCTCTTACTGTTTTCAGAAAGTGGCTTAGTTTCTAATCTATTAATTTCATTATTCTTAGCCTGAAGTTCCTCTTTCAGATTGCTGATTTGTTTCTGATGATCTGAGGTTAAGGCACTTAACTTTTCATGCAGTTTCTCTACCTCCTTATTCCTCTCCCATAGTTCACAATTAACCAAGTCCTGCATGTCAGCATTCTTCTTCTTGAGCTCGTCCTGGAGGTTGTCCAACTCCTGCTTCTTTTCCTTCAGCTCCTCCTTCGCTGCCCCCAGCTCATCCTTTAACTCCTGCATGAGGTCCTGGTTGGTCCGCAGCTGGCCTTCCCTGTTGGACATGTCGCCGTGAAGGGCCTGCAACTGGCCCTCCAACCTCGCCACCTGCTGAACCAAGTCTCTCAGTTTAGCCTCTCTCTCCTCCACATCCTGAGAGTGTTTTTCCTTCTGGCCGTCAAGGGCCTTCAGCTTCTCCTCCAGTTGCTGTTGCAGGTGACTGATGCGGTCCTGAGCCTCAGACAACGAGTGTTTGTGCTCAGCCCGCAGCGCCAGCACCTCGTTCTTCCTTGATTCCAGTTCTGCCCACAGTCGCTGAAAGGTCAATAATCTTGTTTAGAAGGAAGATTCATTGAGGGAATTCTGGCTCATTTGGAGGAAGACTGAATTTATTCTCACATTATACATTTAATCTGTGATATAAATATTTAGAAAATTCTTTACTGAAAGATGAAAAAATAACAAAAATTTAATCATTCAGTCCAAGAATACAGATCAGAGGCCTTTTCCTAAAATCTAATAAAATTCTAAATTTACGTAGAATGATACTTTTCTGAATGAAACAGACACAAACCTATGAATCTTATACATTCATTCACATCACTTTAACTACTTTAAAAAGGTACTTACCATATTTTCTTAATCAGATATTAGATGATCAAATAGCAAAGCATTCTATGTTTAATACAAACATGAAAAGGAAAAACAAACAGTTAAGACATAGGACTTTTATTAATAGGTATTAAAATATTTAAAATTAAGTCTCTTATTAGGGGAAAAAGCAAAATAAAAGTAGAAAAGCATTCAACACCACAAGCACAAGCAACAAACACTGAAGCAGTACATAAATATAACTACTTTAGCATTATCAACAACAAAAAAGAAAATAATTGTGAAGCGAAACTAAAAGCAGAATTTCATGCAAAAGTAGCCTAAGACAAGTCGTAAGTTGCATGCAAAAGCTGAGACCGTAAATTTTTGTGGATAGTAAAGCCATTGTGCTAAAGGCAGTTTTTTGGATAGGGTTTTGCTGGAGGAAAAGGTGTTTGAAAGATTAAAAACATTTATTAGGGGATGTATCATAGCTGTCAGCATTGGGGACTTAAAAGGAGATGGGTTATACTGAAGCGGCTCATGCTGCATTGCTTCCCACGTATGGAGGTTGTCATTCACGAAGTAGCTCTCTTCCAAGCTAGCAAACTCCTCCTCTACACTGCCAGAGTAAGCTGCGCTGCTCTCCATGCTGCAGGAAAAGTTGTTTACCTCATTCTCCTCTTCGGCCATTTCCTTGACTCCATCCTCGCCACCGCTAGTCTCTGCTTCCCACTTAGCCTTGTTGAGCATATCGAGGGCCTCCTTCAGCTCTGCTACCAAGTCCTTGATCTTCTTCTCCTTCCTCTTCAGCTCCTTCTTCAGCGTCACAATTTCCTTGTCACGTGCTTCGACTTCCTCCGCAAAGGTCTACAGGTGAGAGAGAAATGTTAAAGTAATGAAATAGGCACATTCTTTCTTCTTTTCCACTGACCTCAACTGTCCTATAATAAGACTAATAATGTAAAACTTTTTTTCTATCTTTGAAAAATCATCTCTTATCCATACTAATGACATATTAGGAGAAAGAACAAGAATGATAGAATAAGAAATGCACGTGCAACATAACCACAAACGAATAATATTGCAAACAAAGTAATTTACTGTCCTACAGCTACTAGAATTATGTTAATCATTACCGTTACAGTTGAAAACACAAAGAAGTAAATCACCCTTACCTGTATGGTTTTACAGGCTTTGTCCAACTCTTCATTGAGTTTGGTGATCTTCGCACTATAATCGCTGATCTTCTGCTCCATGTCTGCAATTTGCTTCTGCTTCTCGTCCAGCGTGATTTGGATTTCAACGAGAATCTTGTTCTGCTGTTCAATCTGTTCTATCTTTTCCTCTATGATCCGGTCACGTTCTACGATCTCCTGAACTTTGACTTCTATCTCTGGCTCCACCTTTGATTGAAGAAAGAAGGCAACAATAAGAAACACAAGAATGCAGGTAATAAACGAGGCAAAAATATTAAGAACGAAAGAATGAAAGAAAGGAAAGAGCAATATGGTCTACCTCACCTTAAAATTTCTTGTAAGAAAATATCAGGCAAAACACAGGTGAAAGAAAAAAAAGAAAGAAGAAGAAAAAAAAAAAAAAAAAGATATGCCTTCAAGAAATTGAAGCAGAGGCTGGGATAATATGGAAAGAAATAAAAATGACAAAGTGAAAAATGAAAGAAAGATAGAAGAATGAAGAATAACGAAAGACAAGAAAGAAAGAAATAAGAAATAAGAAGAAAAACAGGGGGGAAGGGACAATAATCCCAAGGAGACAAGGATAGAAGCTCACCTTAATTAAGTCCTGGTGTAGAGCCTCGATCTGATCCTCCTTGGCTTGGATTTCAACATGACGCGTCTCAAGTTCCTGCATCACGTCATCGATCTTCATGTCCTTCTCTGAGACTTCTACCTCTAAGTCTGCTATCTTTTCTACTTTATCTTCCAACTGTCAAGAGAAAATTTATTGCTAAGTGACAATAACTGTTCTCAGAGTATGACTAATAAGTGTAACAGAAACCACTTCCAGTAACAAGAATCATGGTACAAAAATATATATCAATGAAGTAAATATATGAACCTTTAAAAAAACTGACAAGTAGTTTTACACTGAAATACCAACGACATTGGTCAGGCAATTTCATTACTACAGTTACTAATTAATCAATAATCTCTTTTTACAAATGAACAAATACATAAATACAAACATCTCCCATCATCCTATCAACCCTCCACTCAAAAATGAAAATCTAGTTAGAATTTAATTAGAGTCTAACCCTCCACAGTCCACAGTATAATAAGAGAAAGGGAAAAAACATTCTACCATAAAATTCTATGAAAAAACAAACTTCCTGTTGATAGCAAACCTATTTTCTATGAGTGTTTACACTTCCTAGAAATTCTCTAAAATGCAATCAATTGGTCCTTGGCTCAAAGGCAACCTAATTGTAAAACTTCATAATCTAGCAAGAGCTTTTTTTATATGTGCAATAAAATACATGTTGAAGAAAACAACCTCCTTGAGGTGATAATAAAATATGATAACATCTCAAAATAAACTACATACCAACAATAACATTCTTGTGATGGTTGTGCAATACAATGAAACACAAAAATACAACACACCTCTTTCCTTAAGTTGGCAATATCTCCTTCAAGTACACTATTAGTCTCTTCCTTGGCTGCCAGTTCTCCCTCTAGTTCTGTGACCCGTTCTTCCAATTCTACCACCCGGGCTTCAAGAGCTGCGACTTTCTGCTCTGCCAAGTCTGGGTCTTCTGAGAGCTCTCCGGGTTTATTTGGGGACTGGATCTTCCCTAATGTGCTGGGGACTGTTGCTGGCAGGCTAAACAGTCCTGTTGAAAAGAAGGAAAAGAAAATAGATGTGTGAGTATATAGTTAATCAATGCTAATATGATTTTACGGCTTTACTAGGGTTGTAGCACCAACTTCTATGCTATGGGCCAAAGTGAGCAAGAACTGATTCCTGAGCTACAGTGTACTACTAACATTCTGCAATCATCAAAGAATTAATCTTTCCTC
>NW_020868714.1:258483-270983 GCF_003789085.1 Penaeus vannamei
CAAGGAGGGGGAAAGAGAATAAAGAGCAAGAGGGAAAGAGAACAGAGAGCAAGGGTGAAGAGAATAAGAGAGCAAAGAAGGGTAAAGATAGAGAGATAGAAACGGGAAAGAGAGTAGAGAGCTAGGGAAGGACAATAGAGAGCAAGTGCTAAGAGAATAGAAAGTAATGGGAAAGAAAGAGGATTGAAGAGGACAGGGGGTAGAAAAAGAATAATAGTATTAATTTCATGCAAAGACGAAAGATGAGAAAAACAACAATAATAAATATAGTAATAAATAATAATAATAATAATAATAATAATAATAATAAATAACACCGTTATTACTATAATTCACAGTAATAACCATACAAATAACAATGACAATAATAAATCAAGCAACAAAAAAAGCCACAAATCACCTCAATACTGATAAGAACCCCAGAAAGAATAGCAATAATGGAACATCATCATCATCATCATCATCATCACCAAAATCATCATCATCATCACAACAACAACAATTCCGACAACATCAATGGCGATGGTCCTCGCACAGGGCGCAGCGAGTTGTTGTTCCCCGCCCTCAGTGTATAGGTCAGGAGGAGAAACATACACACATTCAGCAAACCAACCGGCGATCAATAGCCCCTCTCTCCCCTCTCTCCCTTCCCCTCTTCCTCCCTCTCCCCTCTCCCTTCCTCTCCTCTCCCCCTCTTCCCCGTCACTTCTATTTCCCTTCTTCTTCTCTCCTTCTCTCCCTCTCTGCCTTTTTCTAACCCTTCTCCTCCTCCTCCATCTCCCTTTAAGTCCTTCATTCACCACTTCTTTTTCTCTTTCCCCATTCATCTTCTTCCTATTCCAGACCCCGTCTCTCCTGGCTCCCCCCCCCCCCTAACACACACCTTTTCCCTCTTCTTCTTCCTTTCCCTCCCTTTCTTCCCCTTTACCCTTTCCTATCCCTTTTCCTTCTTCCTTTTCCTGGTTTCCCACATATCTTCCTCCCCCCCCATTTTCCTTCTTCCTCTACTTCTCTCTCCTCCGTTCCTTTTCTCCCTCCTTCTACCCCATCTCCTTCACTCTCTCTCTCTCTTTCCCTGCTCTCCCCTGCTCCCCTTTCTCCTTCCCGACCCCTCTCCCCTCTTCCCTCTCGCTCCTCCTTTCATCATTCTTCCGTCCTTCTTCCAATCCTATCGCTGATATCACCCAAAGCGAGGGTATAAGGACAAGAGAGAAGAAAAAAAGTTTACAAAAGAGGGGGAAGAAAAGTTTGAAGGAGAAGAAACCGAAGACGACGGAGACGGGGATCGAGCGAGGAGGAAGGGAAGGAAGGAAGGAGGGGGGACAGAATAAATACACAAATGATTGTTTTTTTAATGAGGGAGAGGGAGGGAGGGATAGGACGGAGGGAGAGGAGGGAGGGAGGGAGGGAGGAGGGAGGGAGGGAAGGAGGAGAGAGAGAGAGAGAGAGAGAGGGGAGGGAGAGAGAAGAGAGAGAGAGAGAGAGAGAGAGAGAGAGAGAGAGAGAGAGAGAGAGAGAGAAGAGAGAGAGAGAGAGAGAGAGAGAGAGAGAGAGAGAAACAAAACAGGCAGACAGGCAGGAGAGAGAGACAGACTGACGAAAGACAGACACAAACATACATACATACAGACAGACAAAACACACACACACAGACAAACAGAAAGACAAACAGAGACAGAGAGAAAAAGTCGAACAGAAAGAAGACGAAGGGTAAAGAGGAGGCGAAAGAGGGCGAAGGGGAAGAGTAGGCTGGGGCAAGAGGGCGGCGACGACGCTGGAAAGCTGCCGGAGAACAAAGGAGAGGAAGAGGAATGGAAAAGAAGCCAAGAGGGGGAAAGAGAAAGAGAAACGCGATGACGGAAGAGCGCAAACTAAACAATAACGAAGGAGACGAACGTGAACGATGATGAAAATGGAAGCAAAATCAAAGTGAAAGATACAAAAAAGAGAAGAATGGAGGAAAAAAGAGAACGTGAAAGTGAAAGAGAGAGAAGAGAGAGAGAGAAGAGAGAGAGAGAGAGAGAAGAGAGAGAGAGAGAGAGAGAGAGAGAGAGAGAGAGAGAGAGAGAGAGAGAGAGAGAGAGAGAGAGAGACAGAGACAGAGACAGAGACAGAGACAGAGACAGAGACAGAGACAGAGACAGAGACAGAAGACAGAGAGACACAGAGACAGAGACAGATACAGAGAAAGAGAAAGAGAAAGAGAAAGAGATAGATAGATAGATAGATAGATAGATAGATAGATAGATAGAAGATAGAGAGAGAATAAGGCCAGCCGAGAATCAAACACCACGTGAGTAGCGAGACAGCATACATCAAGCTTTACTTTCTCCCCTCTTCTCTCGCTCTCCCCTCTTTGCCTCATCTCTCTCTCTCTCCACTCTCTCCTCTTTCACTCTCCCCTCTTTGCCTCATCTCTCTCTCTCCATTTTCCCCTCTTTCCCTCACATCTCTCTCTCAATCTCCTCTTTCGTCTCCCCTCGTTCGTTCCTCTTTCATTCTCCCCTCATCTCTTTCACTCCACTCTCCCCTCTTTCCTTCATCCCTCTCTCCTCCTTCCCTCATCTCTCTCTCAACCTCCCCTCTTTCCCTCATCTCTCTTCCTTCCCCTCTTCCCCCCATCTCTCTTTCACCCCCCTTCCTCCCTCCTCTCTCTTCTCTTCCTCAAACTCTCCCATCCTCCAACTTTCCCCTCTTTCCCCCATCTCTCTCTCTCCCCTTTTTTCCCTCATCTCTCTTCCTTTCCCCTCTTCCCCCCATCCCTCTTTCACCCCCCTACCCCCCCTCTCTCTTTCTTCTTCAAACTCTCCCATCCTCCCCTCTCCCCTCTTTCCCTCATCTCTTCTCTCATCCCCTCTTTCCCTCCTCTCTCTTCTCTTGCTCAACTCTCCCATCTCCCCTCTTCCCCTCTCTCACCCCCCTACCTTCCCTCCTCTCTCTTCTCTTCCTCAACTCTCCCATCCTCCCCTCTTTCCCTCATCTCCCCTCTTCCTCTTCACGCAACTCGAAGGCAAGAAGCACGCCCTCCCTTACCGTACGCTGCCATCACCTCCACTACCCCACTCCGCGCTCGTCTTACTAAGAAGATAAAACGGGAAAATTAGTGATGAATGAAAATCGTAATAATAATAATGATGGTGATAATAATAATAGTAACGATAATAATAATGATAAGTATAATATTTATAATATTAATAATAATAATAATAACAATACTACTACTAATAATATAAAAATATTAATAACAATAACAAAAACAATAATAATAAATTTAATAATAATTAATAATAATAATAATAATAATAAATAATAGTAATAACAATAAATTAACATCAATAAAAATAATAATAATAATAAGTAATAATAATAATTAATAACAATACAATAAATAATAATAATAATATAATAATAACATAACAACAATACCAACAACAACAAATATAATGACACGAGGGTGAACATTTTGGGAATCGATCTACATGTGTTAAATCAGGCTGCCAGTCCATATATCTATATCGAAGAAAATAATCTGTCCAATTCCACAATTGGGTACTGACTCTTCGATAATTAGAAACCCGTTGCTATATCAGTTTCATGTCTGCGTATAATTGCAATTGCATGTATATAAAAATTATATGCTATTAACACCGTAATAATATGGTAATTAAATTAATTAGTGATATTAGTAAATGTAATGATGATTTAAAAAATTTAATTTGAATGATTGGATGATAAATAAAAACATTTAATTATAAACAATTTTTTAAAAACTAAATTATTTTAATTTTTTTTACTTAAAAAAAAAAAAATCAATTAATAATAATTTTTACGGAACCCATTTTCAACAAAAAAAAAAAAATAATTAACCAAAAACAATAAAAAAATTTTCCCATTTTTTTAANCCCCTCATGCCCCTCCCGCCCCTGCCCTCTCTCACCATACCCATCCCCTCCATCTCCTCTGCACCTCCCCATACGCCCTCCGTCACCCCTCCCCCCTCCTTCCCCTTCCCCCCTAATCACATGTCACGAACACACTTATTGACACTTTTCTGTTTTGTATCCTCACTTCCTGTCCCTCTTCTCCCTCACTTTTATATTTTGAGTTAATGAAAAATGATCAATAAAGATTTGCAATTGAGGCTGAAAAATTATTAAATGTCGTCTTCATTTGATCTTACTTTTCTTACTAAAATTACACAAAGAAAATAAATGATGAAAACAACGAATAGTCGTACTGGTCAGATATCAATGAGGATTCATGTAAAAGTTAAAATCTTAATGATTTCATTAATGACAGTAGTAGTAATAATGATAATAATAACAGTGATAATAATAACAATAATAATATCAATAATAACAATGATGATAGAATTAATAATAAAATAATAATAACAATAATAATAATAATAATAATAATAATAATAATAATAATAATAATAAATAAATAATAACAACAACAACAACAATATTAATAATAATAACAACAACAACCACAGCAAAAGAGAGAGAGAGAGAGAGAGAGAGAGAGAGAGAGAGAGAGAGAGAGAGAGAGAGAGAGAGAGAGAGAGAGAGAGAGAGAGAGAGAGAGAGAGAGATAAAGACCGAGAGAGATAGCCTGAGAGATAGATTAACAGACATGTAGATAGATAGAGAGAACGATAAAGCATAAAGAGTGAGTGAGTGAGTGAGTGAGTGAGTGAGTGAGTGAGTGAGAGAGAGATAAAGAGAGAGATAGAGATAGATAGATAGATAAGAAGAGAACGATAAAGAGATAAAGAGCGAAAGAGAAATGACAGACAAACAGACAGACAGAAAGAAAGAGAGAGAGAGAGAGCGATAGAGAGATAAAGAGATAAAGGGCGAGAGAGAGAGAAACGACAGAGAGAGAGAGAGAGGGAGAGAGAAAGAGAGAGGGAGAGAGAAAGAGAGAAAGAGAGCGAAAGAGAGAAAGAGAGAGAGAGAGAGAGACGCCGCAGAGGAAGAGAACAATCTCGGAGGAAGTCACAGGCAGACACGTGTTGGTAAAGTGCCTGAGGGAGGAGGGGGGGTCAAGGAGAAAGGGAAGGGGGGGAGAGGGAGAGGGGGCGATGGTAAGGAGGAAGGGAAGGGGGAGGGAGGGAGGGAGGGGGAGAGGAGGTGATGGTAAGGAGGAAGGGAAGGGGGAGGGAGGGAAGGAGGGAAGCAGTAAGGAGAAAGGGAAGGAGAGGGTGGGGGGTGTTCCGGAGAGAGGGAAGGGGGGAGAAGGAAGGGGGGGAGATAAGGAGAAAGGGAAGGGAGGGAGAAGGAGGGAAGGGGAGCAGAAAGCAGAAAGCAGAAAGATCAGGGACAAGAAAAGGAAGAAAATCAGAAAAAAAAGAAGAAAAAAGACGATGAAGGACAAACGACAGGGTTAGGACAGCAAAAGAGAAAACCAAAGAAAGGGAGAACAACAAAGAGAAAGAAAGGGAAGGAGAGGAGGGGGGGCGTAAGGGGGGAGGGGGGACAAAAAGCAAACCCATCAAGCAGGCAAACACACACCTGCCAATTAAGGCGCCACACCTGTCCGCCATTGGACCGACACGACACTGGATCACCTTACGGACGCCCCTCGGGGGGAAAGGGGGGGGGGGGGGAGGGGGGTGAAGGGGGGGAGGGAAGGGGGGGGGGTGAAGGGGACTGCTGGGGGGGGGGGGGGAGACAGGAAAGGAAGGAAGGAAGGAAGGAGGACGAGGAGAATGGGTCACTAGAAGGGAGGGAAGCAGAGTAGGAGAGGAAGGAAGGAAGGAATGGAGGATGGGAAAAAGAGTCGATAGAAAGAAGGGAGAGCAAAATAGGAAGGCAGGAAGGAAGGAATAGAGGAATGTGAGAAAGGGTCCACGGAAAGGAAGGAAGGAAGGAAAGCGTGAAGAGAAGGGAAGTTAGTAAAGAAGAGAGGCATAGTTAATGATAACCATAACAGATGCAACAAAACCGATGATAATGAAAGAATAAATAACATAATCACAAAAGAAATCACAAAAAATAAGTAAATAAAGAAAAAAAAGCAGAGATAGAAAGAGAAAGAACATGCAAGAGCAAAGTGGAAAATAGGTCATGAGCCAAAAAAAGTGAAATAAATAAAGAAAGAGAGAAAGTAGGTCACTCGAAAGACTCCCAAGGATAACATAAACAAACAAATAAATAAACAATGGAATAAATAAACAAAGGACTAAATAAACAAACAAACAAACAAAAAACACACAAAACAAAGTACCATTCATAAAAGAACCTTTTTTTTCTCTTTCTTTCTCAAAATATTGCAATAAAAAAACTTCCCCTCGCCGCAAGACAGAGGGAAGCAAAGGCAAAGTGCAATAGCTCATTAGCATAATAAATGTCATTCATTCATTCATTCATTCATTCATTCGTCGCCGCTCGGAAACCTGTCCTGCATTTCCTCACCCGAAGCGAGTCCGGTCGGAAAGGGCGGGGGTGGGTGGGGGGTGGGGGAGGGAAGATAAGGGAGGGGAGGGGGGGAGGGAGGGGTGGAAGGGAGGGGAGGGGAGGGGGGGAGGGGTGGAGGGGGAAGGGATGGGGGAGAGGGTGGGGAGGGGGAGAAAGTGGGGGAGGGGGGAAAAGGTGGAGGAGGGGAGAGGAGAGGGGGGAGCGAAGATGGGGGGAAGAGAGAGGGTGAAGAGGGTGGGGGGGCGAGGTGGGGAGGAAAATGGGGGAGGGGAGAGGGTGAAGAGGGGAAGGGGGAAAGGGAAGATGGGGGAGAGGTTGTTCGTTATGAGGAAAAGGGAAGGGGAAGGAAGAGAGTGTGGAGAGGGAAGGAGGAGAGGTTGGTTGCGGGGAATGGGGGCAGAGGATGATGAGGGAGGAGAAGAAGAGAGGAAGAGGAAAGAGAAGAAGAGAGGAATAGGGGTCGGATAAGGGGAAGAGGGGTGAGGGAGTTAAAGAAGGTGGAGAGGGGAAAGATGAAGGAGAGGGAGAGAAAGGGGGAAAAGGAGGAGAAAGGAGAGAGGGGTAAAAGGTGAATAGGATGGGTAAGGGGGGGACTCCGGTTATGGGGAAGGGGGGAGAGGGGTGAGGGTGGTGGGGGAGGGAAAGGTAAAGATGGCAGGCGAGGAACGAGTTCAGTTAAGAGGAAGAGGGGGATAGAAAGAAAGAGGATAATGGAGAGAATAATAGACATAGTGATAAAGATGGGCAAAGGCAATGGAAGGCGATAATAATGACAATAACAGTAGTGATAGTAATAATCACGATAATAATAATAATAAATAACAATAATGTTACAATTAATACTACTATTCTACTACTACTACTACTATTACTACTACTACTACTATTAATGATAACAATTAACAATCATAATGATACTACTACTAATACGATTACTACTATTAATAACAATAACTAAAGTAATAACAATAACAACAATAACATGTAAACGCCAAGAACAATGGTAATGACAGCAATATCTAAAAAAAGTAATATTAATCATAACAGAGAAAGATAGACAGACAAACAGACAGACAACTAAAAGACAACACGCACACAAAGACAGAAAAAAAGACAAAGAAAGAAGAGGGAGACCATAGAGTGGTGGGGGGGAGGAGGGGAAGGAAGAGAGGGGATGGAGGTGGAGGAGGGGATGGATGGGTGGGGGAGGGAGGAAGAAGAGAAGAACGAGGGGTGGGGGTGGAAGGAGAAAGGGAAGGAGGGTGGGAATGGAAAGAGGATGGAAAGGAGGAGGGAAAGGAGGAGGGAAGGAGTAAGGGAAGAGAGTGGGAATGGAAAGATGAAGAGGGAAAGGAGGAGGGGAAGGAGGAGGAGAAGGAGAAAGGGAAGTAGGAAGGGAAGGAAGGAGCGGGGATCAGGAATAGAGGAGCTGACTTTGGAGAGTTGGTAGGGTAGATGAGGATACGAAAGAAGAAAGGTAGGTATAAGGAGGAGGGATAAGGTAGGGGAAGTGGGGGGGGGTGGGGGGTGGGAGGAGGAGGAGGGGGGGGAAGAGAGAAAGGATGACTCAGGTAGAGCGAGGGGCTCCAGATCGCGTTAACAAGAATAGTCTAGAAAAGCGGGCGGTCACCCAGGGACTTTGAAAGGTCTCGTCACCCAAGAAGGGAAAGGGGGAGGGGGGGAAGGGGGAGAGGGGGAGGCAAGGTAGGGGGAAAGGGGGGAGAAGGGGGGAAGAGGGGAGGAAGGTGGAGAGGAGGAGGAAGGTAGGGGGAAAGGGGGGGAGGGGAGGTGACGGGAGAGGGGAAAGGTGGGAGAGGGGGAGGAAGGTAGGGGGAGAGGGAAGGAAGGGAGGAGGGGAGAAAAGGAGAGGGAAGGTAGGGGGAAGGAGGGGGAAGAGGGGAGGAGAGGGGAGAGGGTCAGGTAGGGGGAAGGGGGGGAGGGGAGGTGACGGGAAAGGGGGGAGGGGGGAAGGGAGGGGAGGAAGATGGGGGAAAATGGGGGAGAGTAAAAGAAGGTAGGGGGAAGGGGGGAGAAGAGATCGGTGGAAAGGGGAGTTGAAGAGAGGACGGAGGAAGGGTAAGAGGGGAGGAAAGAGGAAACGAGGACAAGGGAAGACTGGGGAAGGAAAGAACGCGAGAAGGGGAGTTCGTGAGAAGAAAGACTGAGGGGAGAGGGTGGAGTACGTGGGAAGGAAGAGAGTGGAGGGGAGAAGAGGGGGTTTAAGATGGGTAGAAGGCGAGAAGAGCAGAGGAAGAGACTGGAAGGACACGTGGGGAGAGACCTTCCTCGACCCTCTGCCAACCAGCCCTCTCGCGGCGACTTCTGCAACCTTCACCTACACTTGCTCACGTAATAATAACAAAAACATCTACCACAGTTTTTCAACAACAAACACAAAAGACAGAAAAAAACAAAGAAAACACCCTTTCCTATTACCCACAAACCCTCAACAAAGCTAAATCGAGAGAGAAAAAGATAAGGAAAGAGAGAGAGAGAGAAAGAGAAAGAACGAGAGAAAGGTACACATACACACACACACGAATACAAAAAGAAAATAGAATGGTTTCCCCAGTGACGTAAACACCGACGTCTGAAGTCTATATGTGGAAGAGGGTGATGTAACACCTTGTAACACGGCCAGGACAGCAGACTGCAACCCTTAAAATAATCACTGGATGGAAGGAGACGACTCTTAACACGTATGGTTAAAGAAGGAGGAGGAGGAGGAGGAGGAGGAGGAGAGAAAAAATGAAATTGCAACCTTTAAAATAATCACTGGATGGAAGGAGACGACTCTTAACACGTATGGTTAAAGAAGGAGGAGGAGGAGGAGGAGGAGGAGGAGGAGGAGGGGAGGAGGAGGAGGAGGAGGAGGAGGAGGAGAGGAGGAAGGGAGAAGGAGAGAGGGGGGGGGAGGTGAAGGAGAAAAGGAGAGGCAAAATGGAATTGCAACCCTTAAAATAATCACTGGATGGAAGAGAAGGACTTTTAAACACGTATGGATAAAAGAGGAGGAGGAGGAGGAGGAGGAGCCCTTAAAATAATCCTGGATGAAGAGAAGGACTTAAACACGTAGGTTAAAAGAGAGGATGGAATTGGGTATAAAGAAAAAAAAATGGTAATGCAGATTAATAACAAAAATGGCTTATTAAGGAAAGTGGATCTAAATATAAATTACGCTAATCCCCCTGCTCTTGAAAAAAAAAACGCAGGTTAAAAATAAAACAAAGATGAAAAAAGAGAACAAAATAAAACAATTAATAAAAACTGCAATAAAAAATCTAAAGAATTTTTTTTCCGTTACCGAACATTAGTCAACGGTACATAAAGACCCCCTTCCCCCCCTATCCCTCCCCCTCCCCCTATCCCCCTCTCCCTCAACATCAATAGGGTGAAGGTTTTCTTTATTATTATTACTCTCATTAATCACCCCGACACGCCCACCTTGCATCCATCATGCCGTCTAGGTGGCTGCACGGGCGTGGTGTATGAGAGGTCGCTTCGAGTCTAATTAAAGTGGGCGTGGGCGTGAGAGAGGAGACAATGGGTTCGAGTTGCAGGTGAGGGTGGGCGGGGGAGAGGGGGTGGGTGGTGGAGGACAAGGGGCGGGGGGTTGTGTGTGTGGTGTGTGTGTGTGTGGTGTGCGTGTGTGTGTGTGTGTGTGTGTGTGTGTGTGTGGTGTGTGTGTGTGTGTGTGTGTAGTGTGTGTGGTGTGTGTGCATGCGTGTGCGGTGTTGGTGTGTGTGTGTGTGTGTGTGTGTGTGTGTGTGTGTGGTGTGTGTGGTGTGTGTGTGTGTGTGTGTGTGTGTGTGTGTGTGCATGCCGTGGCCGCTGTTGTGTGTGTGTGTGTGTGTGTGTGTGCTGTGTGTGTGCTGTGTGTGTGTTTGTGTAATGCAAGCCTGTGTGTGTGTGTGTAGAGGGCGAAACTATGTGGGTGTGTTGTCAACGGGGAAAACTATAAGTTAGAAAATGTGTAAGTAAAAATATACCTAGTACGTACTAAGTTGTGGGTTCAACATGTGTCCAAATGGGAATGTGTGAGTGATCGTGTGTTGGAGGGAGCGTGCGTGTTGTGTGTGTCGTGCACTGTGGATTGCAGTGTGTGTGCTGTGTGTATGTTAGTGTGTATTGTGGTGCTGCAATTGTGTGTGTGTGTGGTGTGTGAGGTGAGGTGAATGGAAGTGTGAGTGTGATTGTAAATATGCCTGTGTCGTGATGTGCTGAATATGAACTTGCCTGTAGAGGTAGTACTGGTACTTGATCCGTGCGTGTACTGTATTGTAGTGGCGGTTGCTGTACGTAGTTTTTTCCCTCCGATACGACAGAACAGGCCTAAGTTACGTGAACGAATGAAAAAAAAAAAGAGAAAAGAAACATGCTAGTCGACGATGAAGGTCGTTCACAATGACAAACCCAGCCAGTGGCGTGTTCGCAGAATCGACATCGACGAGGGATGAAACCAAACCAATGAGGAAAAAATAAGGAGAGCGCGGCCGGGTGACATAGTTTCTAACGTTGGCACCTCGCCCTGTTGGTATCACTCATCCTTGATCGGACGGGCCAAGATCATACCGTCTCTGTTGGTGGATTGGAGTGGGCTCGTGTGGTCTAAAGCAAATCTGCGGATTGACGTGTATTGGCTTCTAACCGTGCCTAGTTGAAGCGGATTATGGTGGAGTGGGGTGGGTACTGGTGAGGAGGGATGTGGGTGTGGAGTTTGGTGGGGGTGGGGGCGGGATGGGTGAGACGGTTGGGCGGGATGGAAGTGAGACCGGGGGGTAGGGTGGGTGGGTGTGGGGGTGGGAGGTTGGGCGGCTGGCGGTGGGGGTGTTAGGCTGTGGGTTGAACTGGTTAAGTAGCAACGAAATTCTGTCCTTGAAACGATGTTATCGGGGTTTGGGTGTGAACCCTCTCCAAGTTTATCCCAAGGCTGCGCCGCAACTGATTAAGCGGAAACAGACCACCCACACAGCGCCAACACGCACAACCACCACACACACTAGCAGCACACACAGCACAACGCACCCACCCACACACACCCAGCACATCTCACCCTACCCACGACCCCCAAGCCCACACCGCACAGCACATACCCCTTACGCGGCGTCCCCGCCCTCCCATCCCCCAACTAGCGAGTAAAGCGAATCCCTCACGGCCCGCCCGTCACTCACTCGCTGTATCGCAAGTGGAAGTGCTTATGGCCGCGGGCAGGAAAACATCTCGAGGCTGAGAGCGGAGGGTTTGTAAGGATGAAGTTCAACGTGACTGCACAATTCTTGCTTAGGATATTATGATATATATATGTGTGTGTTTTTATACAAAACCATAACTCCACACGCGCACACACACCACACCCACACACACACGACCACACAACACACACACACACACACCACACACCACACACAACCAATATATATAATAATTAATTAATAATAATTAATAATGAATAATATAATAAATATATAATAAAAATAAAAAAAATGAAACAGTATTCTTTTGAAAAACTCACTGAAGACACAAGAATAAAAAAAAAAGAGATCCACTGTTTTCTCACGTTACCAATCGCACCCACCCCCCCTCCCCCTTCGCCCCCCTCCCTGCCCCCAGCAGCCCCCGCCCCTCCCTCCCCCGCCCGAAAACAAACCTCATTATCCCCACGCCCATGTAATCGGCAAACCCGGCAACGTTATGCATTTTGCGAAATCCAAATTTTGCGTTATGAGAGTCGGTCTCGCCATTAATCACACCCGTGGAGTCATTTGTCAGGGGGATGGGGCAGGGGGGGCAGGGGGAAGGGGGGATAGGGAGGGGGGAAGGAGGGACGAAGGGGAGGGAGGTGGAAGGGTGGAAGGAGCGAGGGTGGGGGGGGAAAGGGAGGAAGGGGGAGGGTGGGAAAAGGGGAATTGGGAGAAGGGTTGGAAGGGGTGAAGGGGGGAAAGGGGTGGAAGGGGGGAGAGGGGGGAGGTGGAAGGGGAAGAGGAGGAGGGTGAAAGGGGAAAGGAGGGAAGGGAGGGAGTGGGAAGGGGGAGGAGGAGTAGGAAAGGTGGAAGAAGGGGTGGGGGAGGGGAAAGG
>NW_020868714.1:280983-285983 GCF_003789085.1 Penaeus vannamei
AGAGAGAGACAGGAGACAGAGAGACAGACAGACAGACAGACAGACAGAGAGATAAAAAGAAAAAAAAAACATTAAGAAGCAAAAATCCGAAAAAAAAACGAAACTTAGAAAGCAAAAAGAGAATCAGTGGCGTGTCAACCGAACCAGGGGGGGGTGGGTGGGTGGGGGGGGAGGGGCGTGGTTTAAGAAAAGAAAATACGAGACGATTCCTCTACCTCTACGTAAATCTGACAAGGAGAGAAATGAACAGGATTTCAGAAGACGCCACATTCATGCTGCGAAAAGATGGCGCTGTTGATCCGTGACATTTCTCTCTCTCTGTCTCTCTCTCTTTCTTTCTTTCTTCTTTCTTTCTTTCTTTCTTTCTTTCTTTCTTTCTTTCTCTTTCTCTCTCTCTCTCTCTCTCTCTCTCTTCTCTCTCTCTCTCTCTCTCTCTCTCTCTTTCACTCTCTGTCTCTCTCTCTCTCTCTTCTCTTCTTCACTCACTCACTCACTCTCTCTCTCTCTCTCTCTCTCTCTCTCTCTCTCTCTCTCTCTCTCTCTCTCTCTCTCTCTCTCTCTCTCTCTCTCTCTCTCTCTCTCTCTCTCTCTCTCTCTCTCTCTCTCTCTCTCTCGTTAGATGATGGGACATTCAACTGCAAATTAAAAAATTAATGATGATTATGAAAAAAATATATATGTGTGATGTTTTTTGTCCTTGAAATTCTGATACTAATATGAAATTACTTTCTTTTTGGTATATCTTTATCGTAGACTATGAACAGTCTAATGTTTTAATTCTGGGAGAAGCATCAGGAGTGAAAATCAAGAAGCAAAAGTTTTGTTAATGAACATTTGGCTGGATTTACGTGAGCAGCTCTAAGAAGAGAATGCTGTACGATTAGCACACGGATTATATAATTCAGAGCAAATAATGACGCGTCACCTGAGTTAGTCTAAACTGTATTCACTTTTCTCTCACAGAATGTATCCATGTATCTTTCCCTACGCCTCACGTTAGTTAAGAAATAAAGAAAAGAAAAAAAAAGAATGTTTACTATCTCCCTTCCTCCTCTTGCAAGACAATAGATTAAACTTAATGTTTATTTTACGTTGCACTTTGAGACCTTGACAAAATACCTCTCTTGCAGCGGGCGACCTAACCATACATCTTCCACGAGCAGATAATTGAAACAAATGACTTCATTGCATACACCATCAACAAACACAGTACGCTGACAGATGCAATGGAGGTCGTTGCATTGTTATCGGCAGTAGCCTTAATGCCAAAAGAGTAGTTTGCCCATTAAAAAACGAGGCAACGAGACCAAAACCAGCTATCGGGCTTCGTGAAGAGCCAATGAAACCGTCACGGCATATAACGGATAATGAAAAACCGGCCGTAATACGAAGTCTCCAACACGGGGCGAGGCGGGAGCTGGCAAAACCCGCAGGGGCATGAGAGACGTGGATGCTTAGGGCCGAGGGGGGGGGTGGGTATCAGATGAAATGCTTGAGATTAGAGATAAGGAGAGACAAGGAAATGCAAGGTGGTATGGGGGGGGGGGAGGGGGGGAGGGGGGAGGAGTAAGATGAAGGGAGGGGAAGGAGGCAGTAAGAAAGGGAAGAGAGGCAGAGAGAGAATAAGAGTAATTGTGATTTACATACATGCGTGCATACATAGATACATTATAAATGAAATGAGAATAAATTGATATGTATGTGTATGTGTATATATAAATATATATGTATATGTACACATATATATGCATATACATAGATATTTATGTAAATATATACACATAAGTACGTATTAGAGAGAATAAAGAGAAAAGAGAGACACAGAGGAAACAGAGGCAAGGGGAAGCAGAAAAAAGAGGAAAGTAAACAGCGAGAGAAAAAGCAAAATAGAATTTCTCTCTCTCTCTCTCTCTCTCTCTCTCTCTCTCTCTCTCTCTCTCTCTCTCTCTCTCTCTCTCTCTCTCTCTCTCTCTCTCTCTCTCTCTCTCTCTCGGCTCAAAATTCAATCCATCCCTTAATTGCCAAAATGACCATTACGTTAAAGTGACAATACGACCATTTACATCGACCACAATTTACGGGTATTGGAATAAATCACCCATGAAAGAAGAAGGCTAAGACAAACAGGAGCAGAGGCTAAAGATAGAGCAGGAAACAGAGCAGAGCTAGAACAGAAAGACAGAAGCAGAAGCAGAGGCTAAAGACAGAAGAAGCAGAAGCAGAGGCTAAAGACAGAAGCAGAGCAGAAGCAGAGACTAAGACAAGCAGAAGCAGGAAAAAGACAGAAGCAGAAGAGGCTAAAGACAGAAGCAGGAGTAGAAGCAGAGACTAAAAAAAGAAGGCAGAAGAAGAGGGTAAAGACAGAAACAGGAGCAGAGGCTAAAGGCAGGAGTAAAAGCAGAGGCTAAAGACAGAAGCAGGAGCAGAAGCAAGGGGATAAGCAGGGCGGCAGCAGAACGCGCAGAGGCAGCAGCAGCAGCAGGCGAGCGGGTCGAGGTGGTCGGGCCAGAACACGGCTGCAGTTGTTGGCTATTTGTCAGTGGAAAGAGCTCTCTCCCGAGGTTGTTGTGACGCTTTCATCAGTACCGCTGTGGACGCCCTCCTTCCCCTCCCCCCTCTCCCTCTGCTCCCCCTCTCTCTCTCTCTCTCCTTCCCCTCCCCTTCCCCCTCTGCTCCCCCCCTCTCTCTCTCCTCTCCACCCTCTCTCTCTCTCTCTCCTCTCCCACACCCTTCCACCCCCCTCTCTCTCCCTCCTTCTTCTCCTTCCCCTCTCTCTCTCTCCTCTTCCCACCCCCTCCTTCCTCTCTCTTCCAACCCCTCTCTCCTCTCCCACCCCCTCCTTCCTCTCTCCTTCCAACCCCCTCTCTCCTCTCCCTCTCTCTCTTCTTCCTTCCCCCTCCATCTAACTCCTCTCTCCCTCCCCCGCCCACTTCCCTCCACCTCCCCCCTCCCTTTCCCTCTCCCCTTCTCTCCTCTCACGAGCCTACACAACTCTCACCAACTGCGGTTTCTCCTCCTTCCCTTCTCTGTGTCTTTCTCTTCATTTTCCTCTCTCCCTCTTTTGCTATCTTGCCTTTTATTTTGCTTTCTCTGTCAGTATCATTTTTCTCCGTCACTCTTGTCATGTCTCTCTCTCTCTCTCTCTCTCTCTCTCTCTCTCTCTCTCTCTCTCTCTCTCTCTCTCTCTCTCTCTCTCTCTCCTCTCTCCTCTCTCTCTCTCTCTTCTTTATCTTATTGTGTGCCTTGTCGTATATGGAACTTATAAGTCACTACAAATAATTCAATTTACAATATCATTTTGTGTCTGTATCTATTCATGTCATTTTTTATGGTTTTCGATATACAATATCTTTATATATTTTTGATACTTATATATATTATTTTAAATCTTTTTAATACTTGTTTATATACTATATTTATATTTTTTAATACTTGTTTATATACTATATTTTTTTTATTTTTTTAATACTTGTTATATACTATATATTTTTTAATATTTTTTAATACTTGTTATATACTATATATATCTTATTTTTTTGATACTTGCTTTGTCTTTTGATCAACACAATGTAGCTTTATCCCTTTCATAATTAACTATCATATCTGTTGTTTTTATTCATCTATCTATCTCCACCTACTTCCTACCACCTCCCTCTACTGTATTTATTCATCTATTTATCTCCACCTCCTTCCTCTCTCTCCTCCCTCTTCCTCTCCACGTATCCACCGCCCCCCCACCCCCAACATCCACATCCACATCCCCCCCCCCACGGAGTTACAATCCACCCAGGGAGAAGGGAGACATCGAGAAAACGCCCCCATGCATCATCCACCGCATTGCAAGGGAGCAATTGCAACCTCCCCCTCCCTGCCCCTCCCTCCACCCCCTCTCCCCCCTCTCCCCCCCCCCCCGTGGCAACCTTCGCTCGTCTGCAGGTAAATGCAATGCGTCTTGTCGATGCGAATTAGATACTTAGCGTCTCAGGTGGAGCTAATTAAGTGATATATGATCTGGGACACAACGGCGGCGGGAGGGCAGGGGGGGAGAGGAGGAGGAAGGGGCGAGGGGGAGGAGAGGAGGGAGGGGAAGGGTGTGGGGGAGAGGGAGGGGGAGGAGGATGGGGCGAGGAGGGAGCGGAAGGGGGGAAGGGGTGTGGGGGGAGGATGGGGCGAGGGGGGAGAGGGAGGAAGGGAGGTGGGGAAGGGAGAGGGAGAGGGAGGGAGGCGGAGGAGGAAGGGGGGGGGCGAAGGGGCGGAAGGAGGGAGGGGAGGAGAAGGAGGGAGGGGAGGGAGGAGAGGAAGGGGGGGGGGGGTAGAGAGGTTGTCTGTGGCTTTTCCTGGGTCTCCGTCTTTTTTTTTCTTTCTTTCTTTCTCTCATTCTTTTTCTTTTTTCTTCACTAAAGGAAAAATGAAAAGTGATGTTATTTTCAGTTCTCTTTATCTCTCCGCCCGCTATAGTTTTTTTTTTTCTTCTTTCTTTCTTTCTTTTGAGAATCTTCTTTTTCTTCTCCATCTTTTCTAACTCGGCGCTGAAGATGATAACCGTGGCAGTAATTATAATAATGATGAAAGGGATACTAATTACACAAAAAAATCGTTATCTTTAGCCTTATCACTTATCATTTTTATAAGAATCATTATCGTAAATCGCCATCATAATTGTCATCATCATTCTCGTGTTAATCGGTGTTATCATTTATATTCTTATTATCATTGTAAATACAACCATTGCTAATAGTCGACTATATTCTTGCCATATACTGCTATATACGATATTCATAACTACGCACATACGTACATATAAACAATATATATGTATATTATATGTATATATATGTATACATATATACATACATCCACATATGTATACATACATATACATATATGCATATATATATATATAATATATATATATATATATATATATATATATATATATATATATATATATTATATATATATATATATATATATAATATATATATACATACATATATATT
>NW_020868714.1:290983-295983 GCF_003789085.1 Penaeus vannamei
TCCATAGTTACCCCCTACCGCCCTCACCCTTCCTACCCTCCCTCCCGCTCCTTCATACCGCTTTCCTCCCCGACTGCATTCCCCTTATGTAGGTGAGACGAAATCCAGTTAATTTTGGTCTTAATTTCCCCCCATATAACTTCTTGGCCAACTATATAAAGATATTGTGGCCCATACTAGTTATATATATATATACTATATTATATATATATATATTATATATATATATATAAGAGAGAGGAGAGAGAGAGAGAGAGACGACCCGACCACGAGAGAGAGAGAGGGGGGGGGAAGGTGGAGGTGGAGGTGGGAGGATAACGGAAGGAGGAAGGGAGGGAGAGGAGGGTGGACGGAGAGGAGAGAGGGAGAGAGAGGGAGGATAGGGAAGTGGAAGGGAGGGAGAGAAGGAGAGGGAGAGAGGGTGGAGGAGGAGGAAAGGAGGAGGGAGGGAAGGTGGAGATGGAGGATAAGGAAGAGGAGGGAGGGCGAGAGGGAAGAGAGGATAGGGGGGAGAGAGGATGGAGGAAGAGGAGGAGGAAGGGAGGGAGAGAATGGGTAGAGAGGGAGAGGAGGATGGAGGGGGAGAAGGAAGGGAAGAGGAGGGAGAGAGGATGGAGGAGGAGGAAGGAGGGAGGGAGGGAAGGTGGAGGTGGAGGATAAGGAGGGAAAAGGGAGGGAGAGGGGTGGAGAAGGTGATAACCATATATATAACTATATCCACATAGTTTGCATGGGCCTCACCCATTTTTGGTTGTTTATTTACTTGTTTATTTCATTTATTAATTATTATTATTTTGTTTGTTTCTATTTTCTTTGCTTTTTATTCTCCTTTTTCCTTTTATAATTTCTCCAAAATATTTCCGTTTTTTCTCTCTATTGTTTATTCTCTTTTCCCTCTCTCTCTTCTCTTCCTAATTCCTCCTTTTTTCCCTTTCTTACTCTCTTCCTCCTTCCTATTCCAACTTCTCTCCTCTTCTAACCTCTCTTCCTCCTTTATTCCCTTTCTATACTCACCCCATCTCTCTTCCTCCCTTCTTTTCCTCTTTCGCATCCACGACCCTTTCTCTCTTTCTTTCTATCCTCTCTTTCCTCTTCCACCTTTTCCCCCCTGGTTACTTCTTTCTCTTTCCTCTCCACATCATCTCTTCTCTCTCTCTATTACTTCTGTTCTCTCCTCCTACTCCTCTCCTTCTTCTATCTCCTTTCGCCCTCAATCTCTCCTTTTCTTAATTCACTTTCATCTTTTCGCCCTAAATCTTTCCCCTCCCTTCCTCTTCCTCTTACCATCACCTTCTCTTTCTCCCTCCTCCATCCTCCCCTCCCCTCCATCCTCTCATCCCTCTCTCCCTCCCTTCTCTTTCCTTATCCTTACTCCCTCTACTTTTCTTCCTTTCTGCTCCATCCTCTCTTCTCCTCCTCCATCCTCTCTCTCCCCCGCCTTCTTTTACCTTATCCTCTATCCTTCCCTGTACTTTCTCTCCTTTCCTCCCCCATCCTCTCTCCCCTCTTCTCCCATCTTCTTTCAATTCTCCCTCCACTCTTCCTCCCTCCCTTCTCCTCCATTCCTCCTCTCTCCCCCCTCCCTCCTCTCTCATCTAATTCCCTCCCCTCTCACATCCACCTCCTCGCATCTCTCCCTCCTCCGACCCTCCTCCTCCTCCTCCTCCCACCCTCCCTCTCCTCTGCCCTCCTCCCATCCCCACCACCCCCTCCCCCCTCGCCCCCCCCCCCCATCCTCACCGGAGGTCCTCGGAGTCAAAGCATGAGATTGTTACGGGCGTCACGCCGGCGCCGGCCCCGCCACGCCCGTCTAACTCGTGTTCTGGTTCGTCCCTCACCTCGTATATCCCACGATAAAGAGGGGGGAGGGGGGGAGGGGGGGGCGGAGGAAAGGTCGAGATTCGCGTGGCGCCTCACTGTTTCGCCTCCCCCCCACTCCCTTCCTCTCATTTCCACCTCATCCTATTATATATTATTAATTATTATTCATTCATACTCCCTCTTCCTCCTCATTCTACTCACCCCATTCCCCACCTACCCTTGCCTCCGACTTCTGGTTTTGTTTTAATGGTTTTATTATCTTATTTTTATTATTTATTAAATTATTTTATCCCTCCTCATCCCTTGCTCACTACCTTCCCCCTCGAATTTCGGTTCTTTGTTTTATGGTTATTATTTATTGGCGCGTGTGTGTGTGGGGGGGTTTGTTGTGTGTGTGTGGCAGTGTTCTTTCGTTGTTTCTTTTTCTTCTTCTGATTCTCTGGCGTCTGTTATATATATATATATATATATATATTATATATTAATATATATATTATATATCTAATTATATATATATATAATATATATGTAGTCTGTTTCTTATCAATCACATCACTACTCCCTCCCTTCTCCTTCCCCGGCCCTCTTCCACTTCCTTCCACCTCCCTCCCCTTCCACCACAACATCCTTCCCTCCCTTCCCTCCCTCTCCCTCTCTCTTTTTATCCACTACAATTTTTCTCACCTATTATCTCCTGAATTCCTTATTTTATTTTTCCAATATCCTCATAACAACGCCCACTCCCCCCCCCCCCACCCACCCCAAACCGCCCCCCTTTTCCCATTCCCTCCTCCTCCTTCCACTTCCCTTCCCTTCCCCTATCCCTTCCCGCTCCTTCCCCTTCTCCCTTCCCCTTCCCTCCTTCCCCTTCCCTCCCGCTTCCTATCCCTTCCCCTTCTCCTTCCCCCCCTTCCCCTTCCTTCTTCATGGCGTGAACCCAAGTAAGTTAAAGCGTGAAGATCTACTACCCGTGTTCTATGGTTGTGAAGTGAGGGCGGGGTTCTTAAAGGGTTGACGGAATACTGTTTTTTTTTCTTCTTTTTTTCTCTCTCTTTTTTTTTTTTTTTTTTTTTTTCTTTGGTGGGGGGGTTTTGTTTGTAACCTCGGGCTTGGGATTTATTATTGTATTTATTATTTATTATTATCAGTCCCATCTATATTATTATCATCGCTATTATTATTATCATTACTGTATTAATTATTATTATTATTATTACTTAACTCTTATCACATTATCGACTTACTTACTTCCTACAATTATTCATTCATATTGTTATTATTCACTGTATCATTAATTTATATTACTTTCACACATTATTACTTATTATTCATTCAATTTGATTACTTATTATTACTTACTCCATTATTATTATCTATTATTATTATTATTATTATTAACTCATTATTGCTATTATCATTAATCGTACTAATCTATTATTATTATTTTTATTATATCATCATTATTATTACTATTATTACATCATCATCATCATCATCATATTATTATTATCGTTACTATTAAATATTATTATCAATATTATTACTATTGTTATTATATTCATCATCATCATTATTATTATCGCTACTATTATTATCATTATTATTATTCCTATCATAATTACTATCATGATTGCTATTATTGTTATTATACCATCTTCAGACTGTATTCTTGTACTCGATTCTCTGACTACAAAGTTAGACACAATGTTGACACTCACAGACACATACGCACACAAAACACACACAACATACCACACTATCACACACAAACAAACATGCACGCACGCATACCATCTAAGCACCAAAAATAAGAATTGCATGTAAACTAAACAAACCAATAATAAAAAAGAAAACTAAAAAAAAGAAAAAAAAAAAAAAAAAAAAAAAAAAAAAAAAAAAAAAAAAAAAAAAATAATATATATATATATATATATATATATATATATATATATATATATAATATCATATAATATTATATATTATATAAATATATATGTGTTATATAATATCTTATATATATATGGTTGTGTGGTGTGTGTGTTGTGTGTGTGTGTGTGTGTGTGTGTGTGTGTGTGTGTGTGGTGTAACAAAGGACTACAAAAGCTTAACGAAACTAAAATAGCAACAAAAAAATTCTCTTCCCATTTTTTTTAATCTCAAAAAAGGCATATACGACCCCCCCCTCCACCCTCCCCCTCCCCTCCACCCCCCCCCCCCCCCAAAAAAAAAAAAAAAAAAAAAAGAATTTGCATACGTCACCCCCAGCCCGGAAACACGACCCCAGCGCGATGCACGACTCGACGGAAGTACGTACGACGTGTTGCATAAGTGACAAGCATGTGCATTAGGGACGTTGAAGAGTCTGGCGAGAGTTGGCAATGATTTTTATCGGCAGTTTCGAGACTTTTTTTTTTTTTTTTTTGTGTATGTACTTTTTTTCGTTTTTTTTGGGGGGGGGGGGGGGGTTATGCTGTGGAGTCAAAGAAGTGTGTTGTGTGTTGTTCTTGTTGTTTATTTATAGTGTTTATATATCATTATTAGTAGTATCATCATTATCATTACTATCTTTACTATCATCAATATTGTCATTATGATTATCAACACCATTATCCTTTATATTATCGTTATCATTATTGTTGTTATTATTATTAATGATATCTTATATTGTTAGTTATTGTCATCATTATTGTTATTATCATTTATGTTTATCATCATCATCATTACCATTATTATTACTTACATCATTACTTTTCAATATCATCAATATTGTCATTTTTCTTTTTTATTGTTATCAATATTATCATCATTATCGTTATAGTAATAATAATAGTACTAATGCAATACTTATAGTTATCATTTTTATCATTGTATAATTATTAGCATCATCATTATCTTCATCATTATTATTATTATCATTACCATTATCATTATCACCTATCTACTATGATTATTATCATTTATCATTGTCATTATTATATTTTCTTCTTTTTATTATCATTATCATTTTTTTTATTAACATTATCATCATTATTACATTATTGTTATTATCATTATTACTATTGTTTATTGTTTCTGTCATTATCATTTCCTTATCATTGTTTTCAATATTATCATATTGTTATCTTTATCATTGTTTTCAATATTATCATATTGTTATTTATCATTGTTTCAATATTACA
>NW_020868714.1:338548-339921 GCF_003789085.1 Penaeus vannamei
TGCGTTTCTCTTACTGATCTCTTACTAGTGAGTAAATGTTGATGATAATATCAGTATTGCTGATCAGGATTACACAGGGAAAATATTATTGGCAAACCTTCTGTTCGGCGGGACAAAAGATAATGAATAAAAGAGGAAAATGAAAGAAGAAAATAAAGCAGTAAATCAAAAAAGTAAAAAAAAAAATAATAATAATAAGACAATAAGAATTAGAAGCGTTACTCTATCAAAAAAAAAAAAATCAAGTGGAAAAGGAGAAAAGAAAAGAAGAAAAGAAGTGAACAAAAAACAAGAAAAATGGTTACTCCATTACACGGTGAAAGTTTTCGATGATAAATGTTGCCTTCTGTTGCTACAAGATTCAACTGACTGTGTAACGAACATCCGACCTACTAATTTCCATGATAATAGTTTTATGCAACAATAGATAAATGAACAAGCAAATGAAAATGTAGACAAATAAGAGAAAACTAATTATATTAAATAAAGAGGGTAAAGAAAAACAGAAATAATCATGTAAAATAAAAATAGACATAACATAAGGATTAAATATAATGTACAAACAAGAACAAAAATAAACAAAAGAAAAGGAAAATAAAGAAACAAAACAAAATTAATCACATATAAATAAAATAAAAACAAATAAAATAAAATAAAATAAAAACAAACAAAATAAAAATAAAATAAACAAACAAAATAAAAATAAAAACAAATAAATAAAAAAACAAATAAACAATTAATTGAAATACCACCTGTATACGGGTACTTAACAGGGGTCCCACCACCACCACCGCCACTGGCACTCCCAACCTACCAAGGCGTTTCATTATTCGCAAGACATCAACTCTCATCAAAAGTTTACTATCACATAACCCCGAGGCGAGAAGGTCAAGCCAGACTTCATTACCGGTTCCTAATTCTCAATTAGTCGGCTTCATTTTCCTCTGACCTCGTAAATTCTCTCGCATGTGTTGGGCATCTCTACTAAGCGAGGTCGGTGTTTACTCTGGGGCGGTCTTGCGGGGGGACGTGTGATTGGGTGTCGGCTGGAGGGGCGCTGCTCGGCTCGTCAGCTCGATACTTGGGCCTTTTGGGTTGTTGGGTTGTTTAGGTTTTGTGTGCGTGTGTGTTTGTGTGTGTTTCTGGGGTTTTGTTTTCGTTTTCCGGGTCTGTGTGTGTCTGTTTTTGTTTTTTTTGTCTGTTTGTTTGTTTTTGTGTGTCTTGCTCTTTTCTTGTGTGTCTGCTTTTGTGTTTTTTTCTGTTTCAGTTTTTTCTCTCTTTTCTTGTGTGTGTATGTTTTTTCTGTTTGTTTCTTTGTATTTCTCTTTTCTTGTGTGTGTCTGTTTTTGTTTTTTTATGTTTCTGTTTCCTTC
>NW_020868714.1:339967-342467 GCF_003789085.1 Penaeus vannamei
CTCTCTTCTCTCTTTCTCTCACTCACATCACTCACTTTCACTCACTTCACACTCAACACTCACTCACTCTCACTCTCACTCTTCACTTCTCTCTCCTCTCTCTCCTCTCACTCTCACTTCACACTCACACTCACACTCACTCTCACTCTCACACACTCACACTCACACTCACACTCACACTCACACTCACCACTCACACTCACTCTCAGTCTCATTTCTCACTCTCTCTCTCTCTCTTCTCTCTCATACTCTCACTCTCCTTTCCTCTCTCACTCTCACTCACTCTCTCAGTCTGTCTCTCTCTCTCTCTCTCTCTCTCTCTCTCTCTCTCTCTCTCTCTCTCTCTCTCTCTCTCTCTCTCTCTCTCTCTCTCTCTTCTCCTCACTCTCTCTCTCTCTCTCTTTCTCCTCACCTCTTCTCTCTCTCTCTCTGTCTCTCTCTCTCTCACTCCACTCTCACTCACTCTCACTTCTTCTCTCACACACACACTCTCACTCTCTCTCTCTCTCATACTCTCACTTTCCCTTCCTCTCTTTTAGAGGATTTCCGCACAGGCTTCATATTCAAGCGCTTTTCAATGGCAGTAGAGAAGCGTCAGTTTGACAGAAATGTATGCAAATGTATTCACCTGAAAGAGGGTATTTTATTATATTTCACTGGGGCACGACAGGTATTCCTCAAATTAGTAACATGATTTTGCATCCATTCAAATATGATACATGGTCTATATTAGCGCGAATGGACTAATGGAAAACGTAAAATTGTTATCCTTTTTTTTCGGATTATGTTCCGAAATATATGTTTGGAATGAATTCACATTAGCAATTGGACGAAATGTTTACGGTAATCAAATTGCCAGGGCCGCTTGCATGAACTTTAATTTATGGAAGAATTTATACTGTACACAGAATGTTTTTTTTTTTTTTTTTTTTTTTTTTTTTTACAGTCTGATTTTCTATGTGTGATGACAAGCAGAATCGGCATGTTATATACTTCATATCAAAAGCGTTGAAATAAAAGTTTATTTACGACTTCATTACAAAATTATAAGGATTTCCTAATTAATCGTGTTTTTTTACGTTCTTCAAATAGTATTCAATTAGTCGCTTTTACTAGACTGACATATTATAATTAAACACTGTCATGGTGTGACAGAAACAGAGCTAATTTTACAATGTGTCTTAATTTGATTCACTATTATTTTTATACATTGCATTATAGGAAGAAACTTGCATTTGTCTGAATTTTTTGCTCCAAACTGGTGGCTTAAAAAAATAAAACTGAATAGATGATAGTTGTGAATGGAGCATCTTCAGGAAAAGGGTTATTCTCTTAATAATACTCAACTAATATTAAATTCCTTGAACCACATCGAATGATATTATACCTCATCTTCTCTCTCTCTCTCTCTCTCTCTCTCATCTCGTCTCTCTCGTCTCTCTTCTCTCTCTCTCTCTCTCTTCTCTCTCTCTCATCTCTGCTCTTCTTCTCTCTCTCCCTCTCTCTCTCGCCTCTCTCCTCTCTCTTCTTCTCTCCTCTCTCTCTCTCTCTCTCTCTCTCTCTCTCTCTCTCTCTGATGTCTTGGAAGGATTATATATCAGAATCCTATTCAATCTGTCTGTCGAATGAACAGGATATGCTATTCTCCACTAACACAGGCATCTCGAATCATATCCCACGGGACTTACGTTTCAGGAAGTTAGGATTTTATTGGATGTTCATTACACAAATCCCTCCTGTTTATAATCCTTGGACGATGCTGTTGATTCGGTGTTTCCGGCTTTCTCATGTTAAAGATTGTACGGCCTCGAGTCGTGTGAGAGAGGCGGTGTAGCAGTTCTCCGATCTATTTTGTTGTACCTAATTACGGTGCTATTTTTTTCTAGAGTATTCTAATGTTGTTGTTTTTATGGAAAGGAATACCTCTGTATCATTGATAAACAGTGGAGGTTTTGTTTCGCTTTTGGTACTTATAACAATACGAAGTAAATTATATATGATTGTTCATCTAATAATTTCTACCACTTTATGGTGCATCCTCATTGGCTATGCGCGGTGACGTCATTTAAGGCTCCACCCCCTTTATAAAATTTTGTTACTGTGTGATATATATTAGTTATAAGATGTTATTTTTTATATGTTGCATATACAGAATACATTTATCTTTTACTATGCTTAAAATAATAGTGATTAAAGACAGGAAAACAACTTGTTAATATTAACATTAAACGAGGACAAAAGGGTAGGGTTTAAAACAAAAATATAAAAAGAGAAAATAATATAATAGAATAAATGATGACAAGTGGGCGTGGCTTACCTTCGCTAGTTGCCAACTATTATTTTATCAGACAACGCGTGGTCTCAACTTCTAAAAATCAAGCAGCTGTATTTCAGACTAAATAGGGGAAAGTGCCTTATCTTGCCTGATCTTGAGGACAATAACACTTTGCTCTCTCTTCACTGGCAACTCCAAGTTTAGTAAAGCCATTATCGCAAAACG
>NW_020868714.1:354967-357467 GCF_003789085.1 Penaeus vannamei
ATATACATATATAGTATTATATATATATATTATATATATAGTAAGTATATTATTTATATATATATATATTATGTATGTAATATATAATGTTATGTATACAATGTGTAATAATATACTATATATATATAATACTATATTCATTATATTCTATATATATATATAATGTATATGTATATATTTATATATCACTTATAGTAAAATACATATATATATATATATATATTAATATATATACATATTATAAATATATTATCAATTATTCTCGTTCTCATCTCTCTCTCTCTCTCTCTCTCTCTTCTCTCATCTCTCCTATATAGTATATATTATAATATTAATAGATATTATATATATATATAATAATATATAGTATACATATCCACATTGCTTTGAATCCCACCTGGGAATGTAGTACCAAAGCAGCCGTAGCTCCTTGCACACGGACGTGAGCTGCGGAAGAGGACCGAAGCTGCCTCTCTCTTTCGTTCGAGGTTTGAAGCAGGAAGCCGTCATTCTCCTCGCACGGCGCGGAGTCTCGTGTGTTGTAAGCTCTTTTCAGACGGACTCGGTCTTTTCGGTAGAAATGTATTTGTACTCGACATGTATCGTTTTTTATTGTATTGTTTTCTACGACTATATATATAATATGATATATATATAAGATAATATATAGGTATACTATATACGTATCATCATATAAAGTCACTACTTCATCGTCATGTACCTATTATATATATATAATCTATATTACTCATAGTGCACTATATATCGGATCATATAGCTTATAATTATATAGAATATTACATAGTATATATAGTATTATATACTAGACATATATGACTATTATTTATAGTAATTTACAATATGTATATATATATTATATATATACACTATACATATATATATGGTATGTATAATATATAATTACGTTTATATATAATATATATTATATATTCTCTATATAATATACATTTACGTATATACATATACTTATATATTCTCTAAGCTTAGCAATATAGTATATAAACATTATCATATGTGATATAGGTATATACATTTTTTCAACGCAACATAAAGCTACACGTTACAAGAATATCAGCATTATTACTCTATATTCATTAAAAAGTTGGAACTGTGTTCGTGCTTTCGCTGCCACTGTCATACTTTACGTTCGCTTTTTATTTTTTGTAACCTGCCCGATACCCCCGCCATTCAGCCGCTATCATCGGCATGACCGCACTTCACAAACCACCGGCGTCATGAGACTGAAGGCATTCGCTGGGTGGGTCGAGCCCCACATCGACCTGTGTGTTGTATTTGCACAACTTGCGTACACTATACGTATGTATTATTATGTCGTGCATTACCATCGATGAATAGTGTCCCCTGTAGGTATATATTGTCTATACGTATACTCAATCAAGCACTTATTCTAAATCCACTCTCCAGGTGCCAACGAGAAAGTGCAACCTCCCCGCAATCTCGACAGCCACGCAAGACACGTCCAGTTCCCACTTGCGAATAACACCGGAGTTCACCTCATATCAAGAGCGCGGCTCCACCCTTCCGCCTTGTCACAGTTCAGGGGTAGTACCATCCCAAACGCCGCCCTTTCATTACCACTTCACTGTCGCCCTACAGCGCCCTGTCTCAGTTGTTTACCACTCCAAAAAGGCACCGCCACGTCTTATAAGCACGTCCTTCAAAGTGCCGTGATAGTGATAAAGATACGTTGCGGATGTAATTATGGTTATCTAATCGAACGAACTGGTAATCTTTTGATGCCTTTCACTCACTGGCGAAAGCGTCGTAAACCCTGTCATTCTTGTTGTGCTTTAATTATCTCAGCTTCATTATATGAGAAATGTGAATTTCTGTCGTTCGGCTTAATTTATCGGGCTTTGTATTACAGTTATATATATAACTATATATATATATATATAATTATATATATATATATATATATACTATATATAGTATTATATATAATATATATGGTGTGCCGGGTGAGTGCTGTGAAGTGTTGTGTGTGTGCACACAACATACGGTCCGGTTGTTGATGTTGGTCCGGATCTGGTGTGGTGTGTTGTGGTGTACGATGGAGACCCGACTCTGTGTGATGTGCAGTTGTGTGGCGTGATGTGGTGTGGTGGGCGGTTATGCGGGCATCGCTCATGTGGTGGGATCTCAGCATCGACTAGGCTGTCCACATCATTCATGGACACTGCACACGGATCCCTATACTCTCACACTGCCTGGTGCATGGTATGCAGCAGGCCTGATGGAATGAACCGACATGACCTGTGTGATATGGCTTATGTGATTTATTACGAGTAAGGTATATATAGTGAGTGATATTAGAGTATTCTATAAGATATATTATTATGTATATTATATGTAGACTATATATATATACTATTATACTAGCTATCACTATATATTACGTCTATAATAATATTATATACATAACAGTATATTATATCATGACTATATAAGGAGAGAG
>NW_020868714.1:394967-397467 GCF_003789085.1 Penaeus vannamei
TGATGCTATGCAGATTGTGTTCTGAATAAAGGAAGGCTGAGATATGTTTGCGCGTGTGACTGGGATTATATATGCATGCGTGCATATAAACACATTCACAAGACACACACAATCACACAAATACAAGGATATGTGTGTGTGTGAGAGAGAGAGAGAGAGAGAGAGAGAGAGAGAGAGAGAGAGAGAGAGAGAGAGAGAGAGAGAGAGAGAGAGAGAGAGAGAGAGAGAGAGAGAGAGAGAGAGAGAGAGAGAGAGAGAGAGAGAGAGAGAGAGAGAGAGAGAGAGAGAGAGAGAAAGAGAGAGAAAGAGAAAGAGAGAGAAAAGAGAAAGAAAGAGAGAGAGAGAGAGAGAGAGAAAGAAAGAGAAAGAGAAAGCGAAAGAAAAAGAGAAAGAGATAGGAGAGAGAGAATGGGGAGATAGAAAGCTGCCACGTTGAATATTACTCTTATAACTAATAAAAAATGAGAGAAAGAATGAAAGGGAGGAAGTGCTCAGAATATTGCAAGAGAAGGGTGCAAAACAACGAAACGTAATCCTTCATATCTACTGTAAAACAAAGTATAGTTAAATATTACGACATAACTACTTTTTATTATTTTCTTTTCTTTCAATAGTATCTTTCAGAGCATTCTTTACCATTGTGTCTCTTCAGATTTCACATTCAACTTGCGTGTGTTTAACGTATGTTGTTTTTCAATTTCGATATATATGTTCGTGTAGGTAGCCTCAAGAATATATGTTTACTGTAATGTTGACAGTGTTTTATGCACAAGTATATATATGTATTTTTGTGTGTTTTTGTGCTTGAGAGGATGACGGTAAAATCATTCATTCATGCATTGTTAGCATTGTTAGTATCACACACATAATTATATTTATGTCTATTTATCAATATATGAGAATTGCTATAATTAATATCATTATTACTATCATGACTGTTGTTATTATTTTGCTGTTGTTGTTGTTGATGATTATATCGTTATCATTACTGGTATTATATCGTTTATCTTTTCCCTTTTCTTTTTTACTTTGCAACATCATTTTCTGCTTCAGATTAACAATGTTGCTATTAGCCTCGAGAATACTGACTTTTTAAAAATGCTGACAGAAAACGTGACATAAAACAATCATAATAATGTAAACTTTATGTCTAAGAGGATGAAGTTAAAAGAAGAAAAAACAATGTATATTTCACACTATTATCTGTATGTGTATATAACCCACGATATCATTAAAACGATTCGCCATGAACAACTATTCAATTTCTGTTATCCTACGTTTTCACAATTCCCTGTAGTACGCGGTGAACAATGAACATTCAATCCTGAACATTCTCTGTACTAAAAGACAAGGTTATGGGGAAATCGGAGCGCTGTATTCGCTCAAAATACAATATTTCATAAGATTCGAATGCATTTAAAACCATCTATGAATGATAAAATATTTCGGTTATATTATCCGCCTGATGAGAACTTGTGGATGTGTTCGAAACGTCATGATTGTACGTTACTGTGATTGTGTTAATCATGATTGACTTTAATTTTTTATTGTGGCTGTCTATTCATGTGTACACGTTACTGTGATTGTGTTAATCATGAATTTAACTATTACCACTACACCACTATACATACACAGAATATACATGTGTGTGTGTGTGTGTGTGTGTGTGTGTGTGTGTGTGTGTGTGTGTGTGTGTGTGTGTGTGTGTGTGTGTGTGTGTGTGTACATACGCAAATCGATATTCGCAAAAGCAGAAATGTTACCTTGGGCACTTTGTGTATGACCGAATTACAAATCATATAACCATTTTGGGGTCAAAGACTGTCTTAAGGCCTTCTATTACCTTCACCACCTGTTATCCCCTTTATATATGTGTGCTTACGATTATAAACATACGCGCACACATAAAAAAAAAAAAAAAAAAAAAAAATAATACAAAATTACGATCAAGAGATATTTTTTCAACCTCAATCAACTAAGAAAGACTTCACAAGATCCTTTTCTATAGAGGGAGATGTCCCTAAGAGCAGCGATACGTCTTCCAAAATGAAGTTTCTTTGCTGACGCGAACACATACTATCAGGAAAAAGGCAACGGTATGACCTGGTTACCTTGCGAGAAAAGACTGGAAAAGAAAGAAAGATTTTATGTCAGAGCGATCCAACATATTCCTGCTTCCTTTTACTACAACGTATCACTGTTAAAAGAGCTTTTCTACGAACTTTTCTCTCCAGTATAATTTTACATCAGATATACCGATTTTTTTTTTTTAGGAAAATGTACGATCAGTTAGAGAATTCAAAGCTGTCAGTATTATACGTTTTCTTTCTCTTTCTCTTTTTAATAATTGGAGATAATCCTGGCATATCTTGGTAGTAAAAAAAAAAAAAAAAACTGATGCTGAATAATATCATTATTAAGCGTTCAACAAGAAATATCAACAGAAACAAAATAACAGAAATAACAGTTGTCGCTTTAATGCTGTTATTAGCTGAACTGA
>NW_020868714.1:422467-429967 GCF_003789085.1 Penaeus vannamei
AATTTATAATCAAGCGCGAATGATTCTGAAATATTTTGATACAAATCAATACAGTACATTATTTCCTTATGAATATTATATGAATATAGTAAAAACATACATCTATAATAAAATGAATAATATAATAAGATAAATAAGAGATTTTTACCGATTGAATTGATGTTTTTGTGGATATATGACATGCGGGAATAATGCTTATCTTGCGAGACGTGGCCTGTTATCTTGCTGACAGCCCCGCAAAATGGCTCTTTAAATAGCTTACCTGCACGAATGGGTGATCAAGGTTTTTTACCCTTTTTTTCTTTCTTCCTTCCTTTCCGTGAACATAATTCCTGTTTTTTTTTTTTTGTTTTTTTGTGTGTTTTATGTTTTTTGTTTGTATGTTTTTTTTTTCTTTCTTTTTTATTAGATAACATATATATATAGATAGATAGATAGATATAGATATTTATATAACCTATGTTTTCATGGCAAGAGCAGCTCTTTATTAGAATGATGGTTATATTATCAAGGACCGAAAGGTTTTTAAAATGATCGTCTTAAGTATTTTGAATTTAATAAGGGGTCATCCATAATTTTCATCATATCACGAGCGTACAAACTATACGCTGGCGGGGGGGGGGGGGTGTTAGAGCAGGCGTACACTTTTTTGAATAAGAAAATTGATCCATCAGTGGGCAAATCCTCAGCCGCCATAGCTCAAATTTCGCGCCACGTCGGTGCTGCTAGCAGGGCTGTCCGCTTTTCCGTAGTTGCTTTTCTGCCGTTTTCTAAAACATTAAATGATAAAGAAAACGGATATAAATAAGACAATTGAACCATATACTATCATAAACGGATGAATATTAGATTACAGTTACAGTGTGCACGGTCAGAGTCTTTTGATTTTAATATTCCCTACGTTACTTTCTTGTTTATTGCCCTACATTAAACAATAGACCATAAGTACATTATTAAACCAATAATATAACAACATTCAACAAGAAATGCACCCACATCTCTTTAAAGAAAGTGTACGAGATGTATAACAAGGAAATATGACCTCGAACCTGTAAACATGATTTTTTAAATACACGACTATTCAAACTCAGTGTGTTGCGGGGCTGAAGGTTTACTCACTCTATGGGACTGTGGCTCTGCCTTTGGTGATGCCCAGTTGGAGTACCCAGCTGAAGTGACATCGGATGAAATTTCCGCTTTGATGACATTCAGTCTGCTACACCATATCATGATGATTTCAGCAATTTCTATGTTTTATTTATTTAACTTTGGAAATATATTTAAATTGTTTTAAACACTTTTCACTTGAATCAAACCATCTGTAGTCATAAAAACAAAACAAAAATACAGAATACAGAAAAAAGACTCTTGATATTAATATAATGAAAGAGTAATATATCAAGACATGGTTTTATTTTGAATTTATGTAATTTTCTTAGACTCACAAAAGAATAACCTACATATAGATTGGGTGATCTTGATTCATCATCACTTTTTGTCCTGTAACGTAAAGGATTTATATAATTTATTTTTATTTGATCTTATTTCATTATCTTTTAAAAAATTAATTTATCTATTTATTTATTTATTTCTGAAAATCCTACAGAATGAAAGCAGGTAAAAAAATTAAATGTTAAGCTTTGATTACCACCTCTCACCCCCGCTTTTTTTTTTTTTCTTTTCTTTTTTTTTTTTTTTTTTTTTCTTTTTTTTTTTTTTTTTTTTTTTGCTAGACTGAGATTGCTTGATATAGCTCAAATCAGTTCGTCGTTTTTTAAGACTTAAGTCATGTACTAATGACTTGGATTTGTAAAAACCGGCACGCTATTTGTATCTCAAGCTCGTTAGGAAAACGAATAGATCATTCAGAAAGAATAAAGAAATATATATTTTTTAAAAGGAAGTTAAGGTCAAGGATGATTTTTTTTTTTCTTTTTTTTTTTACTTCTTCATTAAGGACTACAGAAAAGCACACAGGAATATAGCCTCCTGCAGCCCATTCATAAACCTAATAGTATTGTTGTTATTGTTATTGTTACTACTACTACTACTACTAGCATTACTACTGCTATTATCACTCACACGTAATACTACTCCTAGAACTACCTAGTTCTATATTACTACTACTATTATTTCTAATTCTAATTACACTAATTACACCATCACCATCATCATCTTCATCACCACCACCATCATCATCATCATCATTCTCACCATTATCATCAACAACAACCTCATCAATCATATCATCATAATCAACATCACCACCGTCACCATCATCATCATCATCATTCTCACCATTATCATCACAACACTCAACATCACCATCATCATAATCATCATCACCCATCACCATCATCATTATCACCCACCACCAATCAGCACCACCATTATCAATATCATTTCACCAATCACCAATACGAATCCCAATTACCTTTAAACCACCATTTCTTCCTCAGACTTAACACAATAATAACTTAAACCTCAGGATATGAACCCCTTTGGCCGGTAGCAGATAACGACACCAAGAATACTCGACAGCTGAGTACAAACTTAATGAAAGTAATTAACTCACAAACGACATAACATTTAGACACGTTCCTGAATCCTCCTTGGCGGCGCTTCCGTGGGTGCCTCCAAGGTTGATATTATTCCCTGTCATTAATTAGGAAAATTATGATAGAGATGGAGAGACGGGGGGGGGTGGTGAGTGGGGAGGGTGAGGTGGGAGGGGGGGGGAGAGAGGGAGGGGGGGAAGGGAGAGAGAGAGAGAGAGAGAGAGGTGGGAGGGGGGAGAGAGGGGAGGAGGGGAGGAGAGGAGAGAGAGAGAGAGAGAGAGAGAGAGAAGAGAGAGAGAGAGAGAGAGAGAGAGAGAGAGAGAGAGAGAGAGAGAAGAGAGAGAGAGAAAGAAAAAGAAAGAAAGAATAGAGAGAGACAGATAGCGATAGATAGAGAGAGAAAATTAAAGACCGAGCGACAGAGAGAATGAAAGAGGGACAGAATGAAAGATAGAGAATAAAAAAAAAAAAAAACACAAAAAAATAAATCGAGCGAGAGAATACAAATCGAGTGAGAGAGACAGAAAAAAAAAACGAAAAAAATCGAGAGAGAGAAATAAAAGAAAGAGCGATAGAGCGAGAGAAAAAAAATCACTTTTGATGCTACCTCTCTCCTAAAGCGCGCTGAAAACTGAGCCGAAAGAGTTAACATTTATGAAAGATTAATGGTTATTGCTCAGCCACATTGTTCTTCCGACAATGAAGCTCGCTAAACTGACCATTTTCTTGATTAGAATCTCGTAAATCTGATGAAGAGCATCAGAGGATAGTATGAAAAGGACCTAGTACTTTGTGGCTTCAATATTACAGCCATTATTTTTAATCGCTTTCTCTGTGTCTCTTTCTCTTATTCTCTTTTCCTCCTCTCTTTCTCTATTCTTCTCTCTCTCTCTCTCTCTTCTCTCTCATCTCGTCTCTCTGTCTCTCTCTCTCTCTCTCTCTCTCTCTCTCTCTCTCTCCTCTCGCTCTCTCTACTCTCTCCTCTCTCCTCATCTCCTCTCCCTCTGCTCTCTCCTCTCTCCTCTCCCTCTCCTCTATCTTTCTCTCTTCGTCTCCTCCAGTCTCTCTCTCTCTCTCCTCTCTCTTCCTCTCTTTCTCTCTCTCTCCTCTCTCTCTCTCGTGAGTCTTGTTTCTCTTCCAATCTCTTCTCTCTCTCTCTCTTCTCATCTCTCGTCCTCTCATCTCATCCCTCGTCTGACTCCTCGGTTCTACATTTTGTGGTGTTGTGTGGTTGTTGTGTGATGAGGTGGTGTGTGTGTGCTGTGTCTGCGTGTGTGTATGTGTGTGCTGTGCGTGTTGTTCGTGTGTGTGTGTGTGTGCTGTCTGTGTGTGGTGTGTGTCTGTGTGTGTCTGTGGTCTGTGTCTGTTCTGTCTCTCCTCTCCCTCTCTCCTCTCTCTCTCTCTCTCTCTCATGCTCTCCTCATACGTTCTCTCGCTCGTTCCTCTCATCGCGACTCTCGTACTTCGCAGACGTCTCTCATCTCTCTCTCTTCTGCATCTCGTCATACTCGCTCCTCCCTTCTCCTCCATCTTCTTCGTCATCTGCCTATCTCTCTCTCCCGAATTCGTCCTCTGTCATGTCTCTCGCACTCACTCGCATCTCTGATCTCGTCTCTCTCTCATCTCATCTGGGCCTCCTCTCATCCTCTCTCTCCTCTCTCCTCGTCTCATACCCTTCTCTCCGGAATCAACTCTCTCTCTCGTCTCATCCGCTCTTAGGGCCCCTCCTTCCCAGACTCCCTGTCCCGCTCTGCATATTTCTTGATCATTCTCTCTCTCATTTCATATATTACGCTTTCTTCATACTTCAATCATGGGACCCTGGGGACCGCTCACACAAATTACTAAAAGAATGAAAAATAGAACAAAGAAAAAAAAGAGAAGAGCAAGTTAAAAAATCTCAGAAAGACTCCAAGAATGCGGTGCTGCATGTAAGGACCGGTGGGGGGCGGAGGGGGGTGGGGGGGAATCCGATACCTCTCGCGGGTGTACTTCTGCATTAGATGAAAGACGAGAAAGTTGGAGATGGACGAGAGAGAAGGAAAAGTGCATGACGAAGCGAAAACGGGAGGAGGTGAATGCTGGTTCGCTTCATTTGGGAAAATGCATGGAATGGAAATAGATTATTTTTTTTCTTTTTTTTTAATCCGGTGATCAGATTTTTTTTTAATCCCTTGATCAGAAATGTTGTTATTAACTTCTTGTTTAAGCTTATTCACATGATCGGAAAATCCATGTCACATATTTTGGGTGAAACTTAGAGATGCGATACATAAACATCTTGTGTATATTCATGAAGAGGAATTAAATGCAATTTTAAGAATCGTGTATAGATGGACTGAGATAGATTCCTCTATTTCAGAAAAAATGGTTAATTTCATGTGATAAGTGTGTGTCTTATCCTCGCTCTTTCTCTCTCTCTCTCTCTCTCTCTCTCTCTCTCTCTCTCTCTCTCTCTCTCTCTCTCTCTCTCTCTATCTATCTATCTATCTATCTATCTATCTATCTATCTATCTATCTATCTCCTCCCTCCCTTATTTTTGTTTTGTTTTTGAATCAATGACTATATAATCATTTGGAGTGAAAAATTGCTAAGCCAAATGATGATTTCTACTATTTCCTTTTCCTCCTTTAACCGATTCCCATTGCAATCCCGTCAATAATCACCAGGTCACTCAGGATTATGCAGTAAATTGCCTGATAATTAAGTGTCATGATACTAAATTTCTCAAATGCCTTCCGGGTTACATCATGGCATCGCGTGGCTTATCAGACTCAGTTATAATCGAAGTGTCAGTAATTAATTCTCTTTGTTATTGTAGCGTGGAAGAACCTTTTGCATTTTTGAACAGGTATGTGTCGCTTTGTTCCTGTTCATGTTCTTCTTCACGTTAATTGAACTCATGGAGATCACGTGCAAAGGGCTTTTAAATTCACAGTTAATGGGTTGTTAATATTTATGAGTTGATATTGATTTAGATATGCTACTTATAAAACCCTTTTTTACGTGCTTGAAATGGGAAATAAAGGAGGCAGCTGCAGTTTTTTTTTTTTTTTTTTTTTTTTTTTTTTTTTTTTACTTTCCTTGGTTCATGTTTTCCCTCTTCACCCCCCCCCCCCCCATTGTTTTTTTTTCTTTCTTCCTTTCTCTCTTTCTATGTTTTCAATTTACTCTTTTTCTTTTTCGTTTATCTTCCTGATTTCTCTTTCTTTTCTGTTCATTCTACATATTTCTTTTTACTTTGTTTTTCTCCATTTTTATTCCTTTTTCTGCTGTTACTCTTCAGATTCACTAATACTGAACAAAGGCAAAACAAGAGTAAATTCTCAAGCTGTTTTTTCCCCTTTCAGAGATTTTTTTCTCCTGTATTCTCTAGCGTTTCCAGGATTCGGTCTAATGTTTTCTTGCATTAGACAAAAGGTTGAAAGAGACAGGTTTGATATGCTCCTTTTTTATCTAATATGAGCAAGCGCTTCCTTATCCTCTCTCTCTCTCGCACACAGGTATCACACACAACCACACAACGAGATATACTATATAGATTATATATATGATATATATATAATACTTATATATATAATATATACGTATACTATACTTATATTTAATATAATATTATATATATATATATATATATAATATATATAATATATATATATAATATGAATTATATATATGTTATAGATTATATAATACATATAATATATATACATAGTAAGATATAATATAATATTATATACATATATATATATATTATATATATTATATATTAAGAATGTAATATATATATATATAGTATTATAGATATATATTATAATATATATATATATATTTATATGTATGTATGTATATATATATATATATATATATATACCATATATATATATTATATACATAATATAATATTAATAATATACATTATATATGATACATATATGATATACTATATATATATATAGATATATATATATATATATTATTATATATATATATTCTTATTTAATATAAAGTGATCTTTTATAGTTAATATCGCCTTTTACGATTTAATATATCATACTTATATATATAATATAATGTATATATACTTATATATATATACTCGATAAATATATCATATATCAGTGTATATATACTACATGTATATGTTATGTATGTATTTACTTTAATATATATATATATAATATACTACATTTATTAATTAAATTTAATAAATTATACTATAAATATATTTTAATTATTATATATAAGTATATATCATCATATTATAACTACTATAATTAAGGCCTATATATATACATGTATATGTAATGGTGTATATGTTATATGTATAGTGGTATATGTATATGGCACTATATATATATACTATATATATTAATATATAATATATATACTATATATATATCATATATTATATTGTATGCTATTTATTTATTTATTATAAATTTATCATATATATTATATATATATATAATATAGTATATATTATATATATATATATATAAATCATACACATACATACATAATATAATATATATATATATATATATATATATATAATTATATATATAATATATATAGTACTATTATGTATATTAATGTATATATATACACAACAACACACATTATATCATATATATATATATATATATATAGTATATATATATATATAGATATATAAATATATATATATATATATATATATATATATATATATATATATGTAATATATTACACACACAACACACACAACACAAAATACTATAATATATATATATATATATACTATTATATATATTTAAATATAATAATATATATATATATATACTTATATATGTATATATATATATATATATATATATTATTATTATATGTATATATATATATATATAATATATATACTATATATATATAATAATATGTATATATATAGTATATATATGT
>NW_020868714.1:462467-467467 GCF_003789085.1 Penaeus vannamei
AAGGAAATAGAGGGGAAAGAAGCGATAAGGATGAAGGCAGAAGGAGAGGAAGAGGGAAGAAGGGATACGATTGACTCAGCTGTTACGAATGGGATCAGAACCTCTAACGAATCAGGATTTCGATATTCATACAAATAGGATTATATGTCTTTAATCCTCACGATAAAATTTCCGACGTAACTGGCAGGAATTCTAGACGTGACTGATCACCTGTTTCATTACGCATGAGCCACTAATTAGTACTTTTTATGACCTTCACGAGAAAAGAAAAAAAGACACGTAGACTGGTATAATTATCAAAATGATGCAGACTTGTATGTGTGTGTGCGAGAGAGAGAGAGAGAGAGAGAGAGAGAGAGAGAGAGAGAGAGAGAGAGAGAGAGAGAGAGAGAGAGAGAGAGAGAGAGAGAGAGAGAGAGAGAGAGAGAGAGAGGAGAGAGAGAGGAGAGAGAGAGAGAGAGAGAGAGAGAGAGAGAGAGAGAGAGACAGAGAGAGAGAGAGAGAGAGAGAGAGAGAGAGAGAGAGAGAGAGAGAGAGAGAGAGAGAGAGAGAGAGAAAGAAAGAGTGTGTGATTACGTGCACGCCTGTGTGTGTGTCTATTTCTAATGCGGATATACGTAGCGTATGTCTGTATCTTAGGTTTATGCGAGTTTCTATTCGTGCATTCTCCGCCTGTATCGAATCCCCTTGTCCAGCACTTCTTTATGAATATGTAAACTGCGGAAGGCTGTTGCTGTTGCGGAACAATGCGAGCTGTTGAGGCGACCCGCTCATGCAGCTTCGGTGAGGTTTCTGCTGCAGGGTTTCCTTTTAGTGAAGTTGTTTCGGTTTATAATAGGCTAAGGTCGAGTTATGAATGAATGCTACTTTGTATGGGTTTTGCGGGGGGGGGGGGGGGGTATTTGGATATTTTGTGGATGATGTGTGAATGGATGATGGGTTTGTGGTGTGTGGGTGGGTGAGTGTTTGTGTGTGTGTGTGTGTGTGTGTGGCTGGTGTTTGTGTGTGTGTGTGTGTGTGTGTGTGTGTGTGTGTGTGTGTGTGGTGTGGTGTGTGTGTGTGTTGTGTGTGTGTGTGTGTGTGTGTGTTGTGGGTGCGTGGTGGTGTGGGTTAAAGGGTTTATGTGTGAGATGAGAAAATGTTGTGTGTGAAAGAGGGATGTTGGTATGTGTAAGACTGTGGAAGGGTGTTTAAAAAATGCGTATGTATCAGCATATACTCTTTTAGATGAACTACGATCATTCCCATCATATTCATAAGAACTTCCACAATGTTTCCCCCGAATTCTTCCAAGATACAAGAATTTCTCAAAACCACGTCGACAAAAACGCCTGTGCATGTCGAATAATAGCAAAGAGACGTAAGCTATATTTATACCATCCACTCTAAGAGTATAATTAAGAAAACCTGATCGTATCCATTGATGATATCTTTGCGTGTATATCCAATGAATATTTTTTGTGTGTACGACTCATCCTCTTTCATGTACACAAACACACACACACACACACACGTACACGCTCTCAAGCAATATGCAATACATTCATAATCTCTCTCTCTCTCTCTCTCTCTCTCTCTCTTTCTCTCTCTCCTCTCCAATCCGAGTCTCTCTCTCGTCTCTCTCTCAATCTCTCTCCCTCGTCTCTCTCTTCCTCTCTCTCCTCGTCGTCGTCTCTCTCGCTCTGTCTCTCTCTCCGTTCTCTTGGACCTGCTCCTTTGCGTTGGAGCCTTCTCCGCCCTGCGCTCGCCTACGCGTTCCTCTCTCCCTCCATGCGGTCCCAGTGGGCTCTGTTTTCATTTTCTCCTTCTGATTTTGTCCGTGCCTCTCGTCCCTTCCTCCTCGCGGCGCCTTATCCGCGGTCTCTCTTTCTCTCTTCTCTGCTTCGGTCCTCCTGCGTGTCTTCTCTCGGTCTCTCCTCTCTCTCATCTCTCTCTTACTCTCTCTCTTTCTCTCTCTCTGCTCCTCACTTTCTCTCTCTCAGTNTGCACAAGCCGTGAGGTAGAGTGGAGAGTAGAGTGAGGTGTAAGTACATGGTTGGCATGCGACATGGACTCAGGTGGTGAGCTGGCATAGTAGAAGAGTGTGGAATCGCTGCAACTGTATGGCGGGGAACTTTCAGCTTTTCCAATTTACATTACACACGCCCATTACTCGTATGTGTTTGTTTGCATCGGTGCTCTCTCATTATTTCTGCTATCTTCCTCTTTTTTAATTTTGGACGATAAGCCACGTTAAAGCCATGGGTTACATTTTAGAGCCTCCTCAAGATGTACAGATAGGAGAGGTGATATCATAAAGATAAAACATTAGAAACAAACACAGGGAAGGAAGCGTTATTCTTTGCCTAGAATGTCCCACTTCTTCTCCCTCACTCTGATAATGTAGTGAGAGGGTAAAACAGAAATGGTAACATGTCAGATTTTCATCATTTTCACTCTTAATACACAGGCCTATATATCATAAACAATATGCGGCCTACACACGGTAAAGGAGGTCTAAAGTAATGCTCACTGACCGGATCCCTTCAAGTAAAACTGAGCCTACAGAACCGGCCAACTCATGAGGAGTTCCTTTGCCATTCCGAGAGCGGAATGAAGGCAACTGAGCCTACCTCGCGGTGACGTCATCGGGCTATCGATCGGCCGCGACCTCTGTGCCCTCGCATCCTTATTAGTTTATTGGCAAACTCATCCCCTTTCAGCGTGGCTTGCGAGGCCGTGAAATGCCATTTCGGTGATCAAGCCAGATTTTCGAAATTCGCGCAGTCAGTAAAAATATTCAGCGAATGCAGTGGGATATCTCTTTTACGAGGCACGACAATGCTGGGAGAGATTTCAAATTTCAGTTTTCACCTGCAGCGAGTGCCCGGCGGGGAGGCACAGAGAGCAGTTGATGGCAGAATTTACTCATTCCTACTTCAGGATGGATGAGGATGGGGAATATGCATGGGAAATCCTACGAGTTTCCCCCAGCATGCGACCCTTGGATTTCCAGAAATTGGTCAGATGCAGCTTTGGATTTCCGTCGGAATTCTTCCAGTGCTTACGCTAGTGATACTTAGACAGCGATTTGCAAATTTACTTGCATTTATATAATTTTTGATGTTATATAATAAAAAAAGTATATTTCCTCTACCTGAAAGCTGTTTGATTGTTCTTATATAAAGTCCCAGCTGAACAATATCACAAAGGTATTTTGATAAACGATGATGAGCCACGCGCCCTCCAAAGACTAAGCTAGCGCAAAACCATTGCTACTCGTACGAAAAGCTGAGTTCTTCCGCCTTCCTCTTGAAGGGCGGTGTTCGATTAAGCATGAATATAAACAGGCAAGAACTCGGAGGAGGTATATGTCGTGCGATGATGTTCATGCATAGTCCTGCAGGTAGTAGAGTTGAGTAGGGGACACATCCGACGGTGCAGATTATTAAGGAGTGTAACGGGCGGCAGACATGACAGAAGATTAAGCTCTCGAAGATGAGAAAGTTTCAGATTAATTTCTAGTCATGTGTTCACACAACTGTTCGAACACGCAGTGCTTACTTCGGAACCACTATGCGCCGATTAAAGCAGACAAACAACCTCAGGACAGGGATTTTCGGTTCTGTTTTTTCAGCGCGAGTGTAGTCGGAAGCTGATTGGATTTATTAGGCACGTGCCTTACGTGACACACGGACACGCGCACGGAACGTGCCGACAACCTAGCTTTGGTCGTCAATCTCCATCGTCTCATGGCCTCTCTTATACCTCTACCCCTACTTTCTTCCTCCGTCCCGTCCTACCTCCTGCATTTCTCATCGTCACCGAGTCAGCAGCTGCGATCGACTATATGCACAACGAGGTCAAATACGCACGATATGAGGGAGATACATGATAAGGTTGATAACTACTAGTATTCATATAATGACCTATATGATGATTAATGGATAATGTTGATATTTATGCAGACAAGACTTAAGGTGAAATGGATTAATAGGTAATATATCAATAATGAATGTGTTTTGAATTATAGTGGTACATAATAATAATAACAATATACGATTGTTTTATAATACAGGATGAAGATAGTTTGTGAGATAATTAAGATTATTGTTATTTACTATTCGATAATAATGATGCATTAATACTAATTAAAAACTAAATAGATGAAAGCACTCGCACTAATAGATCAGTGATAGATATACTGACAATAATATAACGAGAAATAATAATCAACAGTATCTAATGATATGGAATAATCATCAGATCAGTCAATACGAATTACCAGACCAAGTGCAGTAGCACTAATGAACGATGAATTGATAATAATGACTCAGGATAAATAATAGTAAGCAATACACAATGATCACGGTTCAAAGACTGCAGCAGTTAATTATGCAATAATGAATAGACAGCGGTGACACAAGTAGGATCAACATACGAATGTCGTCTCAACACCAGACGAACAACAATAGTAATTCCAAGGTCGCATAAAATCTATGAGTATGGCATGAAAATGCAATGGGACATAGAGGAAAAGAATAGCAGAGACAAATGAATAAATTGCATGAGCTCAAAATGATAATGACAGACTAATCATATAATCACGAGATTATAATCAATGATACCAATGATAAATCTGAGAACAATGAACTGTGCATGAGAAAATCAATAGACTAATCGCAACTAGAATACATGAACGATGGACGTCAGATACGCAAAAATAAGTGGGATAATCAATGAAATAATAAAGGCAAATAACTAGGAGGATGATGACTAAGACTGCTTGATAGATCAAAAGATGAAGCAGATTCACTCGAATGATACATACCTGATTCGGATGGTGATGCACTCGGAGGAACAAATAATTATTGATAATCATCCAGGGAAAGATCAACAGAACAATTAAATAGGATCACATATAAAGAGTATCGTGCATCAATAGAAGTAAGGAAATGAGCTAACGCAACATAAGCACAGACCGATAAAACAGCCAGATGCAGGACTTCAGGATCAGACTG
>NW_020868714.1:477467-482467 GCF_003789085.1 Penaeus vannamei
AATATATATATATATAATATTATACATATAGTGACATTACATTATTATATATAATAATATATATATATATATAATATATAATATATAGTACATAATATAAGATATATATATATATATATATATTATAGGTTATATAATATAATAAATTAGTATATATAATATATATTATATATATATAGTTACATACACACAGCCGACACACAACACACCCACACACGTAATATACATATATAATAATATATATGATACTAAAAATAGATATATATATACATATAATATATATATAATATACCAATATATATAATATATATAATAGTATCTAATATATAATTATATATATACAATATACATATATATATACATCATATATATATATAATATATATATACCGTGCGGGGACAGGGGGTTCTTTGTTTTTTTTCATGTGTGGTGGGGCGGATGGGGGGCTATTTGGGGTAGTTTTTGGTGAGGCGGTGTGGCTTTCTTTTGGTTTATCTAACTCTTACTTTCTGTTTGTTTTTGTTGTATATGCGGGTTGGTTGTTTGTTTTTTTTTTTTTTTTTTTTTCTATTGTTAGTTTATCTCGTTTTTGGTATATTAATTTTTGTTTGTTGGTTTTTATATAAATATTTATATTATATACACATATAATATACCTGGTATAATATATATATATTATAATGTATATAACAGCTGAACCCTCGTATACAACGCGGTTCAACCTTTCGCGTTCGTCCGCTGCTCCACGGATTTGCCCATTCTACATTGTGTTTGCATCTCTGATTGGCTAAAACAGTCCTCTTCTCCGCTTCTCTCCGATCTCTTCGTACGGTTTAAGATGTACAGTACGAAAACTGACTGGCATAACTTAAGTTTGCAAATTCTCTAAAAACCATGAAAGCCTTCATTTCTGTATTGATATTTGACATCATTATTTTTATCACTGTACAGTAGTTATTTGTTAAAAAACCGTGCATACTATAATACTTTTATTTGGTTAAACAAATGCTTGGGCGCCTTTAACGTTATACAATACTTATTTGTTAAACTTAAAGCTTTGGTGAACTGTAAAAGGTTTTGTTTCGTTTGGTTTCAATGTTGTCTGAGTATTTTCATTGTATATTTTATTTTAATACTTGTAAAAAATAAAAGGTTACTACTTCCCGTGTGAATTTCGCTCCTCATCACTGTTTTTTGGAAACTAACCCCCGCGAAAAACGAGAGTTCACTGTACATAATATATATTTATAATAATAATATATATATATAATAATATATATATTATATAATATAAATATATTATATATATCTAATAATTTATTATATATTTAGGTATATATATGTATATAATAATGTATAAAGATATTATATTTGTATTATGTATATATATTTTATATCATAGTTTGTATATTTTATGGAATAGGCCATATAGGTTAATTTAAAGTATAGTAATGTGATCATAAATATATATATAATTTATAATATTATCACTATTACTATTTTACTTTACAAATACTGAATACCTACTAGTGTTGCCATGTCGTTTGTGTGTGTTGTGGTTCGTCTGTGTGTGCGTGTGTGGTTACACCTACGATACAATCTCACCCACACATCACACCACCACCGAGCGGCACCACACCACAACAACACACACACACATACTACCACGCCCACCACATCACAACACATCACTACATGCGGGATGCTACGAGCTGCGAGGGTTTCTGTGGTTGATCCACATATAATTATAGTATATTTATTAGATAGATATATATATAGGTACTAGATAGATGTATATATATATACAGTTTATAGCCTAGGGGAGGGTTGGTGTGTGGATTGTGTGAATGGGTAGGGTTGTGTGTGGTGATTTTGGCTGTGTGGTGTGGCGTATGGTGGGTGCAGGTGTGTGATGGTGTGTGGTGTGTTGGTGGGTGTGCTGTTGTGGTGTGTGGTGTTGTGTTGTTTGTGTGTTGTGCGTGTGTGACACCAGATACAATAAACACACACGAACAACACACAGCTATAGGAGTGAGGGTAGGTATTGTATGTATAGATAGGTGAATAGTGATGGAGTAATAATAAGTATAATATATATATATATAGAAAGTATATAATAATTAGGTAGTTATTACAGTGCCACAGACGACACATAATGTATATGAATATAATGGTAGTAGTGATAAGGGGTATATATATAATATAGTATATATAGTATTATAAATACATATATATAGGTACAATACATACATCAACACACACACGATCGAGTCTCTGTTCAACAAATATTTAGCAGCCAAAGCATCAGCCTGTTAACGTGTTTGCAAGCGAATTAGATCCTGCATAATCTGAATATGCAGATTATCTCAAACGCGGATAATAATTCCTTTTAGGAGGATGAGTTCGGCAGGGAATGTAACGCCCGAACGCAGCCCAGCCGTTCGCCTTTGTAAAATTCATGCCTGACCTGCGACCTCTAAGCAATCAGTCACACACAGAGGCAATTTTTCTTGTTTTGTCGGTTATGTAATTTGTTCTGTAAATAAACACTTCGTCTGAATTGAGTTTCTTTTTAATTCCCCGCGGCGCCTCGTGGTTTTCCTTCCTTTGTTGCATCACTGTTTTCATGCTGATATTGTGCTATTTCAGAACTCTTGATAATTAAAGCAAAGATAGAATAAAGATTAATGAAGACCAGAAGTTCAAGTTACACGAGTGCATCTATGGCTTTAATTGGCTAAGTAAAAGGATAATTTCCGGGCGCACGCCAATCTCCCAAACACCAAAAAAAGCAATATGTTATTTCCAAATAGACAAAGAATTATACTAGGTACACTTGCGTCTGCTTTCTTGCTTTCGGCATTTTCTTCGACATGAATGTGAACCTCCAGAGGCGAATTTTGGCTTTGTTTCCAGGAACAAGATTTACGACGCAGCAGCGATGGACCATAAACAATCTTTTAAATCGAGTGCTGGCGCGCTGTCGGCCAGCCGGAGGCAAAAGGCGTGGTGAGCCCTTCCGAATTCGCACGAGGCGAGGCATGCCCCGAAACGCTTTCTCTGAATCGGCCTGAATGCTGACAGGATTTTATGAATATCGCCTGACATCTCTGGTTTATTAGGCAGATGATGTCTACGAGATTAAAACGTCTTCCGGACTGGGCTAATATTAGTAAAGGATGTATTTGGGAAATACAGGAATATCTTACAGAAAGCACTCTAGTAAAATTCCTGCAAAACTTAGCACAATTGCTTCAATCAAGGAGGAGCAAAGATACAAGAGATTTCTACTTTCTCTTTAAAGAAACGGATGCGGTATATACATCACCTAGATTGCAAACAATAGTTGCAGAGGAAGAACATTTGGGGCATGTTGCTGCTTTGCATATCGTGTGATAGCATCGGGCGGTATCGCACCTCCGCTAATGAATGGCGGGAAGACACACTCATTTAGCCATAACAAGAAGAGAGGAGAAGGAAATTGCCATAAATACTCTTGTTATTCCTAGTCTAGAGGTGCAGTAAAGCAATCGTTAGCTCATATCTAGGGAGGGTAAGAGGTGCTGCTACTTTTCGCTGATATTTTTCTATCTTGGACTTCTTGTTGAATGATTAAAATTGGAAATGAAATATAAATAAATTACTCATCCCCATTTGAAGCCGGGTTTCCTGTATCCCGCCGCAGCGAAGACAGGAAATGTAGTTTAGACAGTGACGTAAATTTCCCGTTGAAATTGTGGTTTAAATGCATTATTACATCGTCTTTTCTCGGTGCATTTTCTCATTTCCTTGACTGCGAAGTTGGCGACTTTTTAGTAACTTTTTTTCGCGAAAGTCTGATGCCCGAGATCAACTTACAGCATGTTGCGGCTCTGATCTATAATTGCAGGCTTTAGGAAATCTTCCGCGTGAACTCCAGCGTTTCCCCGCAAACAAGCGCCGACCCAACCACCGTATTTGCGTTTGATCTATACGCACCTACAGACAATGGCTTGTTAAATACTCGTGCGAGGGTGCAAATGGGATATGAAATTGTGCCGGCAAATGTAATTGTTCCAGCCTTGACTGATACAATAGGGCGGGCGGTACAATGGAAGCTGTCAGGCTGCGAGCGGAGTGAGGCTCTAAAAATCGGCCGAGGGAGATGCGCTCTTTTAAGCTCCTGCCGCGACGCCGGAAAGTCGTCATTAGAACGCATTATGATGGAAGACGTTCGGAAATCTCTCCGTAATATTTCATGTAAAAAAAATAATAATAATAAAAAAAAGAAAAGAAAAGAAAACCTTTCGTGGATGAACCGCAGTACGCAGGGAAAAGGATATTCAATTTTGTAAGGAGGAAGTTAAGGGACTTAGACCTCTGTGAAGAAAAATATCCACGTCCGATATTTTTGATGGCAAGTGGCGCACACTTTCTTAAATTGCGTTTAGAAGACAAAGAAAGAAAGAAGAAAACTAACAACAGGATATGCGTATAACCTTGAGATTGTCATGTCCCTGCATTGTGATAGGTGTTAGTGTCATGATAATGAAAGCTGATATATATATATATATATATATATATATATATTATATATATATATATATATATATATATATATATATATATATGTATATAATACACACGCATAATATATATATATATAATATATATATATATATATATATATATATTATATATATATCTTACAATATACACACATATGTGTGTGTGTGCGTGCGTGTGTCTTTGTGCATGCATATACATATGCATACGTACACACACAACACACACACACACACACATATAATATATTATTATATATGTACATATATGTATTTATATATTACATATATGTATATATGTTATATATATATATATATATATAATATATATATATATATATATATATATATATATATAATAATATATACTATACACACATATGTGTGTGTGTGTATATATGTATATATGTATACACACGCGTACATATATATATATATATATATATATATATATAA
>NW_020868714.1:487467-489967 GCF_003789085.1 Penaeus vannamei
TGAGAGAAAGAGATTGTAAGGAGCGTTTAGTGGAGTGTTCGAGGCAGAGCACGAGATAAGCAACAGTTGAGTATGTGTAGCAGAGGGGTAGACTGTTGATACTGATGGGTGGAATGTATTAGTCATATGCAAAAATAGATGAGTGTTACGATGGGTTGCAGTTACGACATGAATTGTTACGCCAGGAGCAGAAGGAGTGAGAGGAGCCATTGTATGGGGAGTGTCTGGCCGGGGCAATGAGAGAGAATGCAGAGGCGAGGTAAGTAGATGAGATGTGTGGGGTCAAATGGTTACATGATCGTGTGACTCTCAGGAATGCAGTTAGAAGAATATAAGAACGTATGATTTCAGGTGGTTACAAAGTAAGACGTAGTATGGGAGTAGCAGCCACTAGAAGTAGTATTGAGAGAGCTTTTTGGAGATCGTAGGCGGAAGCTTCAGCAGGACAGAAAATGTAATCTGGAGAACCAATTTTCACCCAAATGATGATAATGGAAATCGCATCATGAAGACATTGTGTCCGGATACGAGCTATCTCGTGAGATGTGTCGATCTAGAGATTATTTTGACCGCACTGTTGATGTTTGGGAGTAACCGGAGAGGAAAAAGCGCAGACGGGGAAGTACCGCGAAGAAAGGATCGCTGTATATAACACGATAGAAGGCCGATATCGAATGTCAGTATAGCAAATGAGTCTGTGTAGAATGACGGGACAGAGAGAATTCGGGTTTGAGAAAAGTTATCGATATGGGATGCTGGCTAACTATAGTTGTAGTTCTTAATTGGCTAGAGGGTGATGTAAGATGTAATAATGTGAAAAGCGATTGTTAGTTCGTCAGATGTAAAGGTAAGGAACAAGGAAAGCTACAATGATGTATTTTGAGTTGAGGAAAAAGTCAGTAGGAAATCGATGGATAGTAAAAAGAGCTGAGATTAGTGGAATCTGCGATCGAAGAGGAGTTTACAATGGAGAAGAATGAAGAGGAGTGCGAGATGATTACAAGAGAGTAACGAGTAAAAGATAGATGGCTCATAGTAAATCAATAGAAGATGGATAGGAACAGCTGGAAGAGAGAGAGAGGAGAGAGAGAGAAGAGAGAGAGAGAGAGAGAGAGAGAGAGGAGAAGAGAGAGAGAGAGAAGAGAGGAGGAGAGGAGAGGAAAGAGTAATTTGTTGATCGCACAGTCTCAGAGTTAAGGCTCGAATGAATATGAAGAGTAGTTAATATGTATGAGAGCAAATTATAGTATAGAGATTTGTATGTTGAGAGAAGCATTAGTAGAGATAACCATCCATATTGTATGAATTAAGTTTTCAAGTTTGCGACGTGTGTGTCGTCACCTGTATATTGAGGATCATAGGATATTACATATCCATCGATGATTATTACAATTCTTATGACGACGACAATGATGTATGTTTATCGTTGTGACTGAGTCTAGGCTAAGGAACGGATTTAGTGTTATAAGATTTTCAGCAATCGAGCATGAAGACAAGTTGTTGTTTATTGACACTTATGAATGCACGTGTGTTTGCACATGAGTTGTAGATGTAGATTATTGTCTTGGTAGTATATTGTCACTTTGACGCCAGAGAGGAATTCTTGAGCAGACTGTAGGTTTCCATTTTTGCTCGATATTTAGAGTTCTCTCTCCACAATCTTACTCTAGTTTGTGAACACTGTTGCCTAGGTCTGCCTCGTACTGTTCGTATGTGGTCTTTTATTTGTAAAATCTAATTGTAATCACGTGTTATGCTTGGTGAAATAAGGTAAAAATTTAATATAATTTTAGAAATCTACACATTATATTCGGGCGTATCTCGTTCCTAAATCATGCTACGACTTTATTTCTAATAAGATTGTTCTTCTATAAATAATATCTATGTAAATTGCTCGGGGAATTGTATTTGTAAATTATATAATCACACACTCACATCGGAGGATGGATATATCTCTTAAATGGATAAAAAATTATTTAAGAGGAGACTCTAACCACACAAGCTACAGTAACGTTGTCGTGTAGACCATTTCTAACTTCAATCATTTTCAAGATAGGTTAACAATGGGGTTTCCTAGACCTTATGAGGAGCAACGGGTTATTCAATATCTGGTGATCCATGGCATATGAAGAGAATTATTTACTGTGAAGTATCGCTGAGATTTAATTCCTTCTTATGTAAACGTCATGATCCAGATGCTTGTATAATTTACCACCATATGGTAGTCTTTTGGACTCTTTCATAACTATTTATATGTTCGTGTTCTCATAGCTTGGACACCTATTCATGTCCTATCAGCTAGATCATAGTAAGTACCTGATCTTGAATAAAAAACTGATTCACTTGTGCAAAGCGGAGCCATGAGATTATTCTGTACTCTTGTTCTGGGGCTATTCACAGACCCATGATAAAAGTTTGCGCGAACCATTAGGTTAGCAAGAAGGCATTTTGGCAGAAAGTTTCACCAACTCCCTCGCATCTGATGGCTTTCAATGAATTA
>NW_020868714.1:502467-513690 GCF_003789085.1 Penaeus vannamei
CAAAGATAACTCTGAAATCATTTGTTGAATTCAGTAATAACATTCGCCTTCAGTAACCAGCTCCAAGCCCTCTGGAGATCCCACGTGATCCACAAGCATCTTATGTCACCGCCCGGAGACCACGTCTGCTGACATCACCGCGAGGGCGGGAAAGGTCGCCCAATCAAGCCCCCATCACGTTTACATGAGCACAAAGGTCATATTTCTGAACTTAAACAGCCACTTCTCCTCCACTTGTGCTCCCTCTCCAAGTCACGCTCAAATTCAGTCTCCTCCAACACTCTGAACGGACAAGTGTTGCAGGACGGCCTCAGCATACCCTCCCGAGTATATCCCCAATATATTCAGCAATATACTGACGGATTTCACCTCAGGAAGACACTCCTCTGTTACTCCTTCCCCAGTATAGCTATTTATACTGGTGAGAAAGGCAGTGTTAAATCCTACCCTGTCCTCCGTCTGAACACTTCAAGGTTAGTATATTACATCAATATCCCAGCCACGGAAGGGAAGGTATCGCATATCTGATATTCTTATATGTTTTATCAATTCTACTCATTTTCTTTGTCAGGGCCATTTTCCTTCCTTTATACATTTTATGTTTTTTGTTTACATTGTTTGTTATTTCGCAATGACACGTTCAGCATAACGGGAAAATGTGTATGTTAACCTGAACGTGTCACAGCGTCGGTTTTCTTCGTTCCTTGTTTTGTCTCGCATGTGTACGAGTGGGTGTATCTTTCTTGCGGTCGCGTTTGTTTGTTTACAGTGGAGTTTTAACTATTCGATTTGAGTTTATTTTACCTGCAATTCACCTATTCTGCTTACATACTTACATACCTGTGTTTATATAAAGTATATCCTTGTGTTTGTTTACTTATTTTTTTGTTTTTGTTTTGCTTTTTTTTTACCGGCGGATGTGGTTCCGTATGCAAGTGTCTGCGCGAACGATGATCACTTTCCGTCTCGTCTCTCCCCAACAAGAACGGAAAGGGAGACGGCCATACTCCCTACGCAACGAAGCATTTCTTTACCGTTCAACATGCCACTGTTTGTTTCTTCATCCATTCCGAACTTGAACTTTTTTTTATTAATTTCCCTTAAGCGAAAGTTATCGGGTATCTATCATGAAATTGTAACGATTAGATACCAGTTGTTTATTTATTATTTTATGTAAACACTTTCCTTTCGGTCTGGCTTTCGGTGGCGTTGCGTGTGAGAACGTCGTTGCGTGGCTTTTTGGCGCACCTTTGTTTTAGGAGACGCAGGTAACGCCCACCGATGAAATAGGTGCAGTAAATAATGGAAAAAAAGGATGTAAACAGGTGGAAGAGACAGAGGGAAGCGGGGATAAACATGGAAATTAAAGAGCAAGGTTAGGGTAAGAAGCACACGAAGGGAACAAAGGGATATGAAAAAGGGGATCTCGGTCTGACTGATTGTCTGTCTCTTTCTTTCTTTCGCTCTCTCATATTCTCTCATTCTTTCTCCCCCCCCTCTCTCTTGCTCTGCCTCTTTTCCTTCCTCCTTCCCATTCTCACTCACTCCCTCCTCCCAGCCCTTTCTCTTTCCATGCTCAACACACATACACATGTACACACACACACACACACACACACACACACACACACACACACACACACACACAACACACCACCACACACATACGCACGCACATACACACACACACACGCACGCACGCACACACACACACACACGAAAACACTTACGCAAACAAACACACAGCTGTGAACCCTATGAAGCCAAAGTCAACCGTGAGTCACCAGGACGTTTCTCTTTCTCCCACGGGGGTTGGGGGTATAGGGTAGGGGAGGGGGGGTAAGGGCCAAGAAACGAGTTATGGTGTTTGGGAATTATAGTAGTATGGTGTAAGTTTGTCCAGGTGCGGAGTTTATCAAGAGAGGAAATACAGTGCCTAAAGGAAAGGAGAGGAAGAACGAAAACGAGAACTCATCAGGACGATATAGGAAGGGATGCCATTGCTCATGTTTACAGTTATCGTTTTCTTTTTGACAAATGAGGCGTTGTAGGGAAAATCCTACGAATCAGATAAACTCACCTGGAAAACTCATCTTGAAGCGTCCTTAAGCGAACGGATTTTTGCATCAAACAAACTACGTCTTCGCGCTAAACACAAGGAGATATACAAAACGAAGACAAGAGATTCTTAAAAAATAAGAAATTGATCTGAGGCGTCGGCACACGGCTGCGTTCTCACGGGGACTAGGTTCTCTCGGAAGCCAGATTTTCAGTGGGACCTGAACCCCTTGGGGACAAACTTACCGCAAAGGTAGGAGAAGTTTAATTAATTTCTCTCTCTCCTTGGGAAAGGGTATTGTTGTTGCACTAAAAAAATGAAAACAATTACAGAAGTTTTGTTTGAATGTTTAATATTCAGGCTACAAAATATACGTTGACATTTTCAAAACTTCTTGAAGATTTATGAAGTTGAGACCAACTGGATAATATTCTCAGACGAAGGAACTGAAATTGGGTAATATTCCCAGCGTGACCGGCAGAGTAATGAAGGTAACCGCCCCACGTGACCTCTTTTGTGTGGGACAGGTAATAGGAAGAACAATGACAGTGGTAATGATGACAGCGGGGAATTGGATAAGGATATGAATTATTAATAACTTACTAACTAGTTAGTACTTCATACTACCAACATCACTACTACTACTGCCGCTGCTGCTACAACGACCACTACCATTATTGCTGCTGCTATTACTACTACTACCACCACTTCCATTTCTATCACAACTACCACTACTACTACTACTACTGTTACTATTTCTATTCTGCTACTACAACTATTACTACTACTACATCTACTACTACTACTACTACTACTACTACTACTACTACTGCTACTACTTCTATTTCTACTACTACTACTATAACTACTTCTACTACTACTACTACTACTATTACTATTACTTTTGCTACAACTAAAGCTGCTACTGCTGCTACTACTACTATTTATACTTCTACTACCACTATTACTACTCTTCCTACTTCTACAGCTTATATTACTACTACTACTCTTGCTACTACTTATATAATTACTACTACTGTTACAACTACAGCTGCTACTGCTGCTGCTACTACTACTACTACTGCCTCTACTACCATTTCCATTTCTATTATTCATATTACTTTCACTAATATAATTACCACTTCTACTTCTACCACTACTATTATTACTACTACCTCTCCTGCTACTATTACTACTACTACCACTATTACTACTACTTTTACTAAAACTATCACTGTTACTAATACTAATAATGCTATTGTTATTAATACTATTACTACTAATACTTCGACTCCCACTTCTACTATTACTATTATTACAACTACAACACTACTACTACTGTTATTACTGCAGGTATTATTATTACTACTACTGTTACTACTATTGATGCTGCTGTTACTACTACTATTACTGCTATTACTACTGCTACCACCACTAGTACTATTACTACTATCACTGCTATTACAACTACTACCACCACCATTACCATTACTACTTCTACCGCTGCTGCTGCAATTTTTACCACTGTTACTATTGTTACTGTTTTTACTCTATCTATGACGATGATATCAATAGCAACAGCAGAAGCGACAACAACAGTATCTGTTACTATTTGGCTGCTGTTGATAATGACAGTGATATGTATAATATTGATGATGATGATAATGATGATTATGATGACGATGACGATCACGATGGTGATGATGGTGGTAATGATGCTTCTGCTGCTGCTGATGATGATAATGATAAGGATGAGAATAATGATAATGATGAGGATAATAATGATGATGATAATAATAATGATAATACTAATAATAATGATACTTACAATGATAAGAATAATAAGATAATAATAATACTAATACTTACAATAAAGAATAATAAGATAATAATAATGGCATTAACAATAATGATAATAATTATAATGATAACAAACATAACAACAGCCATAATGATAATAGTAAGAGACAGAAGACAAAGCCAGCCCATGCATAAATGCAGCCTACCCGTCACGCCCTGAAAACTCTTTCACACGGGTAGAGGGAAAGGGTGGTGAGCGAGGGGGATAATGGGCCCCTCCCCCCCCCCCCCCCCCGCGACCAGGACAGCGAAAACACAGTGTCAAAGGTCACGGAGCGAACGGAAGTAGCGAGTACTTGCGGCGGCGCGGGGAGAGGGCGGGGTTGTCGACCGATCGCTGGGAAGAAGCCTTTCACAGCGAACCGTTTATTTTTTGTTTATTTTCTTTTACGATTTTTGTTAACGTTGTCTGTCAAGGTAGTCATGGCTATTTTCTGATTTATTTTGATCTATTTTTTATTTTTTTTTTTTTTTTTTGTCAGGAGTCGATGTCGATCTGCTGAGTTCAAGTCAAGTTAAAGGGACTTTCGTGTAAACTTTCCTTCGCTTTTGTCTTTTTTTGGGGGATAGACTCAGCGCTACTCCAAAAACATGGTAAGTCTTGGGAAACAAAGTACTTAGTGGTCGCTTTAAACTCTCTGGCAATTATGGGGCTAAATTACAGGAAGTCGGCCGTGGTAGCCAAATGAAATAGCCTACAAGTACGGGAATTTGTTTCAAGAACCCGAAAGGTACATTATAGCGCTTCATTTGGACGTCTTTCTCTCTTCTTTTATCCCTGTTCTTTATTCTATATCATTTCGCTTCACTTGGACATCAGTCGTTGATTTTTTATCCCTGTTCTTTATTCTTATCCCTATTTTTTTTTTTTATTATTTCGCTTCCCTTGGACACCTTTATTCATTTCTTTATCCTAGTTCTATATTCTTTGTTGTTTCGCTTCACTTGGACACCTTTACTTATTTGTTTACCCCTGTTCTTTATGCTTTGTTATTTCGCTTCACTTGGACACCTTTCTTTATTTCCCTATCCCTATTCTTTTATTCACATCATATCCATATATGAATTCCGCTCATTCATCCCGTCTTAACATCGGCTGCTTCCCATCTGTTTAGGGGAAAACATTTCGCGCATTCCGAGCAGAATTTAGGGGAAGCAAGAGGAGCTTAAATCGAGGGTCGAAAGTTTAGCTAACTGGCCCCGTGTTCAGGTTTCCCCGCAAGGTAAACACGGTATGGGTTTCGGCCGCTCAGGCGAGGCCCGGTCGGATGCTGCCGGCTGGGGAAGCTGGGATGGGCTCCCGTCGGTTGGGGCCCATTTGATGATTTGAGAGAGAGGGAGGGAGGGAGGGAGGGAGGGAGGGAGGGAGGGAGGGGAGGGAGGGAGGGAGGGAGGGAGGGAGAGGGAGAGAGAGAGAGAGAGAGAGAGAGAGAGAGAGAGAGAGAGAGAGAGAGAGAGAGAGAGAGAGAGAGAGAGAGAGAGAGAGAGAGAGAGAGAGAGAGAGAGAGAGAGAGAGAGAGAGAGAGAGAGAGAGAGAGAGAGAGAGAGAGAGAGAGACGGGGATAAAGAGAGAGAGAGAGAGACGAGAGAGACAGAGAGAGAGAGAGAGAGAGAGAGAGAGAGAGAGAGAGAGAGAGAGAGAGAGAGAGAGAGAGAGAGAGAGAGAGAGAGAGAGAGAGAGAGAGAGAAGAGAGGACAGGGACAGACAGATAGCGACACACGCATACAGATACAAATAGAGAGGGAAAGAGGGAAAACGGGAGAGAGGGAGACAGACAGACAAGCAGAGGCAAACAGAGATAGATATATAGATAGATAGATAGACAGATATTGAGAGAGAGAGAAGAAAGAAAGAGAAAGAAAGCAGAGAAGTATAAAATGAGAGAGAAAGTGAAAACAGAGAAAGAGCAAAAAGAAAGAAAGCAGAGTAGAAAAAGAAGAGAAAGTGATAGCAGAAAAGAAAGAAGAAAAAGGAAAGAGAGAAAGAAACATAAGGAAAAGCGAGAAAAGAAAGAGACAGGCAAGACCCCGGTCCGAGGAGGCGAGACAGACCGCGTGGAAGGAGCGTCGTCGAGAGCGAAGGCGCGAGGGGGCTCCAGCGCCTCGTGAAGGTCCACACCTGTCGGCCATTCCTCCTTTCTCCTCTTATTCCTTCTTTCGCAGTTTTTCTCCGGCCGTTCCTCCCTCCTCTTATTTTTTTTCACGATTTACTCCGGCCATTCCTCCTCCTCTTCCCCTTATTTTTTATTTTTCATATTTTACTTTCTCTTCTTTCCTTAATTCCTCTCTCTGATTCTTCTTCTTCCATCCTCTCATTTCCTGCTCCCTCAACTCATTTATTTTCTCTATTTCCTTTTCTTTCTTCTTCAACTCCTCTTTTTCTTCCTCCTCCTCCATTTCCCTTTCCTTCTCTTTTAACTTCTCCTTTTCTAACTCCCTTTCCTCTTTCTCCCTTAACTCATCCGTCTCATTCTCTTCTTCCTTATTCAACTCTCTTTCCTCTTTCTCAATCTCCTTTTCCTACACTCTCTGCTCCTCGTTCTTCTTCTTCCTACAATACCTTTTCTTCCTCCCTCAATTCCTCTTTTTCTCTTCTTCCTCTCTTTCTCCCTTTCCTTTTCTACCTCTCTTTCCTCTTCCTCATTCTCCGACTCCTTTTCATCCCACTTATCCTTCTTCTCCTCTTCCTCATTCATCTCTCTTTCCTCCTGCTCTAACTCCTTTTCCTACAGTTTCTGCTTCTCATTCTCTCCCTCCTCTACCTCTTCCCCAAAAACCTACTCTTCCCTTCCTCCCTCCTCTTTCCCCTCACCCAACTCCCTCTCCTCTTTCCCTTCCCCAACTCCCCTCTCTCCTCCCCAATTCCTCTTCCCCTCTCCTCCTCCACAATCCTCTTCCCCTCCCCAACCCCATCTCCTCTTTCCCTCCCCTCCCCCACACTGCTATTCTCATCCTCGTCAGTACCCCGCCACGCCCCTTCCGGTATGGGGGGGGGGGGTGACGAGGGGGAGAAAATTAATGGATGAAGGGAAGCCATGGCGAGTCCTGTAGTGGCAGGGGAGGGAAGGGTGAACAGAGGGGATAAAGCAGTGGATAACGGAGGAAGAGAGAGAAAGAAAAGGGAGACGAGAATAAAGAGAGACTGAAAGAAAGACGAAGGCAGGAAGAAGTGAATGACTTGATGCGCGGATCAGGTGGCGGGAGGGAATGACTGAGCATGACTGCGTGAATGGCCGCGCACAAAGCATAAGGAAAGTAGTAGATGAACATGCAGTGGATGGTGAATGAGTGAATGAGGAAAAGAGAATTGGAAAGTAAGAAATAAGAGCAAAAAAGAGAAGGAAGCAAACACGAATCAAAGATCAAAACAGACGGAAAAGAAATTAAAAGCAGAAATAAAAGACGATGATTAATTCGAAACGGAAATGCAAGGCACCGGATAAAAAGGAAGAGAAACAAAGACATGGTAAAGGAGAGAAGGACCGAGAGCCTGAGAGTGGCAGGATAATCTTTCGCGTCGAACAAGGGAACATCTGCGCTCCTGTTTCGCGAAAGTTCTTTGTTGTTCTCTGGTGTTGTTTTCCATTTTGTCTTTTCTTGTTCTCCTTGTTATCCGTATCGTGTTACTGTTCTTACAGTTTCGTGTCTGCTTACACCTTTTTGATTATTATATATTATCAATGTTATTCCATATCACAGAAGATAATGTAACTCTTTTGTGGTCAATGTCTGAAGTGGTTTCGATTATTTTCGACGACTCGAAATGCCGCCTCATCTTAACAAGGGAAGAACCTCATTACTTCGTTCACTCGTTTCTCTGCAAACACGAATAAGTGATAGATTGCTCTTTTTTTCCTCCAAGATTTGGTTACTTGCACTGGCGCCTATTTGTCCTATGTCGCCGATATTAGCGATATTGTCATGGGATATTGGTGACTGTGTGTCTGATATTGGTAAGCGGCAACCCACTCCCGTCCACGAGAGCCAAGCCAATCGCAATGATGTTCGAATTTCTTGATTCACTTCGCTCTTTGGTGAATTTCCCATTAACTGTTGTTCATGGGGGGGGGGGGGGGGGGCGACGATCCTCTCTTTTCTGTTTCCTTGGCATTGTTTTTGTTGGTAATGCTTAACTATTTTAGGAAAACCTGTGAAGTTACCCAAGTTTAATATTATAATGATTTGAATAGAAAGACATGATACCGTGTTTCATCGGCTGACAGTAACTAGTCTTTAAATCTGATACACGTGACATTACTAGACTTTCTGATATGATCCAGTTTAACGCGCTGAACGCACATTTCACTGCATCTAGACCATAAATTGAATAGAATGTTAAAAGTAAAAGTCGGCGGAAAAGTATGATTTTTTTTGCTGCACCGGAGGAGTGTAAAACGCGAGCGCCTTTCCCGCTGCCTCCGGCCGGCGGCGCGGCCACACCTCGTAAGAGCTGTTCAGAAAATTACATTCCGTTCGCTCTTTTCGTTTACACAGGGAAAGTCCTCAACACCGCAGAATTTCACTGGCATTTGCCTTCAGAAAGGAAAGTTAAAAACGTTTTTCTCTTGCACTTTTACGAGGCGGCAGACAAGAGAGCACCGGCTGTGTCATAAACAAAAGAACGTCCATAACACTAAAGCCAATAGCATTTCACTGACATTTAAGATTAAAAAATATCAACATCGTGGTCGCAGATAGCACCGAATTGCACTAAATATGCGACAAACTTCTAGATTCTAAACCATCTTTGTTTTAATCTCTACTGAAATCAGGGACGCCAGACGATATGCGAGCTAACATTCATAACGAAATTGGAAAGCATCACCTGAAAATAACTTTTAAAGATACTTGTTCACCGTCACAAATGCGAAACTAAAATGGTCGAACAGACTGTTATGTATTTTTTCTTATATTTTTCATAATAACATCTAACTATGCTTATACGTCGTAAAGGTTTCCACTCCGGTGCTATTAAAGCTGTTTTCCGGGCAAATGGCCGCGAGGGGAAGAGGGACTGACTCGCGGCCGTTTTCCACTTTTCCTTCGGCTCAACTGACACCACGCGGGACTTTCCCTTCATTGGCAACTGACTCTCATTATGATTGACTATTTTGTATTGTTTGTGTTGGGGTTTACTGAGCAAAATGAAATTGTTACTTTCAGTTACTTTTGTTGGTTTGCTAAGACTGTTACGTGATATCTAGATGATTTGATAAAAAAACATTGCCTCACTTATTATCATCAAATGTTACGTTTCTACAATGTTTGAATTTCAACACCTTCCCTTTAAGCCATTTCCGGAAAGGCACGAAGCACACCCGGCCTCCGGAATTTCCGCGAAAGGCGTGTGTCCCGCGTTGCTTCCCGCAAGCACGCCGCAGCCCCAGTCCGCTTGGCCATTTAGCTGGAACGACGCCATTGTGGGCATCGAAAATTTGGCCCCGCGATGACGCAGCTCTGCGGGCGGGGCGCGGTCTGCCCGCGGATCGGGTGGCACTCGCGCGCGCGTGCGGTGACACACACAGGCTGCCATTTCCCCGTGGCGGCGCGGAATGCTGGCCGATTTGTTTGCATTAGTCTGGAACCGAATTGTTTAGATGTACATCATGCGTGACATTTTAATAAACGCGACTTTGATAGCAATAAACGAGAAGTGTACACGTTCACAAAAACACACATATACACGGACACACAAATGAATAAACAATCAAACACACACCCAGCGCATTTCATTAATACACAGAAATAAAAAGGACATCACACACGCACAAAAAACTACAGCCAGCAACCACACACAAAGACACGCACACACGCGAATATTCAAAATCGTGCATGTGTCCCTCGACCAGTGACGGTTCGGAAACAAAGGTTCGGCGTGTGATCCTGCAATGCCGCCCCTGCCCCTGGCCGCCCACCCCCTGCCCCATGACCCCTCCCCACCCTTTCCCGAGCATGGTCGATGGTGCTCCAACGCCGCCCACGATCACCCATCAGCCCCCGCCCCCTTCCCTCTCCCCTTTCCCCGCCCCATTCCCTCCTCTTTCCTAGCCCCCTTTCCCCTCCTCTTTCCCCCCCCCCTTCCCCTCCCTCTTTCCCCGCCCCCTTCCCCTCCCTTGCCTGCGGTGCCTCTCCTCATGCTTTCGGTCGCGTCCGCCCAAAGCGCTCGGCAACACGCTGTCTTTGTCAGAACTGCGCCTCCAGGGCTGAGATTCGCGGATGGGGTTTCATTCAGGGCTCACTCTCTTCTTCCTTTATCTTGCCTCTGTCTGTTTGTGTGTCTGTCCGTCTCTCTCTCTCTCTATTCTCCCCCTCCCTTCTTCCTCTTCTACCTCTCTCTCTCTCTTTTTCCTGCCTCACTTCCACTCTCCCCCTCCCTCCCTCCCTGAGGCACAGACACATGTATGTATGTGTGTGCGCGTATACATGTGCGCGTTCGTGCATGCATGCATTCCCCTTTCGCCTTGGTTCTTTCCATTTCTCGTACAATATGTTTTTCTCCTTTTCATTCCCCTTTTCTTTCTCTCTACATCACTCCCACCTCTGCCTCTATCTATTCTCTGCATCTTTCTTTCCCACTGTTCAATTTCCGGTTCATCTTCACCGCATCCTCCCCCCCTCCCTCCTTCGGCTCCCTCACCGCATCCTCCTTCCATCTCCTCTCTCTTTCATCCCGGAAAACGTCTGCAGCATCCGTTCACTTCCGGCCGGTCGCGGAACCTGGGCCGAGAAGAAGGGAAATGGAGAGGAAAAAGAGGTTAAAAGGTTCGGGTTGGAAAGGTAAGATGGAGGAAATGAGGAAATGAAAGTATTGGGGAAGAGGAAGTATGAGGAAAATGAGATGTCTGACAATGCGGAAGGCATAAAGTGGGCGAGGAGACGAGCACAAGATGCATTTCACTTCTAATTCACCGTGAATCTGCACCTCTTACCTGGGTGTAAAGGGGTCGAGCGCTTCTCTGTGTCTGTGTTTTTCAGCAAAATGCACAGCAGCCACGAGGATTTCCAAACAGAGGTGCGCACTTCCAGACCCTCCTCACCCTGCGTCACTGTGCTGCAGTACATTCACAGGTCCTGTTCTAGCATGCCACGCACGAGGGATACGCGCGGGACATGCGACGTGTGAGAGGGAGGGAGAGGGAGGGAGAGGAAGAGGAAAAAGGGGGAAGAGGACGAGGGGGAGAGGAAGCAAATAAAAAACATTTAACATAATATATTATATATATATACTCCAACCTTACTATATACTAATATATTATACTACCTCTACTACTATTATCATCATATCATACCTATTCTTATACACT
>NW_020868714.1:517389-524889 GCF_003789085.1 Penaeus vannamei
GAAAATGAGAGAGAGCCGAGAGTGAATGTGACAAAAAGAAAAAAAACGATGATGGTGAAAGATAAGAGATGATCTATCGAAGAGTGTGGGAAATAGGAAGATTAACGATGAGATCAGAGAGTTTTGATCTTTACATTTTAAATGAGATCTTTTGAAACTGACGGATAAGAAACATCGGAGATGGACAGAGATGAAAGGAATAATATATAAATTGGAGTTGATTTGATGAGATGTGAATAAAAAAGAGTAGAAGATAATTTGAATGAGATGTAGATCAGATTGCATGCGCATCTGAAAATGCACTAATAACAACATATTGAGATGATCTGAGATGAGATCGCAATGAGATGGGATATGGAGACGATCCTGTTCTGGACACGGAGAAGAGAGACCGGAATATATAGAATTAAAGAAAATAGAGAGAGAGAGAGGAGAGCGAGATGATGGAGAGATCGGTAAGAAATGACGAATGAAGAGAGAGATGAGAGAGAAGTAAGTGAATGAATCAGTTTGATATTTTTTAATATTAAAAATATTCGAACAAGGAGAAGTATATAATTCTTCGGTCGTTAATTGCAGATCACTATGACGGAATTATTAGTCGCTTGATTGCTGGCGATTTATAAATACCCCAAATTATATACGACTGTCTCTGGTGCGCGTTTATGGAAAGAACTACCAATGGTTATGCTTGAAAAAGGGAGATAAAGGAAAAATCTTATATCTCTCTCGCTCTTTAAGTATCGCAGTAGTTTAACTATTCTTTATAATTTTATGTATTGTGTTTTTATCATTTAAATTATTATTGTTTTATATTTTTAGTTTTTATGGAGAAGAAAGAAAATGTATTAAATAGTATTCTTGATCCATATAGGATATTAAAATTAGTCTCAGAATCTTCCAATTATACGTATTATATATATAAGCCAATATGTTTATGTAAATAAATGTTATATGATATTATGGTATAATGATGTTGTATGTGTCATTAATATAATAATTATTATAATTGTTGTTACGATTGTGTTGGAGTGTGCGTGTCCTGTGTGTGTGCTCAATAGATTCTGATTGCGTTTTGCTCGGCTCACCGCGAAGTTGAAAATCCCCAACTTTGAGAATAGTATTCAAACAAACAACAATATTAATTAAGTACAAGAGACCTTTACAAGCCTAAGCAAACCCCATGCTTTTCAAAACACCGACTTTAATCAAAATGAAATCTTTGAAATCCTTCTCATCTACCCAAATGATTCCCAATTCCAATTTGCCGCCGTCACATCGAGGGCCGTGACGTCACACCTCGAAACCCTTTTCAACATGACTATTGTTGCTCTACATCATTCCCGGGCAACTCGTCACGATGAAGTGAATGCGAGCGCTTGGAAAAATCGTGCGAGATATTCCGGGAAAATCATCAGTAAAAGTATTCTATATTTGGAAAGAGTAAATATTGCAAGTGACCCTGTTTCCCTTTGGCTAATGTGCAGGGAAAGCGCGCGTAAAAGCTGCTGGGATGGAAAGGGAAGCTGTATGCGAGAGATGAGCAGAGAGAGAGAGAGAGAGAGAGAATGAGACTGAATGACATGACAAAATGTATATTAAATAAGAGTTATTGATAGTAAATTAAATTTAGAAATGGAGAGAAAGAGGAGAGATGATTTGGGAGAGAGAGGATAGATTATTAAAGTGATGAGGAGAGAGGATAATATGAGATATGTAGTAAGATTGAGGATTTTTTTTTTATATAACCCGATTTTATGAGATTGACTTATGAATTGAGAAAAGAAAAAAAATTAGATTGGAGAGGAGAGGAGAGGAAGAGAGTGATGGAGAGATTAAATGAGATGAAGAGAGAAAGATTGAGATTGATGGAGAGAGGATTGAAAGAGAAAGATCGAGAGTGAGTGTGAAAGAGAATAGAGAGGAGATGATGAGAGAGAGAGATGAGAGGAGAGCAGAGAGAGGAGAGAGATACTGAGAGAAATGTTGAATTAAGATTAGTAATGAAAAAAAGTATTTAATTGAATGAGAGAGAGAGATGGAGAAGGAGATGTAGAGAGAGAGACTGTGATGAGAGGGAGAGAAAATGTAAATGAGAGAGAGAGAAAATATGAAACTGAGATGAATGAGATCTGGTGTGAAAAGAAAGAACGATGAGTGGAGGGAGGTGAAGAGAAATAAAGTAATAAATTGATGGTTTGAGAGTGAAAATGAGAGATGATGATTTTGAATGAAAGAGAGAGAGAGTGAAAGAGAAGTGGAGAGATTTGTGAGAGAGTGATTGAAAGAGAAGAGAGAGAGAGAGAGAGATTGAGGTAGAGTGGAGAGAGATCGAGGAGAAAATTTGATGAGAGAGAGAGACGAGAAGAGGATGAAAAGAGAGGAGATGATGAGAGAGTTTGTGAAATGATGAGAGTATTATAATGAGAGAGAGAGGAGTGAGAGATGAGATAGAATTGAGAGATGAGAGAGAGATGAGAAGAGAGAGAGAGAGATAGAGAGAGAGAGAGAGAGAGAGAGAGAGAGAGAGAGAGGGGGGGAGGAGGAGGAAATAGATAAAAAGTAAGTAGAATAAAGCTAGCAGGACAGAGGGAGAGCTCACGTTGGGAGGAATAATACTATAAGACGAAAGTTATCCTTCATTAAAGCTCATGTTCAGTTGGTCGCCACATAATAATCATAATACTAATGATGATGATGATGTTAATAATTTCTACTATTATCATTAACATTATTATTATTATTGATATTACACACACACACACGCTAAATCTGGAGGATATAGAATTTCAGTAAACAAACATGAAATGCTACTAAAATGGAAGAACAACATGCAAACTAATCAGGGAAGTCAAATTTAAAGCGCGGAAAGACATAATTACGTCATAATGTTAAAACAAATGTGCCGAAATTTGTCAAAGTCAATGTAAACAAACCATGTAACTCAAAAGATGGCGCTCAAGAAAGTAGTGCGTAAGCTACTATTTATCATTTAATAGACATTTATGCGAAATTTAGAGTTGATTTTCGACACTTGCTCTCCAAACAATATCAATTACCATTACATTAATTAATTTAACTAATTCCTATAGTCTATTCACATTCTACGCTCATCAAAATTTGGTGTGACGTCATTGTATGGCGCATTGATACCTTCAAATATTCCTAAAAGCGGTTATTTTTGTGGGAAAGTTTGGTTCATCTTTGCTAAATGGGTTTTCTTTACAGTTTTACAATGTGAGCTTGTGTGGGAGACCTATGTGTGCCCCCCCCCATCCCCCGATTTCACACGTGTCCCCCAAGATCGTAGGGGATAGGGGGAAAATAGAGGAAAATCGAACATTTCATCTCTAGAATTACCAAATGGACAACTGGATCATGAGTGTAGTGTTCAAAATCAGTCCGGGTATATAGTAGATACACCATTTAATCATTTGTGAATAGAAATAATGATTCCACGGACCTCGACAACAATACCATTAAGAACGAAAATCTCCAGAACGGAAAAAAAACAACAACTGTACAGCTACACAATCAGAAAAAGAAGGGATTCAGATAAAGGTTTCGTTCAGTGCCTGTTTGTGAACACGGGCCGTGATACAGTATTCGATTCAGGTATGTATCCCTTCCCGCCTTTTTATTACCTCTGACTTTTTTTTCGAAGAGTAACTGTTAACTGAATAAAGAAGCTTGTTTACCTGCCCGGCGAGGAGCGGCGCCTCCCACTCAGCTGGTCACGTTCGTATGCTCGCGTCCAGTGTAAAAAAGGCATAAGCACCTCGTGTGAAGGGTTTACGAGCGCAAACAAAGAAGGGTCTTTCCCATGAGTGTGTTAATGGCGATTTTTCTTTGACCAGAGGATTTATGCGTTGTCTGTAAGGAACTTTTGCTGGGTCATTTCACTAAACTAGATGTAGTAATATGTCTGCTCGATGTACGTCTATGGAAAAACTTATATAGATGCAAAGGTTTCAGTTATTTTGGATCGATTTGTAAGTACGGTAATAGGATAATTTCCTTTTTACTATCAAGTTCATCGTTAGATTGATCATTTTCTTTTTCTAGATTGTTACTTGGAATTTAGGATTCTGTGGCCACGGCTAGCGATACCTGCAAGAATCTCGTTACGCTGGTTGCTGCATTATCTTTAACATGCATCTGCAGCAGAACACGATAAATAACTAAATAGCAAACTTTGATGATTATCGCATGGTTAGACATCTTGTTATGTAAAGAAGTGAATGTACATATTAGTAAATGAGAAGGAAGGAAGGTATATACAAAGATTTTTTCTTTTGTCTCTCTCTTTCGTGAATCCGACGAAAGAATGCTGTCTCCATCATTTTCTTTTTTGTTTCATTTGGTCGGATTTTAAGGTCAAGGTTCAAGAAAATGGAAAGACATTATTTGTTTATCAGCGAACTTCGATCCGGAAACAACGTCAGTAATAACCAAATGCATTATGGCGTGTCCTCGAACAATCACATTCGCACAGACATCTTGTTTTGGAATTTGCACGTAAGAACGCTGCCACCAATCAGACGTTGTTTCGCTGCCTCGATCAGTCGGATGATTTGTTTATTTCTAGCCTCAAATATCAGTCGGACAAACTTCGTGAATTATGTATCTTCCCAATCAATCATTACCTGGCATCAGCCACCCCGACATCAACGCCTAATTAAAAAGCAATTTATCATCGTATGCCAAATTACCTTCACGTCTCCCTCCTCCCTCTCCACCACAATCCTCCTAACTCCATACATCCCCCCCTCTCTCCCTTCCCCCATTTCCACCACCACCCTCCTGTCGCCATACAGTGCCCCCTCCCCTTCCCCTACCCAAAGGCCACCCCCCCCCTTTCCGCCACCGCCCTCCTATCCCCTCACCTCTCCCCTCTCCCCCACCCAAAGGCCTCCTTCCCCTCCCCCCTTTCCACCACTACCCTTCAAACCCCTCACTTCTCCCCTCTCCCCCTCCACCCTTCCCCCCACCCAAAGGCACACTAATAGCCTGTCACGTCAGCAGACAATAGTGTTATCTCACACCTTTATGGCCTACCTGGGGCGCCTCCCGGACCCTCCCCCTTCGCAAGAACGCCGAGGCCCGTTAGTTTCCTGAAATCCCCGGGGGAAGAAAGGGATACGTTATAAGAGAGAGAGAGAGAGAGAGAGAGAGAGAGAGAGAGAGAGAGAGAGAGAGAGAGAGAGAGAGAGAGAGAGAGAGAGAGAGAGAGAGAGAATATTTATAGATAGAGAGAGGAAAAGAGAGAAAGAGAGAGAGGCACTAAAGGGAAAGAAAGAGAGAAAGAGATAGAGAGAGAGCGAGAATGGGAGAGAAAAAGGCGTCGTTTGAACTTCATCTCAGAGCGGACCTGGCTGTAAACAGGCTTGGAAGTTGAAGTTGAGGTGCTCTTTGCAAATCTTTGAATTCGCCATTTCCTGGGGAGTGCAAGTTGTGGTTGATGCCTTTGTAAAAACAGCGTTGGTAATTGGAGCCATGAAGCAAGGAAGCAAATGAAAAACAACGAAACTAATAAAAGAGAAAGGGAGAGGCACGATACATAAAGCTAATGGTTGGTTATCTGGATTCGATCTCGTGACTGTCGAGTCCGCTGTGCTCGACAGGAATATCGCTTGTTTGCGTTCTGGGAGATGAAGATGAAGATGAAGGCACAATTTGGACGCAGGCCTAACAAGAGGACAAGGATGGAAAAACAAGGTCACGAGAGATTCACTGAAAAATACGGTCAAAAAGGTTTAAGAAGAAATAATGCAGCGTTTTTAGACTAGATGTTTGGGTTTTTCGTTTAAGGAATCATCTTTTCGTTAGCAGTATCCTGTCTTCCTGGGGGTCTTTTGGGGGCATCATCACGTTCATGGGATGTACAAACAAGTGCGCAGTTTGGTCACGCATGAATAAACTTTTATAGAAAATGTGCCATAATTCTATTCTTGGTGACTTTTATTTATTTTATTTTATTTTTTGTTTTTGTTTTTTATTTATTTATTTTTTTTTTCACATTGGAATTAAAATGGCTGCCAGTTACTTGGTAATTTTTCACCTGCGTTGGTAATTTACTAGGAGCGTCCGTCCATTGGCATTTTTAAAGGTGGCACAAAAGGCCAGGTTGAGTGAGGCAGAAACCAGAATGAAGAGAAAGAAACGGGGTCTTAAGGATACCATTGTGTTGTTGGATTCCGTTATTGAAGGACACAGACTGCAGGTTGCGGGAGTTGCAGGTTGCATGGATTGCACCAGCGGGGCCATGATCCGGCACTAAGCACGTGCAATTATGACACGCGTCTGAGCGTGTAGATTCGAGGAGTCACGTGGACCACGGACTACATACCGCCGCCGCTTCACGCTTTCTCGAGGCGCCGCGCCGTGCGGGTCGGGCCGCCGCAGCGCTGCGATGCGCTCCTCAGAGCTCTCCCACTCTTGGTGCGGGAGTCGTATTTCGACGTATCTGCTTATTCTGTTTTATAGAAATATGGACATCTACATCCATGAACGTTCTACGGAGGCGCAGTGACGTGCAATCGCTGCACCTGGAGGGTTCTGGAAGTGACCCGGCCGTGGCACTCGGCGCGGCGCCACGAGCGCTCCCCGCCCTCGTCGCGGCGCTTAAAGATCAGGAAAGAGGCGCCACGCCCTTTCGAGCGGACACATTGAAGTTGCCATTCCAAGCTGCGCAACTTCCCTGCTGAATCATTCACTATGTCAGCCACGCTGTGCGGAGTCAGTTGCTGCAGTAGCCGCTGCCTGCTGAGTCAGTGATTCCTTGCATTACTACTTGCCGAGGCAAGCACCGTCTCAGAGTCAATATCTGTGTGGAGGAAATAGAATTAAACATATGTATATCTATATCTATCTATCTATTTATATATCTATGTAGAGATAATGAAGAAGATAGGAAGGGGACGAGTACACAGCCTGAGTGCCACTGATGGGGAAGGCATCAGTGCTGATTCCAAGGAGCAGCCAAATGATCATCGGACAATAAAGATTTAATCTGAAGTGGGATGAAGAGGAATTCATAACGCAGTTTGCATGTTCCTACACTGATGAAAGCTTCATTAGACAAAACTGAGAACTACGCTTATGAACCCCAATCCATACCGCGTTTCTCGTCAGGACGGATCCCGGCGCGGTGACGAGGGCCGCCTCGGGACGACGCCGCAGATGGGTCCTTCGCCCTAAAGGTGTCCCGGCGGAGGCGGCGATGGGCGACTTCCGTCTCGAGGTGTCGCGCCATCCGTGGCGACCGCTGGGGGCTTGGGACTCGTGGCTGCGTCCGGTTTTGGGAGAGGGCGATGCTTTCACCCCCTGAAGGAGGAATGAAAATGATGCCAAGAAAATCGAGGGAAAGTTACCCCGCGCTAGAGCGAAATGTCACGGGCAGTGGAGAAATATGGCGACGCCCTTGTCTGGCATCACGCCTGGCAAGTCGGGCCATAAAACGGGATGAAGATGGGAAATAGCGGGCAGGTCAAGGCCACA
>NW_020868714.1:542389-544889 GCF_003789085.1 Penaeus vannamei
GGGGGGGGGGGCTGGGGGTTGCAGGTGTAGCAAGGGAGAGAAGGCTGCAAGGGAGATAAACTGGGATTGATAAACACGTCCTTGTTTGTGGCGGAAAATAGTGTGGGAGGAGAGTTCAGAGTGTGCTATTCTGGGCTGCTGACAGAGTGGTGTTCTTATTAATCTACGCATGTATGTAATCTATCTATCTATCTGTCTATCTATCTATCCATATACATAGATATATATGAGTGTGTGTGTGTGTGTGCATACAGTTATCTTTAAATTAAGCTTAATCATAACATGCATTACTGTCATCAACGCGACAGCCTCCATTCCGTACCAATATTGCCGGCACTTCATGCTGCTCTGCATCCTGCGCCGATGTGAAGCGCGAGAGGGAAGGCCGCAGCGCCCACTGGCCCCAACCCAGGCCTGTTGCAACAAACTTCGCCCTTCATAAAGGAAACCATTTCGCGCCTGTCCTCCGCCCGCGAGACGGCTTATGATGCCCAAGATAGGGCGCGGTCGTCAGCTTTAAGGTAAACCTAGCCTGGAAAAGCCAATATTGGATTTTATTATCATTCCAGGGAGTTATAAAGGCCCTTAAAAGTAATATTAGATAAGAAAAGAGAGAACTTCGATAGGTCGTGAAGACTAGTAAAGACCAGAATACATTCCAGGAGAAAATAAAAGGTCTATCCGACAAAGAGCGGAAGGATAAAGAGGGACGATGAGAGGGAAAGAGGAGAAGGAGGCGGGGAGACTTGGCCCCCGAAGAGAAAATGTGGACAACTCACGAACGTAAATCTCCATCAAACAGCCCGGAATCAACGAGGGAAAATTGAAGTCAAGGGTTATTTTGGTCCCGAGAGCCCATTCTTCCTTTCATACTTACTCGATGTGAAGTGAGTAAAGATGATTTAGCGGTCGCGTGGTCGCGGGGAAGAGGAGGGGAAGAGGCCGGGGCGGAAGGCAGCGGGAGAGGCGAGAGGGAAATGGGGAGTGGTGGTAGCTATTACTTCTAAACAGAAAAATGCCGAGTTTACCAGAACCGCGAGGGGAACGGCTCCAAAACTACCCACAATTCCTGTCCAAAAACGAAAACCGGCGGTACTCGTTGGCTTTATATAGAGGGTTGCGGCTGATAAATGTACAAGGTAAAAGGCAATTTCAAAGTCTAAAAGTACTGGCGGTGCTTCCTGGCCTCGAAGATATGGGCTGAGAGGAAATTCCTGATGAAAGAACGGATACGACAGAAAAGAGAATGGCGATAAAGGGAACTATAACTTGAAATTAAATGTGATAAAGAGGGAAATAGGACAACTGAAACCAAAGACATAATGGAAATGTATGACGTCACAGACAGACAGACAGACAGCATGACAGCCTAGACTACAGCAAAGCGAAGTAAATGCCAAGGTCAGAGCAAGCGACGTGCAAGTGATCAATAATTTCAATAGATGAAGCCTACGTTCCCTATGCCCCTTCCCCCCTCCCCCCTCCCCCTCCCCTCCCCTCCCCCCCTTAACCTCTCCTCCCCCCTCCCCTCCCTCCCCCTCTCCTCCCCTCTCCTTGTCCCCCTCTCCTCCCCCCCATTCCTGCGTCGTTTAGTCCCGCCTGTCGCACTTCCTTTGATGTTTCTGTTCGGGGATCAACTTAATTGCTCGCCATTGATAAAAAAGAAAAAAAGAAGCTGTGATCCGACCAATATGAATGGGCGCGGGGAAATTTGAAGGCAGGACCGAGATTAAAATAGAGGAATACGTGCATGAATGACACAGCGTGCGTGCGTGTGATTGGGCTTCCCTCTGTGTGTGTGTGTGTGTGTGTGTGTGTGTGTGTGTGTCGTGCGTGCGTTGTGTAATGGGTGGATAGCTGTGTATTTGTGTGTATATTTGTGTGCGTAGGTGTTGTACATGTGTGTGCGTATGTGCTTGTATATGTATGTGCGTATGGGCGTGTATACGTGTGTACTTACATATAAATCGAGCATCTTGGCTACGGTCCCTGTCGAGACCCCGCAGCCCCTTCTCGCCCGCCTCGTTAGGGTTACGCAATATGAAATTCCTAATTTTCTCCACGACGTAAACTGGAATAATTGTCTAATTGATGCCAAGATTGCAGAGTATTTACCGAGTTTATCCTCCCAGATCGACCGTTATTAGAGGCTGACGTAACCGGCTCCGCTCGAGTCATTTCATCGAAGTTCCGAAGCGAAATTTACGGAACTCGGACGTATGGCTCGTCTGTCCCCGGGCTTAACGCGGTCTATTTTCGAGATGACGTCACGGATGGATGGCGTGAGATTCCCCCGCTTTGATCCCATCTGAAGGTCAGCCAAGGTCGGGGGAGAAGGTCAAGACCAAGGCAGTTTCATATGTAAATAGAGGGGACCCTGCGTGCCGCGGCTGGACTCGAAACAGCCTTTCATGCTGCCTCTACACGCCCACACACACATACAGACACATTTACATATAGATGTTTATATATATATATATATATATATATATATATATAT
>NW_020868714.1:554889-564889 GCF_003789085.1 Penaeus vannamei
CACACACACACACACACACACACACACACACACACACACACACACACACACACACACACACACACACACACACACACACATATATACATACACACACACACATATATATATATACAATACACATACATACATACGCACACACACACTCATACACACACACACACACACACACCACACACACACACACACACCACACACACACACATATATATATTATATATATTATATATATATATATGTAATATATATAGATATATATAGATATAGATATAGATATGTATATATGTATGTTTATATATACATATATATATATATATATATATATATATATATATATATATATATATATATATATATATATATATATATATATATATATATATATAATATATATATATATATATATATATATATATATATAATATAATATATATATATATATATAGAGAGAGAGAGAAGAGAGAGAGAGAGAGAGAGAGAGAGAGAGAGAGAGAGAGAGAGAGAGAGAGAGAGAGAGAGAGAGTTTCACCATGAAATATGATCTCCCGAACTCTATTAGTCAGAGAAATATCAGGACAAAACACGTATTCCCCCCCCCCCCCCTACCCCACCCTCCCTCCCCCTCCTCTCTCCTCCCCTTCCCTTGCATATCTCAGAACTTACCAGAATAAGCAGGAATAAATCAAGACAACACTGCTTTGTCAAACATGGCGCCAAATATCCTTAGAATAATCTAGAACAAATGGAGCTGGTCTCCTAAAAAAAAAAAAAAAAAAATTGCGATACCCTACCTTTCTCACATGTTTTCGCTTTTCTTTGTATTTTTCTTCTTAAACGCTCGTGAAAAAGACTGATTAATTAGACCAGGGGTTCCTAGCCCGGAGGACGCGGCCCCACGGGGTACTTTGAGGAGGGCCAAGGTACATATAAGTAACTAGTAAATAACTAGTAATAACTGAATCAGAAAAGATTCAGTTGAGGCCATAGAGATTATTATATTGGTCGGGGGCCACAGAATAAGAAAAGTTGGCAACCACTGATTTAGACAGTGGTGATATTACCTAATATCAAACTCATATATGCCCCTAGAAGAATCTACCTTGTGAGATAGACAGTAGTAACAGTCTATTTTAAACCTCAGCGACGATTCCCTTAGCAGTCATGGCGCGGCAGCAGGGCTGGTCTGAGGCAGCTTCCGGAACACCTGAAAATTCGCCATTTAGTGAGATTCATCAGAAATTCGGGAGTCGTCGGGGCCAGCGCTGCCAGGACGCATATGAAGAGCGCGGTATTGCGCACTCGACGTCGACCTGAAATATTATGCTGTCCTGCCATCGCCTTCATTATCCTCATTATCATTACTAGCTGTCAAGCCCGCTTACTCCCCTTCATGCCGCTGACACTAGCCCGCGCCCACAGCTGCCTGCTCAAAGCATTTCGTACTTGGCGGCGGCAGTAGGCCTCGGCAGACAGAAGGGAAAACTAGCTCCGCTCCTTTCTTTTATCGTTAAGTAAATATCTCTCTAGGGTATGACAACTATAGACATGCCGTTCAGTTGGACTTTTCTTGGACGTAAAAAAAAAAAAAAAAGGATAGGAAGGAGAAGAGAAAACAGGCCCCGCCATACACGATCGCTGTTAGTGTTCTGCATAAGAGGTTTTCTTTAAAGAACAATTCCGTTTCTTGTGCAACCACACTTACGTTAGCGAATCTAATACCGAACCAGCCTTTTGAACAATCCCGTTTTTCTTCAAAATTTTATGACACATAATCTGTCATTGCATCTGACCGCATACTTGCCCACTGCGGTTTTTGTTCTAAGAACCGATATTAAAATTTAACAGCCATTTTTCCATTGCTGTTTTTGTCGCCAACGCTGCATTTTTGTCATTACCAGCGTCAACAATAGAAAAGTAATTATCAGCCTTGAACGGCACTACCTGTTCCTCTCCCCCCCCCCCCCAACGCCTCCTCCTCCTCCATCTCTGCGTGATTTAAGCATTAGCCTCCCACCTCTCACCCCCCCCCCCCTTCTCTTAGCCGCACCTATCCGCCTCCATCGCTCTCCCACAACTTTTTGAACCCCCCCCCTCCGCACTGAGCAGTTCTTTATGACCTCCACAAGATCCGCCCCCGTCCACCTGCTTGGCCCAGGCGACAGAAGTTTGCCACGCGTCACTGTTGAACCTATTCGCTTGCACGATCTCCTAACCTGCATCCCAGAACTACACCTGGTGGTCAGGGAGCCACGTGTCGTTAGCCAGCCCACTAGACCCCCCGGGACGAGAGTTCTTACCCCGTTCCGAAGCCTCCCACGCCTATACCCTTTGACCCTGGCGCCCCCCCCTCCCAGGCCTTCAACTACCAGTCTTCCTGGATAATAAAGGATAAGGAGTGGCGACGAGTGTAAAGACGCTGTCGAAGGACTGATGGGACGGCATCATAATAGACGAGCTGAAATCACAATTAGATATTTAAGCATATTTGGAAGCGCTGAGAGAAAGAAAGGAAAGGACAAAAAAATAGTATGCATGATAAAAAGGAAAAGAGAGCAGGACACAAAGGGAAAGAAAAAGAAAGCGAGATGACAGCCACCCCCACGGGAGATGAGGGGAAAGGAAGACAGCCCGGAGGAGAGAGCGACAGGACGATATGAAAAGAGCGCGGGATGTCGGAAGGGCACTGGGGACACGACGAAAGGAAGGAGAGAGAGGAGGAAAAAAGAATAGGTAAAGAAAGACGGAGTAAAGGGGGAGGTGGAAAGGCAGAGTGGTAAGAGGGAGGGAGCAACGGAGGGAGGGCGGGCAGGGCGGGCGGGCAGGAGGTGTTCACAAGAGCTGGACACGGCAGACAGCGCTCGGTCGCCCCAGGAAGAGGTTGTAGCGAAGAGAAGCACCAGGGCAAGCAGCCCGCTCGTTCCCGCCCTTCAACCTGCCATGACGATCCCGTGCAGGTACGTAGAACCTCTCGTGCATCTGCAGATCTGTGGAGTAGCTCGGCGAACAGTGTCATTGGTGTTGGCTTTATTTGGTGTGCTGTGTGTATGACTTCATTGATTGCATTTCGAGTGATACGCGTCTGAAATGAGCGCTTCGGTTGGCGCTAACCTTATGCTTCGATTTGTTTTGAAGTTTTGTTATCACCGGGGACCATTTCGTGTTAATGTGTTTACGAAATCGGAATGGTTGTCATTTAGAGAAATTGCCTATTGATTTCTAAGCGAATTGAGTTGGCTAACATAAATGATGATAAATGTTGATGCTGATGATACGTTGACTGTAATTAATTCCGAAATTCATAAACACTTTGGTATCTCAATACAATAAAGAGATAACAGAGTATACAAACCTCATCGAAACAATGGGATCAAGAAAAATGGAGATAAGAAAATATCCCGCCCTTTCCTCTGTTATCAGCATCCGTAAATCCTCGCCGCACCTTATCCTTGACGTTACTCAATGCTAGTGATCATCAGTGGTGACGAGCGTAAACCAATAATGGAACATCACCCTCACGTCAGCGGCAGTTCCCCGATCCCAGCGACACAAACCAAAGAGGAGGAAAAAAGAAAAGGGCTGCGCAGTACTTAAACGGATGCCGCACGATCGGCACGAGGAAGCGCGAGGGAGGAAAGCCAGAGCGTTGCCATCGACGTAAACAGAGGACGATCGGCCTGCATTAATCCGGCGCCCCATTCGTGTGCACGTGAGCGCGCTTATGCCCCGGCGCTCGTTCGCACATGAAACCCGTACACTGTGCTCATTGTACACTGCATGAGTGAATGAACTGGGCATGAATGCAATAAATAATATCAGCGACTGAATGGTTCCCGACCTGTGCAGATAGGCCTACGAACTTTTTTAGGGTGTAAATGATGGTGAGTGTCTCTGTGGTGTTCTGGATGTGAATGTTGTGTAATGAAAGTTTACAAGAAAAAAAATAAAAACTACAGAAGTTGAAGAAATCAGTGAATGTTATGAGGAATGGGGAATGAATGTATGGCAACAAAAGCTCGTAAAAACACAAAATATCTCAAATGACGATCGACGCAGCGAATATAGTACGCAGAATTGAGTATCCTGGATATGTAGAATAAGTGCATGCATGATAATCAAATTTTGAATACAATCTTACGCCGCACGAAGCCAAACAAGAAAACGGCGCAGAAAATGCTTTTCATAAACATCGAGAGACGTGGCACAACCGCAGAATGCAAACGTGACTGTTGTGGAAAGTGCTTGGAACTAGAAATGCCAGTTGGGCGAACGGCGTGAGAATTAGGAGTAACGTAATTCTATACAATGTGCCCCGAACGTCATAACTTTGGGCCTAAGTTTGAAAGTTCGCTGTTTTATAGTGATATTGTAATTAGATTAATGGTATGGAAGGATTCATAGATAAGAATATCATCTCAATGGCATGAAAGACGTGAGATAAGCTGAGATTGGGAAAGGGAAGTGATGTTCGTGGCAATGCTTTTGTTCATATTCGTGATTTTGGATAATGACAACTTGATGTGAATTAACATGATGTAATTGCACTGAAATGATTAGAACATGACTATTACATGGAAGTGGATAATTCACGCTTAGATGACGTAGACTGATAATGGCAGGGAAAAGAAGAATGAGATTGTGTCACAGGACAAGGGGGGGGGGTTACAAGATGCTGAGACGCGACGCGACTTTGGCCGGGAGACCAAGAGGGAGAGAGAGAGAGAGAGAGAGAGAGAGAGAGAGAGAGAGAGAGAGAGAAAGAAAGAAAGAAAGAAAGAAAGAAAGAAAGAAGAGAGAGAGAGAGAGAAGAGAGAGAGAGAGAGAGAGAGAGAGGAGAGAGAGAGAGAGAGAGAGAGAGAGAGAGAAGAGAGAAGAGAGAGAGAGAGACAGAGACAGAACAGAGACAGAGACAGAGAGACAGGAGAGAGAGAGAGAGAGAGAGAGAAGAGAGAGAGAGAGAGAGAGAGAGAGAGAGAGAGAGAGAGAGAGAGAGAGAGAGAGAGAGAGGAGAGAGGAGATGAGAGAGAAGAGAAGAGAGAGAGGAGAGAGAGAGATAGAGAGAGAGAGAGATGGATGGAGAGAGAGACGAGAGAGAGAAGCGAGGAGAGCCGAGAAGTAGAGAGGAAGAGAGGAGGAGAGGAGAGAGAGAGAGAGAAGAGAGAGCAAGAGAAGACGAGATAAAGGAGAGGATGAAGAGAGGAAGGGCCGAGAGGGAAGGAGAGGGGTAGAGGGAGAAGGTGGGGAGAATCAGAGAATGAGACGAAGAATGAAGAAAGAGATAGAGAGATGAGGGAACGAGCGGAGAGAGACAGAAGAAGAGAGAAAGAGGACGAGAAAAGAGAAAGGGAGGAAATGAGAGATGGAACTGGAGAGTGAGAGAGACGATGAGAGGAGAGAGAGAGAGGTTTTGAGGATGAGAGAGAGTGAGAGAGATTCGAGAGATGAAGAGAATTGATTAGAGAGAGACCTATTTGATGATTGATGTGAGAGAGAGAGTGGAGAGATGTTATTTGAGAGAGTGAGAAGAGAGAGATGTATTGATGAGAGAGATAGAGACGATAGTGAGAGAGAAGAGAGATGAGAGAGAGAGATTTAGAGAAGAGAATAGAGATGAGAAGAGATGAGTATGAGATCGGGTTGCAGAATGAGAGATCAGTAGAGAGATGAGAAAAAAATAAGAGAAATAGAAAATGAGTGAGGAAATGAAGAGTATTGAGAGAGAGAGGGAGAGATGAGAGAGACTGAGGATTAGAGACAGATTTGATGATTGGAGTAGAGATTTTGTATCTGATGAGGAGGAGAGATTGTGAGAAGAGAGAGATGAGAGCTGAGGATGATGAGAGAGAGAAAGAGATCGACTTGGAGAGTGTCTAATCAGAGATCCTTACATGATGGATGATCCTGATCCTGAGGAAGAAGAGAGAAGGAGAGTGATTGAGATCGGGATGCCGGATGGCTGACAGTTGAAAAGAGAGAGAGATGATGGACTCTGAGAGCAGGAAGGATGAGAAGAGAGAGATGGAGAGATGATCTGAAGAATGAGATAATTGAGAGGAAGATTTCGACGATTTCCGGATTGATCGACTCGAGCATGAGAGAGAGAGAGATGGAACTGATTTTGAGATCTGATGAGATGCGATGCGAGATGGATGATGATACTGATTTGATTTTTGATCTGTCTTATGGATTTTTTTTTGTAGTTTGAGATGTGATGATGGTGGTGCTTGTTGATTAGTTTTAGGCGTAGTTGAGATGAGGAAAGAGAGCATGAGTTGAGATCGAGAGACGAGATGTATGTAAGATGAGGATGAGGATTGAATGGGGGAAGTAGGGAGATGATGTGATGTGTAGTATGAGGACGAGATGAGGGGTGCTGAGTGAGAGAATGGGAATGTGAGAGGGGATTATGGAGGAGATTTGTGTGAGGATGAGAGAGAGATTTGATTGAGAGATGATGTTTATGGAGAGGTGACTTCTGTGCTCTTCTTTATGTGATTCAGTCGAGTTTGGCTTGTTTTATTGTAGTTTTCATGTGATGGTTTATTTTATGTGTGTTTCGTTTCGACATTTTTTGATTTTTTTATTAATTTTATTTTTTTTTTTTATAGTATTTTTTTTGTGTGTGACGTGGGTGTGTGTGGTAGTGGGATGGTATTTCGTGATTTTGTGTGGTCTGAGCAGTGAGGTGGGGAGAGAGTATGAGGAGAAGAGACGTGTTTAGGTGAGAGATGGAGAGGGGAGATTTGATGGAAGATCTTTAGTATGCGGGTGGGAAGTGGGTATTTTTTTGAGAGTAAGGGGGGTTGAGGTAGTGAGGTTGAGGGGATGGAAGGGGGGGAAAGTTAGTGGTGAGCTGAGTGGGAGAAAGTGCAGCAGTTGCGGGGTATCGAGAGTTGCAGCGTTTGGTGGAGGTCTGGGAGGGTCAACGGGTGCCAGATTTGGATGGTTTTTCGGGATTGTTCTGTGTTTGGGTGTGATGTATTTTTTATTTTTCGAAAATGAGAAGGTGCGTGGGGAGCTTGTTGTTTTTTCTTTTTTTCTGATTTTTTTTTCGCGTAGGTTTGAGTGTGGTGTTGTTTTTGGTGATCTTTTTTGATTTTTGGTTTGTTTTTTTTCTTGTATGTGGGAATTTCGATGGCGTCAGGAGGAGCGTGTTGACTGTTTGCCTTTATTTTGATTTATTAGTTGTGTGGGCTTTGATTGTTCTGATTTTTCGAATGGTCTTTTTGTGGGTTTTTGGCTTATTGTGCTGGGTGAGTCTGGGTGTTGGGATTTGTCAGGGATAGAGGACCGAGAGAGAGTAGGATTGTGTGCGATGTGACTTGGTGATGGGTATGTTGTTGATAATGTGATTTGGGATTTTGTTTTTTTCGTCAGATAGTTTTGGACTGTGTTGGTCTTGTTTTTTTTTTTGTTTTTTTTTTGGTTTTTTTTTGGATGGTTGTGTTCTTGTATTTTTTTTTTGTCTTTCTGATTGTATTTTTATTTATTTGTTTGATTTTGTATTTTTTTTTTTGTTTTTTTTTTTGTATGTTACTGGATTTTTTTTTGTATTTTTCTTTTTTTGTTATTTTTTTGTTTTATTCGTTTATTTTGTTGTGCTTTGTTTGTTTTCTGTTTGTGATTTTTTTTTGTATTTTTCTTTTTTTTGTTTCTATTTTTGATGTAGTTTGTATCGTTATGAGTAATTTACTTTAGATGAGAATTATGATTTTATCTTTTTTTTTTTGATTTTGTATTGGATCAGAGTGTTTTTATGACTCTTGTGACTGTTAATTTGATGTAAGTATATGAGAGCAGAGAGTAGATAGAAGAGATGATTTGAGTTATTTTTGATTTGTTGTCTTGGTATTGTTAAATTTGTATTTTTGTGTTATTATGTTAGATATGATGTTTGAAGTATTTGAGATTGTTTGTAGAGATGGTAAGCAGTATGATTTCTGATAGATTTGTAGAGATTGGAGTGTATTGTATAATGACTAGTGGTTGAGTTTTAGTTATTTTTTTTTAATTTTTTGTGTTATGGTGTGGATGTGAGATTGAGTTGGGGATGGGTTTGGAATGATGATAAAGGATGTGAGGGTTGGGTGGGGGTGGGAGGGGGGGGGGAGGAGGGGGGGAGGGAGGAGGGGGGAGGGGCGGAGGTGGAGGGAGGGGGTGAGGGAGGCGGGGGGAGGGAGGGGAGGGAGGAGTAGGTGAGAGTGAGATAGGAGTGAGAGGAGGGGAGGAGAGCGAGGGATGTGTGAGGAGGAGGTAGGGGAGCGGAGAGGAAGAGGAGAGTGGGGAGGGAGGGGGGAGAGAGGAGAGAGGAGGAGGGAGAGGGTGAAAAGGGGCTGACGAGGGAGAGAGGATGATAGGAGAGAGGAAGAGAGGCAGAAGAGGAGAGAGGATGAGAGGAGAGAGGAGAGAGGAGAGACGACGAGGAGGAGAGAAGAGAGAGAGAGAATGAGAGAGAGACGAGAGAGAACGAGAGAGAGAGTGGAGGAGAGAGAGAGAGTGAGATGAGGAACGAGAGAGAGAGAGGAGAGAGAGAGAGAGCGAGAGGAGAGGACGAGAGAGAGAGAGAGAAGAGAGATAGCGAGGATATAGATAGTATCATAAGTATATAAAATACTAGTAGTACTATAATATATATATATATATATATATATATGTATTATATATGTATATATAATATATATATATATATATTATATGATATATACTATTATACTATATAAATCTTATTACTATATAGAGCAGAGAGAGAGAGAGAGAGACCCGAGAGAGAGAGACGAAAGATAGCGAGGATATATATTACGTTATATATATCAGTAATATATATATATATTATTATTATACTATATAGGCGGTAGTAGTATTATAGAGAGAGAGAGGAGAGAGAGATGAGGAGATGTGAGAGGGGGAGGTGATAGGAGAGTGGGGGTAGAGAGGGAGAGTGGTAGAGAGAGAGCGAGGATATGTGTGTTGGGTTGCGATGAGTATGGGGGGGTATATATATTATATAATATATATATAATATATATATATATATAATATATTACATATAATATATATATTATATATATACTATATATATATAATATATTATACACACACACATACACACCACACACACACACACACACACACACACACGTGACAGTCAACGACAGCGACAGCGACACAGCACAGGCGAGCGACACAGCACGACGACACGACAGCAAGCAGCAGCACGACGACGACACGACAGCACGACAGTACGACGAGGCGACAGCGAGCGACGAGCGAGCGACACGAGCGACAGGGCGACGAGCGACGAACGAGCAGCACACGCACACGAGCCACAACAGCAGCGACGACGACGAGGCGGAGGGGCGAGCGACGAGGCGAGCAGGCACTGAGCGAGCGGATGTGAGTAGAGGCGCGAGGCCGACGAGCACGACGAGCAGCACACACGGCGAGCACATGATGGAGAGACACGAGCACAGGGCGAGCACAGCAGAGAGCCCGCCCGCGTCCCCGCGCCGCCCCCCGCGCCCCGCCGGGCCCCCGCCTCGACGTAGCCGACAGCGACAAGCGAGCACACACAGCACACACACGAGCCCACGAGCGACACGACAGCACAGCAGCACAGCAGCACACAGGCAGTGGAGGTATAGTAGTAGTAGGTGAAGGGTATAGTATAGTATATATAGTACATATATATATATATGTTTATATATATTTATATATTATATACTATATATATATATATATAATATATATGTATCATTAATAGTATATGTATACACACCACACAGCGCACACATATTTTTTTTTTTTTTGCTGTTTATAATGCATAATCTGTTCATATATATGATATAAATGCTATATTATGTATATAGTGGGGGGCTGATGATGATGGGTATGATGAGTAGCTAGATGTATATATATAATTAATAATATACTAATATATATAAGTATTATATATTATATTAACACACAGTATATGTGTGTGTGTGTGTTGTGGGTGTGTCTGCTG
>NW_020868714.1:572389-577389 GCF_003789085.1 Penaeus vannamei
AAACAAAACAAATCTAAATGAAGTTTATGACCCCGCGCTCTCTAACTTCTTGAAACTTGCGGAGTAATTCAGTGGTTGCAAAGGGAAACAAATATAGTTGAACTTACAGATATATAAAATGAATATCATCGTGATTAAACAACTTTTGGCAGATAGAATAAGATAAAAATAAAAATCCTTCGAGTGAGAGTGAGAGAGGTTGGTCGGTGCGCCATCTCGGTTACACGAACGCAACACTAGAAGGCAGGAAATAATACTGGACTCCACGGGAATAGCTGCAACTAGATCACTCACGCTCTTCCTTCAATGCCACACTAGCTCGTCTTTTCCCGGAAGATCTCGTCATCCTCCTTGCATGCCGAAGGTGGGGAAGTTCTAAATCCTTCGTTAGGTTGCGTTGTGTCTCTCGCTGGAATCGCGGGGATGAGCTCCTTTCGCTGTAGGATTTGTTCGGCTGTTTTATGGACGATCCGGACCTGCCTTTGATGTTGATAATATGGGATTAGTGAGTGGTTCTCTGACTGTCTGTCTCTGTCTGTCTGTCTGTTTGTCTGTCTGTCTGTCTGTCTCTGTCTGTCTGTCTGTCTGTCTGTCTGTCTGTCTGTCTGTCTGTCTGTCTGTCTGTCTGTCTGTCTCTCTCTCTCTCTCTCTCTCTCTCTCTCTCTCTCTCTCTCTCTCTCTCTCTCTCTCTCTCTCTCTCTCTCTCCTCTCTCTCCCTCTCCCTCTCCCTCTCCCTTCCCTCTCCCTCTCCCTCTCCCTCTCCCTCTCCCTCTCCTCCCCTCTCCTCTCCTCTCCCTCCCTCCCTCCCTCCCTCCCTCCCTCCCTCCCCTCCCTCCCTCCCTCTCCCGCTCCCTTCCTTCCTCACCTTCCCCCTCCTTTTCTCCCTCTCTCCCTTCTTCTCCCTGCCCCCCTCTCTCCCTCTCGTCTTATTTCTGCCTCCCTCAATCCACACGCATATCCCCGCATATCCACACACTATACTGCTATGTATATATAAACACAAAACACTCATCAGGAAGTGAAACAAAATCCGGTCTTGAGAAATGGGACGCGTTGTTGTTGTTTTTTTTAGCTTCTACATCAAGCTGTTTGTCTGGCCTGGCCGCGCATCTGCTGCTTTTGTTTTTTCTCGCTTGTCGCCTAATCTCTGTCGGAGAATGATGGGGAGAACATGCGCCGCCGGCCATTAGAAAGTAGCCAGGCAACAGTACTCGTAGGATGAATCTCGTTTCGATTGTGTGTTTTTTAATGGAGCTTGGCCTGCGCGCATTGTGTTTGTCTTTTGTTTCTAGGAGCGCAATTCGTTGTCCGATTGTATATCTGTTTTGGTTACGAATTATTAATTATGTAGATGGTCCTTTGTTCGCCCTCGGTCATCCATTATTGGAGGATGGTGTAGAGAGACTTTTTCCCGGTTGTGTGTTTAACGGAGTCGGTCAACACTACACGTACGATCGGCGCCCCTTGCTTCTTTCTCTCTCTTTTGTGACGCAAATTTGAACCTTTCAGCTCTGGGGCGCCTGGGAGGTTAGTTCGGACATTTTTTATGTACAGTCGCCATAATAGCTTGATATGTGTGGATCTCTTTCATGAAGATTTCGTGACTCACTTGATCTTCCCTGTCTGTTGTCATCCACTTCTCTTTTCTTTACTCTCTCCCTGAAAGTGTTTCCATCTCCCTCATGTTTCCTCGCCCCCGCCTAGTCACAACAACGCTCGCAACAGCATCTTAGGCGACCGAGTATTGCACGGTCACGGCCACATGTGCTCAGCCGCATAGGGTGGCCACACCTGCGCCGGCCAGCAGGTCTCCTACGTGACTGCAATCGCCGACTCCCAAACTCACACACTCGGTCAGCCCGGCGGTGTGTGCTCTGGCTGTGTACTCGAACGGTCTGAGTACAGTACTCGAGGTCATCCTGTGAGAGCTGATAGACTGCCTGGTCTTGTATTTCGTATGTAGTATTTAGGTTAGGAATCCGGTACTTTTGACGCGTAAGACCAATGTTTCACTGGATTTACTTTAGCTTCAAAGAAGTAGGAACGATCATTGTTAAGGAATAGATATTTATAACATCTAGTAGATAGGTATAAAGTTTAGACGTAATGAACAGAATACAGAAATATACCAATACGTACCTCTTGCCTTTGGATGTGTAAACAGGCACGTGGAAATCTTAGACCCTAATAAAACTCGTTCGGTAAGATACACTTAATATCGAAACTCATTAACTTTGGAGTTTCATATCTCACAAAAACTTCATAAACGTACTGATGTGAAAACAGCTGACATAAATAATCAAATCTGATAAGATACGTAAGATAGATACTATCAAGGTGTCATTTTATGACCTTGTGCGGTGTGAGGCAACAGATAGGCCTTACCATTTTATCCAGTGTTGATATGTGTTTTTCTCCTTTATCCACCAGAAACACCTCCATTTTTAGCTTGCTTCTCATTCTATTCCTTTTTACCTCCTCCTTCCCTTGTCTTCCCTCGCATACCTCCCACCCACCTGCCTGCCAGCCACGTGACCGAGGTTCCTCATGTCGTGAGCCCGGGATCCGTTGCCTTACAGGACTTTTTCTCAAGGTGAACAAGATGCAAAGTCTGCAAGGTGACTGGTTTTGTGTGACGCGTTTCATTTCATTTTTTTCACGATTGTTCAACGATGAAACCACATGCTCGACAAGGATGTGATGGAGACATGCAATGGTGAGGGCGAGCGGGCGGTGGGTGATTGCAATTGCCGGGCGGGGGAAGAGATTGCTGGTTGTAAACATTAATTGTTAATTAGCTTTCGAATTATCAGTGTACTACGAACGATATGGCCCTTATATCATTGGTAATTGCGGACACCAAGAAAAACCTGATTACTCCTGATGCCGAATGAACAGAAACCGGGTGATCTTTTAAACAATGCGGGTTGATTTGAGCTGATATTAGACAGTAATTTAACGCCGGCATTACTGGCTGTTTCGGCTTGCGTTGCTTACAAGACAGCAAGCCAGGTCAGTGCACTGATCAAGTGACCTGAGAAAAGTCTTATGCAATCCAGTATTTCATAGTGAACTTTGATTCGACTTTCACCGAACACATTTCTTGGGCAATTTAGATGTAAGTGATGTTAACCCGTCTATTACGAAAAGGAGCTTTTGCAGGTAGACACTTGTTATATGTTGTGATTTACCAATACCATTCCTCCATTGCTCCCGCCCACTCCTTCCCTCATACCACCTAGTGACCCACATTTCTGCAGGGGCGTGGGGTGGGGGTGCACCTGTGCCCACGCGCTCATATCGGCCGTTGAACCCGCTAAACACCAGGGCATACTTGTCACTCTTAGGTATGCTGTCAAAGACATGCATTTGCATCTGCTTTCGACGTGGAAGTGAATGGCCCGCCGCCGCCGGCGACAGAGCAGAGAATGCGAAGAATTTCCATTGGCTGATAGCGAACCTCAGAGCCGCCAGCTCGTGCACTCAGCCTGGCATCCACTTCGCCCCGGGCACCTGGAAGCCAGAGAGAGCTGATCCTCAGAAAGTGTATCGCGGCCCGGAGGTAGAGAGGGGGAGGGTGGTGGAGTTGACATTGAAACCTGGTCCTTTTGGGGAGGGGGAGGGGGGAAGGGGAGACTGGAGGATGAGGATGGAAGGGGGAGGGAAGAGGGCATGTTAGTTTCCTTTATACCCGACGCCATGGGATGCCCTCCTTTGTGGCTTCCTGCTCGCGACGGCGGATGGGGTTAGGGAGGGGTTGCTCTCGAGTGGGGGGGGAGGTGAAAACGCTCTTAAGCTGCCGTGCGGAGGAGAGGAATGCACACTTGCCTCCATACACCGGCAGCAAGAGGCGCGGCTTGCTTGCTTGTGTCGACAGATTGAATAGTAAACGGATTTCTCGTGCTTTTTGGAGACCCGGTGCCGTTTCTTAATAGAAACTTCGGAGAAACGAAGCGTGTAGTTTAGTAAGCAAACAGAAAGAACAGAGAAGAGAGAGAGAGCAGTAAAATAGAGAAGGTCCTTGGCTTGGGGAGTGTTGGTAAACATTGAACGTTCCTCGTGGGGGCAGGGTTGCTTTTGTTGAAACTCGCGGCGCCCGTTGGATGTGGTTGCCTTTTATCCCTTTTATCGCCTGCGGTCTGCGATAGACTTAGTGCGTTTGTGAATGTCGATTGAATTTTATTTGCCTCTTTGTGACACACTGAATTATTTTCATTCCTCCATTCATTAGGGACATTGTGGTGCTGTGCCAGTTAAGGTGCTGCAGCAGGTTTACACGAAACTTATTCATGATGAAGCACATCCCGAGAACACCCGACACTATTGTGAGTCCCTGTAGGCCTACCCACATCACTCCCTCATATTGTTTAATTTTAAGTTATCGCTGCCTCCACCGTACTCATAAAAGGACTGTGTGAACCAACTGTCACACGTGACAAAGTCGTCATCGCACCCATCCTTGCCAACACTTCCTCCTCATAAACAAAGTCCACGCGGGCACAAAACAAGATGCACTTCCTTTTTACCAATGCGAAAAAATAAAATCACCCAGTTCCCTCCCCCCCTTATCCATGCAGGCATTGTGCAGCAGTGACAGCATTTGACAGTCCTGCTCCTATTTACGCCTAACTTCCTGCCATTTTGACTGAGAAAACAAACGCGCGTCGGCGGAAACGCGAGCCGGAATTAAGCCAGCCTTTTTCCCGAGCCTGCGCGCCCTCCCGGAACCGATCTGTTGGGATTTTCTTTATCTTCAGCTTTTTTGGCAGTGACGTTTGTTGGTGCCTGCGCTGACGCCGTCGTCTTGCTCACCGGGGTTTATCAGTGTCGCTAATCTGTTCGTGACTCGTCGTTTATCATGAAATGACAGGAAATTGCGATGTCTTTTGGGGATTAGGTTTACTACTGTGATGTGTGACAAGACTACATAAGGGAAATCTTTGTTCTTTGTTTGTTTGCCTGCGTTTGTTTTGCGGAGAACTGTCCTAGTGGCATTACAA
>NW_020868714.1:582389-584889 GCF_003789085.1 Penaeus vannamei
TCTTTCTCTCTTTCTCTCTCTCTCTCACTCACTTTCCCTTTCCTTCTCTCTCTCTCTCTTCCATCTATCGCTCTCTCTCACTCACTTTCCCTTTCCTTCTCTCCTCTCTCCCTCTCCTCCGCCTCCTCTCTCCTCTCTCGTGTCACTTTCTCCTCGTCTCACCTTCTCCTCTCTCGTCTCACCTTCTACTCTCTCCCTCACCCCTCCTCTCCCAATCTCCTTTCTCTCCCCCCCCTCTCTCGCTTCTTCTCTTCTCTTCTCTCTCTCTCTCCCTCCCCTGTGTATATATGTGTGTGTGCGTATGTATGTGTGTATATATTTATCTATCTATTTCTATCTCCATATCTTTATATTTCCATATCTCCGTATATCTATATCTCCATCCCTATCTCTCTCTATATATATATATATCCCTGCCTGTCTTTCGCCCCCTGCACTCCAGACGCATTCCTGGATAGCTGGGTCATGTCGGCCATGCAGGAGCCGAATAATTGTAAGCTGCTTTGGAAACCTCCTCGGCCTCTCATGCCAAGCACAAACATGACGATCCTGCTGATGAAGGCTGGGCCATGCGCTGGCACGTTCGCTACGTATGTGGTAATGGGTATGTGTCACCTCAGCCACGCCGGTGCGTTATGAGGTAAGAGTTTTTTATGAGGTATTAGGAGTTCCATCTGTCCATGAGTAAGTTGGCGGACCTAGGCGATGCTCCGTGGCGAGGATGTGCGTTGTGGAGGATGTAGCTGAGATGTGGCGAGGAGAGGCAGTGGTGTGTGGAGGCAGGTGTGTGACGAGGGGCTCCGCGCATTTTTAAACGTCGCAATTATGAAACAAGTCTTATTGATAACTGTGGTTGTTTCGTGAGATTGTTGAATGGGTAGATAATTTACAATCTTGAGTTTCCTTTATTCTAACAGCAACAAACGGGACTACGGTTTCCTAAGAGGCTCGGAGCACACCATACTGTACCTGTGTGGGGCGGAAGAGGCATAAGTCACCCAGGGGAGGAACATAACACTGTTGATCCAATAAGCATTCCTGTGAGCCCAGTCTCCCTCGTCGCCGGCGGGAGGGGCTATGGAGCTGGATGCAGGACGCGGAAGCCATAATGGCATTTCCCTCGTACGCGAATAGCGCCACTCCGGACCCTTGCCGATAGGTATAGAATTACTTGCAACGCTTAAACCTGCGCGGATGCCTACGTAGGCCCATCGAAATGTCAGACCCTTCAGGAACAGAACTGCGAAGTATTCGTTCAGCTAAATATTTGATTTGTAATATGCCTCACATCACGGTACAAGTAATATGCTATTAATGATGCCGCATCGTGCCCGAGTCGTTTCCCTTGACATGAGAGATGAAACGATGACACTGACATAAGGAGCAAATCAACGGGGGTTCGATTTGTAGAGCCGAGGCCACGATTGCGCCCGATCCTCTTCAGAAGGAGCGGAATTCTCGAGAGGATGCTGCGCGTAGCAGATGTTTCATAGATCCTCCATGTCGATGACGGTGCACTCTTGACGTCGAGGATGTAACAATAGAAGAGAACTACTCCTTAAACTGGGAGAGCGATGCCGAGGCAGGAAGGTTTTGGGTAAAAGAGTCATAACTGGCGACTAGGAAGAAAAATAAATAGCAAAAGGGAAAGAAATATAACCGCCCGCATACTCATAAAGAAATCGTGGCAAGGCACTGGGAAACGTAAAAGGACAGATTGTTAAAATTTCAGGACCGACGTAGCACAAAGCAACCGCCAGCCACCCTTAAAATCCCTAGGCCAGCCTGGCACTGTGCCGCGACACAGTAGTGACGTCACAACCTGGGTGGGGTCACCGACCTCTAATGAGGATGTGCCATAGGGCGGGGGAGGGGCCGTGGCGCTGGGTGGCGCTGGCGATAAGTTGAGCAAGGAAAGGGCGATCGATTGGGAACGAAAGAAGCTCAAAACGTTCGGGAGAGTGAAAAGCGATAGCCGGGGCGCCCTCAGTGACGTATTGCAGGCTCCGATCTGACAGTAAAAGATTTAACTCCCCATAAATTCAATTATGAACTTTTAGAATACTGACACACGAAAGAGACGTGGATGGACAGACAGCATCACTGAACTGAAATATACACAGGGAAGTGCAAAAACAAATACAAATGAAAATAAACAAAATATCACAAAAACTGGCAAAACCTTAACTACGCTAACAACGTACGTTATAAAATATGCACAGGAAACCTAGCCGGCGGTACAACAAAGAAGCATGCAAGGCAATGCAAAGGAATGGATTAAAGCGAAAGAGTGAACAGATGAATAATTTACAACGATTCACAACCATTATTTCTTGGTGATATTCCTGCGAATATTGACTTTGCAACAGTGGCATAAAGCTTAGTGGCAATATTCTTTACAAAGGGGAGTATGTTTGTGAGCGCAGAAGCAGAGACCAAAGGTAAAGAGAGGGAGAGGGAGAGAGAGAGAGAGAGAGAGAGAGAGAGAGAGAGAGAGAGA
>NW_020868714.1:594889-599889 GCF_003789085.1 Penaeus vannamei
TGCGTGCGTGTGCGTGCGTGTGCGTGTGTGTGTGTGTGTGTGTGTGGTGTGTGTGTGTGTGTGTGTGTGTGTGTGTGTGTGTGTGTGTGTGTGTGTGTGTGTGGTGCGTGTGCGTGTGCGTGTGCGTGTGCGTGTGCGTGTGTCTCTGATTACGTCATGTGTGTATATGCGCTGGCATGTGTATGTATGTATCTGTATGCGTATGTGTGCCTACGCGCGTATATGTGACGTGGTGAGGCCCAGACCCAGCCACACCAGACATCAGTGGCACAAGATCTTAAATTCAGATCAAGCCGTCGATTCTTTATTTGGTTCTCGCGGCGTATTTAAGTAACCCGGTGCCCAGTGTACGTCCGGCACGGATGGCAGACGCAACGAGCCCTCGGGGGTAATTTGCGATGCGCAAGGGGAAACTGGGGTGTTTTCCCTACACCTATTGCAAAAAAAAAAAAAAAGTGAGGGAGAGAGGAGGGGAGAGGGGCAGGGAGAGAGAGGGAAGAGGAGAGAGGAAGAGGAGAGGAAGAGGAGAGAGGGAAGAGGAGAGAGGGAGAGGAGAGAGGAAGGAAGGAGAAGGAGGAGAAGGAGAAGGTGAGGAAGAGGGAGAGGGAGAAGGAGAGAGAGAGGGAAGAGGAGAGACGGAAGAGGAGAGAGGGAAAGGGAGAAGGAGGAGGAGAGGGAGAACGAGAGAAAAAGAGGAGAGAAAGAGAAAAAACGGAGGAAGAGAAAACCAGAGACAGAGAGAGAAAGCTGGCTAAGTACCTCTTTCACAACGCTGTATTGAATCCCCGCAACTAGTTAGCCGATGCATGACGTCACAAATAGCCACACGCGGTGCTTGGCGAATCGCGTTTCGTCGCCCTGATTGCTCGGCGTCGAAGAGCGGAGAAGGATATTGATTTCGAGGGACTTCCTCGATCGCTTCCTTCGCCCTTGTCTCCGCGTCGCCGTGAATGCCGCGAACCGCAGTGATTTGAAATTTGTTTTCCCTGATTAATGGACATATTACCCTTTGATACATAACTGATTCGTCAGGGCAAGGGGAGATTTTTTCCCCTAATTTCATCAGTGAAGTATAAAACTTGATTTATGTTCATGTTGGAATTCTTTCAGTCAAAGCGCAAACGTCAGATGAAAGTATGAAAGGGGCCTCCTCCCCCGACTTCATTTCGCTCTCCCATTCCTGCCGCCTGGTCGGCATGGCAACGCAAGGATATTCCAAGGTCCTTTCAGGACGTGGGCGCTTGAGAGGGGTGGGGCTCCATGGCGTCGCGAGGGAACCCGAGTATTGGAAGCGAATCCCAGGGATCGGAAGGCGATATCACCTGTGGCAGGGGTAACCGAGGCAGAAGAGAGAAGATAAATTACGTAAGAGAAAATCAGGGGAAAGTAGGACAGTTAATTAGTTAGATAGAAAATGGAAGTCAAGTGAGAGACAATGAGGGAAAAGCAGGACAAGTGAGATAGTGGCGAGAGCGACGAGGGAGAATCGCAGAGGTCAGGGGAAGCCACGCCCTTGGCCCTATCTCCCTTGATGGCCCTCGTGCCTGCGCCGTCTTATCCCGCGCTGCCCTTTCTCTCCTCCGCCGTGACCCCCCCCCTAAACCTCCTGGAAATAAGTATGAGTGTCACACTTTTATTGGGGAACTTATTTATACATCCTTCTTTGAGTAACTACCATAACTGCCTTGTTGAAGCCAGGAACACGTGGTTTTGTGAGATTGGTACTTGTTAGCTGCAGTTTATTCGGTTGATTAAACTTAACGGAGGTAGTTTGTGCTCAAATGATGATTTTATTTTCATTGGCTGGACTTTGGATTGTTACTGTCGTGGTTTTGTTGTCATTGTTGTGCTCATATCAAGTGCTTTTGTTGGTTGGGAACTTTCTTATTCATAATCGTCATCCCTCTGTCCTGGAGGACGCAGCATCCCTCCGCCGTCAGATCGAAGGCACAGCCGCCTTTGCAAGAGGTTGCAGAGCAAGGAAATTCTGCCCTCCTGCCTCTCCAACCCTCTACCTCCTGCTCTTCTATAACTGTCCCCTGTCCTCTGCGCTCGTACCCCCTGCCCCCTGCCCCTGCCCCTTTTGCTACCTGCCCACTTCTCCCCCTGCCCCTTCCCCTGCTCATCTGCCCCCTGCCCCTTCTCCCCTGCCACTGCTCATCTTCCCCTGCCCAATTTGCCTCTCTGCCCCCCGTCGTTCTGCCCCTGGCCTTGCTTTGTATCGTGCCATGCCACCAGGCCAGACTGGCATATAAGCAAGTGTCGCAAGGTCGAGTTTGATATAGTAATGTCATATAGTTTTAGCCTATAAGACCATTACATTCCCACAATATGCACTGTCATGCGCCATATGCGACAGACACAATGATGCATGATAAAACAAGGGTTAGGTGTTGAGTGGACGAGGGGGAGCATGAATGGAGGAAGCGGGGGCCAAGAAGACTAAAAAGAGAAGCGAAACTCTTTCTCACTCTCCATCTCTCTCTCTCTCTTCTCTCTCTCTCTCTTCTTCTCTTTCTCTCTCTCTCTCTCTCTCTCTCTCTCTTCCTCTCTCTCTTCTCCTCTCCTCTCTCTCTCTCTCTCTCTCTCTCTCTCTCTCTCTCTCTCTCTCTCTCTCTCTCTCTCTCTCTCTCTCTCTCTCATCTCTCTCTCTTCTCTCTCTCTCTCTCTCTCTCTCTCTCTCTCTCTCATTCTCTCTCTCTCTCTCTCTCTCTTCTCTCTCTCTCTCTCTCCTCTCATATATATATATAATATATATATATATATATATTATATAATATAATACCACCACATAACACACACACACACACCACACACACACACACACACACACACACACACACACACACACACACACACACACACACACACACACACACACACACACACACACACACACATTACACACATATATATATATACATATATATATATATATATATATATACATATATATATAATATATACATATATATATTATATAATACATAATATATAATACATAATATATATACATAATATATACATATATACATATATATACATATATATATACATATATACATATAATAATATATATATATATACATATAATACATATACATAATATATATACATATATATATTACATATATATATATAATATACATATATACATATACATATATACATTAATACATATATATATTATACATATACATATACATATATATTATATATATAATATATATTATATATATAGAGAAGAGAGAGAGAGAGAGAGAGAGAGAGAGAGAGAGAGAGAGAGAGAGAGAGAGAGAGAGAGAGAGAAAGAGAAAGAGAAAGAGAAAAAAAGAGAGAGAGAAAAAAGAGAAAGAGAAAGATAGAAAGATAGATTTAGATATATATTGGTTTCTCTATCCCTCTTCACGCCCCCTGGTTAACGCAGCTCCGGCCAGGAAGTGGGCGTGCGTCAGCGGATGTCGTGGGCAGCCCGGTGACACGGCGGGCGTGCGACCAGGCCTTCCACGGCGGATCAGGGGCGGCGGAAGGGCTCTGGTGCCGCGAAAACGGAGATGGATGCGGCAGAGGCTTGGTCAGTGGGTACAAGGGATCCCACAAGGACAGCCCGGTTTTTCGGGGTGGGTGGGGTGGGCGTAGATCGGCGGGCGTGAGCGGAATCGCTAATGTCCCCCTCCTTCCGCCCGATCCAGCGGGGTCTAAAACAGGGCATGTGCGCGCCTGGCCGAGGCTGGGGGTCAGGGCCGGCGGGAGGAACAGACCCTCCTGCGTCGGTCGCGATGATGATGTGACTGGGTTTACTTGCTCGGCCTCTTTCCATGAATACATTAATTCATCGGCAGTGCAAATACGCGGCCACTCAAAAAACCTGCACATACGCTTACTCTCACATCCAAGCCTCGAACAACACCCGCAACATGCCTTCGCCCCCCCCCCCTGCCACCTGCTGGTCCACATTAATTCTTCAAATTGTAGTGTGATCGTGAAATAATCGCCACTGTTATTACCAATGTGAGAATGGTGATTCTACGACAGCTAATGGGAACCGGTGCCACTGCTACTGCCGTAACGCTATCCCTCATTTTCTTCTCCTTTACCGTTTTTGAAGCTGAATTCCTATCCCCCCCCCTACACTCTTCCTCCTCTGCCATTTGCCTTATCCCTTATCCTCCCATCCCCTTTAGTTTGCCATCTCGTATCGTCGTCAATTATCCCCGCTTCTGTCCTTCGCCTCGCCCTCGTGTTAGCAAGCAAGGCAGTCGTAGTTGTCATGCACGTCTCTCATGCACTTCCGAATCCGACGTAGTGGCTGTGACGTAAGAAGACCAAATGAATCGGCGCACGCGAAAGCTACAGTATGTGACCTCAATCGATACGCACCAGTCCAAATATGTGTGTATTAATGTAAATAGGTATTCAAATGTGGATACGAATTATGCGAGGAGAAAGCTTAATGACTATTTTTTTTTGTTTTCCAGGTAAGACCTAGACCCTGGCTTCTGTTCACAAGGATAGGCTGAGGTAAGTCCTCCTCTCCACCCTGTATGCGGAGCTGGATAGAAGGTAAATCTGCAAACCTTTTGTGGCTACGTGCATTTCGGCGTCACGAGGGGGGCGGCGTAAGTTTATATTGCTCTCTCTCTCTCTCTCTCTCTCTCTCTCTCTCTCTCTCTCTCTCTCTCTCTCTCTCTCTTCTCTCCTCTCTTCTCTCTCTCTTCTCTCTCCTCTCCTCTCTCCTCTCTCCCTCTCTCCTCTCTCTCTCTCTCCCTCCCTCTACCTCTCCCTCTGTGTGCCTCCCTCCTCTCTCATCTCCTTCGTCCTCTCCCCATTTCCTCCTCTCCTTCGTCACCTCCCTCTCTCCTCTCTCCTGTCACCTCCCTCTCTCCTCCTCTCCTTCGCCCTCCCCCTCCCCCTCTTCCTCTTCCTCTGTTAGGTTGTAAGAGAAACAAGGCTTCCACTACGCGCCAGGCCCTTGCGGTCTCCAGTATCAGGTTGGCTAT